>QJSC01015143.1:291152-443602 GCA_003697955.1 Calidris pygmaea | reverse complement strand
TTTTTCCTTTTTTCCTTTTTTTTGTTTTCTTTTTTTTTATTATTTTTTCTCTCCCCTTCAGGCAAAGTAGGAGGTCATGAGTCAATATTTTTTCGGAGGGCTGAAGAAGCCTCACCCAGGAGCTGCAAGCCCAGCAGAGCCCTTTCTGCCTCTCGGTCTTGCCCTTGGCAGGGCACGGGGGGAGCCCGAGCGGGATGCCGAACGCTTGGCAGCCTCCCTGCTGCCTGCAAAAACTCCCTGCGAGTGGCTCCGCGGGCAGGGAGGTGTTTGGGGCATGCATGAGCCAGCTTTTCAGGTTCTCCCGGCTCCTCACAAACCTGCTGGGTGCTGAGGTAGGGCAGCCCCGCGAGCGGGAGACATCCCGGTGTTTAAGACATCCTGGGTTTGCAAATGAGCGTGTTTTCCAGGTGGTGGCTCCAGGAAAAGCAAACCCTGGGCTGGGGGCAGCTCCTTGCTGGGGACAGGGAATCACAGAATCATGGAATTGTAGGGGTTGGAAGGGACCTTCAGAGATCATCTTGTCCAACCCCCCTGCCGAAGCAGGTTCACCCAGAGCAGGCTGGACAGGAACCCATCCAGGTGGGTTTGAATGTCTCCAGAGAAGGAGACTCCACCACCTCTCTGGGCAGCCTCTTCCAGGGCTCTGCCACCCTCATAGGAAAGTTTTTCCATATGTTCAGATGGAATTTCCTGTGTTTCAGCTTGTGCCTGTTGCCCCTTGTCCTGTCACCAGGCACCACTGAGAAGAACCTGATCCCGTCCTCTTGTCATATGTCCTTTAGATGTTTATAAGCATTGATGAGGTCCCCTCTCAGTCTTCTCTTCTCCAGGCTAAGCAGACCCAGATCTCTCAGCCTTTCCTCATTGGAGAGGTGTTTCATTCCCTTGATCATCTTCGTTCCCCTCCGCTGGACTCTTTCCAGCAGTTCCCTGTCCTGAAGGGAAGGGATGAAGCCAGACGCTCACACCACTCCTGTTGTGACCCCTCTCTTAGCCCGGCGTCGGTGGCCATACCACTGCTGGAGCACACAGCGGGGCCTGGAACTGCCTCAAATGCTGCTCTCCTGCAGGACTTCTGTTATGGTTTGAGGAACCCACAACAATTTATTGCTGTTTAGATAATTACTCTGTCACCTGGTGACCCCTTCCCCACTCAGGAAGGGGGATCGGGGGGGAAAAAAAGGAAATCTGAAGGTTGAAATATAAACAGATTTAATAGACTAAGACTAAATAGTTAAAATTAATAACACTAAGGAATCAATAATCATCCTGATACCAATATAAAATACACAAGGACTATACTCAGCCCATTCCCCCAGCAGGAAGCTGTGCACTCCCAGCAGAGACAGCAGATGTGGGACACTGTGAGTGCTACGGCTTTGGGAGGAAGGGAAGACCTTGGAGGTCCAGCACCAGGGCAAGAAGTTCTCAGGATTCACAGCCATCAAGGGAAAGAGAGAACTTCCCGGCAAACTTTCTAATTTATATTGAATGTGATGTTCATGGTATGAAATAATCCTGTTGGCCAGCTTGGGTTAAGTGCCTGGCTCTCACTCCTCCTCATCCCTGCACCTGGCAAGCCTCAAAACCACTGAGACCTTGAAACCTGAACACCAGAGCTGGCTTTAGAGTAATTATTTTCACAAATTCAGACACTAGAGTCTTCTAGAAGTGCAGTTTTTCCCCAGCATTAGAAGATAAGTTAGTCCTGTCTTGCTCAAACTGGGACAACTTTGCCAACAGCTAACTGCTGCTTCATCCCCAGAGCTTCTGTATGTGTGTGGGGGGTCCTCACGTACCCCCCCCAGCAGCATCTCTGCAGAAGAACCTGGTCGTGGGCTGCCCCAGGGCCACGTCAGCTCCGCAGCTGGTTTTTCCAGCCTGGTAAGGTGGCGGCACCAAACTGTGTCAATAGAATTTGGCTAATAAAGGGGAGCCGCCTCCCTCTGCAGGTGAGTGTGCAATCACTGCAGCTGTGAGAGGAAAGCCTCAAGGAGGACGGGCTCCTCAAAGATGATGATTTTGACTCACCCCGTCATTAAATGACAGTGAGCAAAGAGCAGCTCCGTGCCAGGAAACTCTTCTTTTTGGGTGATGCAGGGACCTGTGCATGGCTCTGCCCCAGCCACTCTCCTCCGACAGGCAGGCTCTGCCCATGGACCTCTCCCTCGTGGTCCCACGCTTCTCTGATGCTCTTGAGATCATGGATCATGACCTCCTCTGATGCTTGCACATTGCAAATGCTTCCCGTGGAGGACAGGAACGAGCCCAGGCTCTGTGGGTATCCAGTCTCCAGCAGTGACCATTTGCCATTGAGACCGCTGTTGGAGCAGATAAGTCCTCCTGTCCCCACAGGGACATCCCTCGAGCTGTGTCCACAGCAGGGCTTGCACCTCATACCTATAACCACCCCTGTTCCCAGGAGCAGCGAGTTATCGGGTTGGTGCAAAGGTCCCAACCCTGATTTATTTGAGGAGGGAGGTTTCCTGTCCCCGAGACAGAATTAAATAGGATGAATGCTGACTATTTTATTTGAGTGGAAAGACAGAAATGAACATTTTCTGCTCTGGCTACAGGAACAGCACTTTAGTCCCACTTCTGCAGCCAGTGGGTTTTACACAGCAAAGCGCTGAACTACCATTTTGCTCTCTTGGCTTTGGTTGGGATCAGCAAATAGACCGAGACTCTGCAGCCTTGATAGACTTCAACTGGAGGAAAGAGGTGGTGGTCTCTGTGTGTCTGGTGTCGGAGTAACTTCTAACTGTAAGTGCAGGTGACTTAATTGGGCTTTGGAGCAGGGGAACGATGAAGCGGAGAGGGGCCAACACAGAGCCCTTGGCAAGCTCCGGCCACGTGAATGACCCTGGGGCTTTTCTGTTTGGCTGAGCAAAGGAGAAGGTGTTTTGTGTGTTTGAGAATGCAGGGTGGAGAGCTCTCACACACCGTAACCAACGTAGGCTCACGACGGCAATTTGGTTGCTGCAATAATGTTGTTGTTGTGCTGTGGCTTATTTTACTCTTGTTTAAAGCACCAGACCTGTTTTGGCTGAGAAATTCTGAAGGTTGTTTTGTACAAAGTCTCTCCTTAATGAACGAGTCAGAAAACCTGAGTACGTACAAACATGAATGCCTGTAGTTGTCCTTAAACTCAGCCGGAGCTTTGTGACTTCTGTGATAAAGATGTAGCTGGTCAGGTTGTTTAAAGGACACCTTTGATCTTAATCAGAAGTCCTTCAATGGGATTTTTGTACGTGGACTTTCAAGAGCTCATTAGGTAGTCAGACCAGGCTCCTTCAGCCTCTAAATTTTCAAGTGCGAAAACAGCCTCTGAGGAATTAAATTGACAAATTCTCTGCTAATTTCAGGTTCTTTGGATTCTGCACGTGTATTTGACTGTTGTTTTAAGAACAAAGTTTGAAGACACAGCAACTCCAGGCAAAAGCCCAGCTGCTCGCCTAATGAACTTGTCTTAATCAGGGTTTCCAAACACCAGTGGGCCTACTTACAGGCTTTAAAGAACAAAAGGTTCTTTAGAAAATAGTATGTACTACCACAAAACCAACAAGAGAGCTTCTTAGAGGTGATTTTCATTGGTGTTTCACAGAGGATTTGTAACTCTTAGTTTAGAGCCCTGATAGCATTCATCCAGAGGCTGATTGCAGATTACCACATCTTTGGGTTAATGGCTCTTGATGTCACCATTGTTTTGTTTAACCCCTAGGACATCAGCTATAACTTATGTTATTTTCTCTTTGGAGATGTTTCACAGTGGTAAGAGCAATTAGGTCAGGGAGCAAGAAGCAACTTGGAGCACCAGTGAGGACTCCAAGTAGTCCCTTCTGAGAGGCCTCATCTTCCCCTGCAGTGGGTCTGCTTTGATTTTGTCCTGTTTGGGAAACGCTGTCTTGCCTGGCAGAGGGAGGGCAGTCCCATCCAGTGTGTTTCCCAGAAGAGTACATATGCATCAAGGGACGATATTTTATGTCGCTCTATGCAAAATTCTTCTCAAGTGCCCAATTTTATCACCACGCGCATCCTCAGAAGGACCATGCCCCATGGCTGTACGGTGAGGGATGGATACAGGCATGAAGGTTGCTGCTTCTGGCTGTCTCTTGCCAGGGTGAAGAAGAGCCATTATTGCTATGTCTCTTACCGGCTGCCAGTCCAATGCCATCCAGGGAGCTCCAGGGAAGGACTGTTTCCAGTAGCTGGGTTTTGCCCTGCTTGTTTTCTGTTTTGCCCCCCAAGAAGTGCACCTGTGTCGTGGTGGCTGGAGGAAGGGTTACAGCTACACTTGGGGGAAAAGAGGCAATGCAGGGAAATTGGTAAATCTGCACAGATTTCAGAGTCTCCCCTGAGCCAGCACCTCCTACTGCCTACACCACTAACTGAAGATCTCTACTTTTGGCACTCGCAGCTCTTCCCTCTCCTTGGAACAAGTTATGCCCCCTCTGTGGGTTTTACCCAAACCAGCTATGAACAGTCTTTTGCAGACTGGTGCTTATGAGGCCTCAATCTACGCAAAAATGTGTGTGTTCATGCCCTCGAATCTTTGGCTTTCGAACAGCTCTGCTATTTGTTGTGCTGCGTTACCCGTTCTTGCCCTTTTTAAAAAAAAAAATCTCTTCAGAGCTGCCCCCACTTGAAGTGCCAGAAAATGTAAGCAATCGCTCATTTTGCATCAGCTTTTGCACCTAGGGATTATCATAGAATAGTTCGGGTTGGGAGGGACCTTTGAAGGTCATCCACTCCCAACCCCCCTGCAATGAGCAGGGGCATCTTTGATTAGATCAGGTCTCTCAGAGCCCCATCCAGCCTGACCTGGAATGTTTTGAGGGTTGGTGCATCCACCACCTCTCTGGGCAACCCGTGCCAGTGTTTCACCACTTATGTGGGCATAAGCTTCGCGTTAGCTGAACGTAAGCCTAACAGCCCAGGGTAATATGTGTTAAACCTAAGTTGCTTTCCAAAGTTCGGGAGTCAACCAGGAAAAAAAGTTTGTTTACTTATCCTTGATGTTTCGATGTGGTGTTGGGGGATATGGTGTAGGGGAGAACTTTGTAGAGTAGGGTTGATGGTTGGACTCGATGATCCCAAGGGTCTTTTCCAACCTAAATGATTCTATGATTCTATGTTTCTTCCCACCTCTTAAACGTACTTAAAGCAAGCTGCAGTATGTGTAACAAAATCATGGCTTATCTGCCACGCCACGTCTGTTGGCACCAAAAGGGTTATAAAATATGTTTTGATCAAGAACACAAAGATTGTTCTTTGGTTTTTGTCACATTCTCTGCAGTGGAAAGTGACATAAGGAATCAGAGCACTACCCAAAGCTTTAATGAAAGCCTGCTTTGCTTGTGCAAGATCCCTCAATGCTTTCCACTGTGCTTTGGTATGTAAACCACATGTAATGGTCACAGGCAGGACAACAAGCTGATTTGGAGGTGGTTATGTGCCATCTTGGCCTGCTCGCCCTTGCCTCCTGTGCAGAAAAGTGGTTGTCCTCTGCGCTGGTGGGGGTGGCAGTGTAGCTCAGACCAGCATGGGTCTGCCCCAGCGAGGCTGGCTGTGTGTGCATTCTCACTCCAGCCTGAACTGGCATATCCCACCTGGAATTAAAATAATAAAAAAAAGAAAATCATTTGTAAAAATCAACGACTCTGCCTCCTTGTTTCCATGTCACTATCAGCGTGACATGGAATGGTGACAGTGCAGCTACAGAGCCAGCAGCCAACAAGCAGGTGAAGACCTTGGTGCCCACACTGTCCCTGTCCCCCACACTGATAATGTTTTGCCACTGTCCTAGTCAGTGGAGCCCCTTTCTTGTCTCCCCCTACGCATCCACCACGTTCAAGTCCTCCTACAGACTGCTCTGTACAGCCTTTTTTGTGCCACTTGCTATGGAAGTGATTGACCTGCAAGGCCAGGGAGACACAGATGATTGTTGTTCTTTACCTTTCCCAAAGCTTAGTTTTTGTTAATTTGCCTGCGAGATTCTTAGGAAAGAGCTTACCTTCTCTGTCTTCCTAGAAACCATTTCCTGCCCTTTGGATCCTACCAGGATTTGGCATGCTGTTACTTGTCCTGGATGGTATCTGGAGTCTTTCACCAACACCTACATGCTCTTCAGGCCTGGCAGAAGTGAAACTGCCAGGTGCTATCAGCAAAGTAGTCAATTTGTTGCTTACTGTCCTGATACAGGGAATTGTTTAAGACTTGGGGTACAAAATGTTTTTTCTGCTTAAACTGCCTGGCGTGCCCTTGGTGCTTCCGAGGTGATGCTTTGGGGGATGAGATGATGAGTTGCCCGACCACCCTCACTCTGCCCGCACTGCCTCCCTCGGTGGTGCAGAGCAAGGTTCTGCATCTCCAGAAGGCTTCACCTCTGGAAGAACTCTTTGCTGCTGGTCCATCCATGCAGGCTTCTGGCGTAGGAAGTATCTCTCACGTGGCAGGAGTCACCCCAGCAGAAGGAGGGGTTGCTGAGAGCACCTTCTAGGGACCCGCTCCCCCACCTCCAAGAGGCAATGCAGCTTTTCAAAGGGCCACATCCCTCCTCCCAGAATGAAGGTACTCCCAACGCTGGCAGGAGGGCTTGCCTTAGCCCCCCTTGCCCTACATCCTCCCCAGAGAACGCACACTGTGGGCTGAGCATCAGTCCCTTCACCCTGCTGTTCTCTCTGGCTAAACAAGAAATAACAATAAATTGCCCAGACCTAGGCAGGGGAAGACTTTGATTTCTCCTGTGTTTTATATTGCTGCTGTTCTGGGTAAGTTGTCTGGAGGGAAGAGCTGTGGGTGGGAGGAAAGCGGTGGCGCTTGCTGGGGCTCGGGGAGCTAATAATGGCATCTTCCCTCCCCAGGTCAGTGCTATTTCCCCGAAGCTTTGTGGAAATGACTCCTCCTGGTACCCTGTGAAGAAGAGAAAAATCTTTCTTTTGTGTTGCTGCTGAGCTGAAGTAGCCGACAGACCTGTTTTGGAGGGGACGTATCTTGAGTTTTTGTCCGTTTTGGTTCTTTTTCACTTTGAGGGCGCAGACAGCAACTAGTTGCCCCTCTTGCGTGGGAGTCGTTGCTCAGGGGGAGCCGTGGTTCCCCACTGAAGACGCTTTTGTGGACCCCTGTGGGGCTGGAGCAGCTTGTCCTAGGGGTGGCCGGAGGGATGTGGGGAGGATGTGGGGTGCAGGGGACCTGCTGCAGCGAGGAAGCCTTCAAGGGCGGGAGGAGACGGAGCCCCGGGCTGCGGGAGCCGGTGAAGCGGGGCCGGAGAGCCGGCGGCGACCGGGAGGGGCGAGGGATTTGCCCGGAGGCTTTTCCCGTCCCTCCGGGAGCGGGCAGAAGGGCGGTATCCCCCATCCTTGAGCACCCAGCCCCGGGCAGCCCTGGGTGCCACCAGCCGCTAAGGTGCCACCAGCCGCTAGGTGCCACCAGCTCCCCTGCTGTCACCCGGCCACCGGCGCCTTAACGATGCTGCGGGTGGTAACGAAGGTCCTGTTCCCTACCACCACCCCCGGCTGCAACCAGGTCCTAAAAGGCAAGGAAGACAGGAATCAGATCCACCTCTTCCAGCCACCCCTCTGCCGGAGCCCAGTTACAGAATCCCAGAATGATATAGAGTTGGAAGGGACCTCGGAGATCATCTCGTCCAACCCCCTGCCAGAGCAGGTCCACCCAGAGCAGGTTGCACAGGAAAATGTCCAGGTGGGGTTTGGAATGTCTCCAGAGAAGGAGACTCCACCACCTCCCTGGGCAGCCTCTTCCAGGGCTCTGCCACCCTCACAGGAAAGAAGTTCCTCCTCATGTTTAGGTGGAACTTCTTATATTCAAGTTTGTGCCTGTTCCCTCTTGTCCTGTCCCTGGGCACCGCTGAAAAAAGACCAGCCCCATCCTCCTGACACCCACCCTTTAAGTATTTATAAGCATTGATCAGATGCTTAATCAATTTTTACAGTCTCCAGGAGGAGCTCGGATGTTCACGTCGTCTGTGATTTGGGGCTCTATTGAGAGTCGTGGTACGAGCAAGAAAACAATTCTCTGCTGTATTAACAGTAAGAGACCAACCAAGGACGGTGTCGTGATGCTTTGCAGCAAGGAGAGAAAACACTGATGGTCTCCCCTGAGGACCCCCAAAGGTTGGGTGCACGTTGCGTTAGCCTTTAGATAAAGACAGCTACGAGGAAAGGGGTGGCACAAGCCACATCGGTGATGGGAGTAAAAGAGTGGCCTTGAATAAGGAAAGTGCAAGTAAAAGGGTATTTAGATAAATGGGGATTTTTTTTTTCAGACCATCTGGGCGTGGTGAACTTCATGCAAAGAAATCCCAGAAATACTTACCCCTGAGAACTACCCAGAGACTGCGAGGCAAGAAAAGACTGTAAAATGGAAGCCCTGTACCCCACTCTTCCAAATGGGGACTGGGGTCAAAAGCCAGGACCTGCTGACCATTAAACACTCTCACTCACCCACCCCCCCAAAAAATGCTGGAACAAATAATTTTGCTACTTGGAGATGAGCAGGAGCTCATCAAGAGCAGGACTCGTCAAGAGTAGAATCTGGTCAAAGTAATCTGATTTTCCTCTATGACAGGGTGAGGCCATGGTGAAGAAGAGCCCTGGCTGCCATTTAAGTGGCTTTTAGGCGTGATGTAGATGGGATGTTGGGCAGGTACAAAACCCACTGGATAATTATACCCAGGGAGATATCTACAGTTCACTGTTGAAAAGGAAGGGGTCTGTTGAGTGAAGTTCAGGGACATCTGTGCCGGGCCTGGTTTTGTTCAGCATTTCCATTAATGACCTGGATGATGGAGGAGAATGTGCACTTGCTAAATTTGCGGATTGGGAAGTATCCAGTGACAAAGTTACTTGCCCAACAGGTCTCCTGAATAAGCAGGACTGCTAAAAACCACTTCCTTGGGTTGCAGTACTAAGGAGATGCAGCTGTGGAGGGTCTGAGGACTTGTGAGACACTGAGAGGTCCTGGAGAAGGTTCGTAGGACACCTGCTGTATTTATGCTGGACCAGGGAGCATGATGTCCTTGTCCTGGCCCTGTGGGGAGGGAGTTGAATGTGGGAGGCTGTACTGAACCCCAACTGAACCTCATCTTTTCTGTGGGACAAGTAGAGGGTCTTCACAAGCATCATAGCAACATGGAGAGCAAGCAAAGCTGCACAGAAACTGCTCAACGTGCAGCTACTGGAGCACGTTAAAAGGGAAAGAGGAGCTTGTGTTGCTCCTGGCTTCAGCTGGGGAGAAGGGAGAATTTTCTTTCCCTCCATAGACACATCACCCAAGTAAAAGGGAAGCTGGGTCTCCCTTTGACTTCTTCTCCAGGCAAAGCTGTGTCTATATGAGAGATACTTGTATTGGCTTTGCTGTGTTCCCTCTGGTGCTTCAGATCAGCACAGGGTGTAGGGGCAGGGTGCATGGAAAGGGTGTAGGGGATGGACCAGGTGTGCAAAGAGCTAAGCTCCTTCATCAAGGAGCAGGAGAGGATTGTGGCACCACCTGGCTTGAGTTACCAGGGACAGGAGTTGGACTCAGCTGTGAGTCAGGCTCAGTGGAGGAAACGATTAGTTAGAAAGAAGCCCAGGCCTTTCCTTCTTCCCTTAGGGGGAAGAGTCGTGGCAGAGAAGGGAGTTAAACGAGATCAGCCATGTGTTTGGTAGGAAAGCTGCTGGATGGAGGCTCTAGCCTGGAACGGAGACTCACTGCTGAAGCTACCTCAGCATACTGGTGCCCAGTGGTAAGGTAGGATCCAGCTTATGGTCTTGTTTTGTATGTTCTACGCCTATGTTTTAGATGTTTATGCTTTGAACACAGGCTGTAGGTAGGGTTGTGCTTCCAGCGGTAGCTGTTTCAGTGCAGGGTAACTTGGCTTGCTCAGTTTGGATTAGTTCAGAGCAAAGAATGATTTTGTGGCAGTGAAGTTGGGCTGACATCTGTGGCTGCTTTCAGCATCTGCTCACCAGTACCTTCAGCAGCAGCTGCTCCCTGTGGAATAGGCTTTGGCTCGTATCCTTTGCTTGTGAGGGACCTCTTCCCATGTCCTAGCGAGGACCCCTTCTTAGCAAAGAGCTTGTTTCCTTGCAGTGTGCTAACACCACTGCAGAAACCTGGTTTATGACAGGTTTGCCTGTCCCAATACAATAGTTTGTTGTGGTGATGTGTTTTGGTGTGTTTGGGTTCTTTTCCCCTAAGAGAAAAGTAAAACATGGGGGTTGTGCTTTCCCCTTGGAGTGTGTGCCTGATGAAGGGCAAGGAGGGTGCGCCGGGTGGAGATGTCCTGCTCCTCTGCTGCACGTGGAGCTTCCCTGGGGCCTTGGAGGAACCCATTGCATCTCCCTGCTTTGGCTGAAGCAGCAGGTCGCCCTGGGGCATGTACATCTCAGCAGACCCACCTTGGTTTTACAGCTTTCCCAAAAGAAACTGCTCAGGGACAGGCCAGCTGGACAGGTTGCTGCAGCCACCTCTCCCCAGGGGACTGCTGTTTGGAGCAGGAGTGTCTGGGGGGCTCCCTGTCCTGGGCTGCCAGGAGCCCAAAGGCTCCAGAGTGACGGGGAAGCCTGAGCCAGGAGAGACATGCAGGCAGGGAGGGGGGGCTTGTTTTCCCCTTCATACCATGTCTGTGGGCTTTGGCTGTCCTGAGGAGCCAGGCGTTTGGTTTCTCAGTGAGGAACAAGAGATGGCTCCTCCAAACCTCAAGCCCTTGTTTCCACCTGGGCTGCCTCGTGCCGGTGCTCCTGAGGACGCTCGCCCTCACCTGGGCTGCCAGCGCTTGATTTCTGAGCCCTCAGACGCAGCTTTGTGCTCCCAATAACCAGACAGGCAGAAGCCTTCAAGGGATTGTGCCAACTTTTATTTTATTTTATTATCTTTTTTTTTTTTTTTTTTTTTTTTTTTTGGAAATGGGATTTGGAGAAGGGAAGGGAAGGAGATGTGCAAGGGCGGGGGGAGCTGATGGTTGCAAAAGGGGCTGCTTTGGATGTACACTGGCAAAGGTGTTCCTGTCTGGCTGGAAATGGCTGAAGCAGTAAAGCGCGACAGGCAGGACGCTGCCTCGGTGGATGTGCTTGCTTTACGGGGTTTTTGGTTTTAAGGTCTACTTTGTAGGTTATTTCACATACAAAACAACAACAAAAAAAAAGCGTATTTTAATGTCTATATATGTATTTGTATATATATGATATATATATATACACACACACATAATTTATATCCTTACAACTCCCAGTTCCTAAAGGCTTCAAGTCTGAAGGGCCATGTGTATAAATGCCTCATAAAGAGATGCCAATCGACTGAGCCAAGGCTTTCCTTCCTGGCCGTGTGATAAATAAGCGGGCGAGACATCTCTAAGTGAAGCCTCGCACACCTGCAGGTCAGCGAATGGCATCCCCCCCGCGTTGCCCTGGCCCTGGCTGTTCCCTGCAGGGCTGCCCGTGCTGTCCCAAGGGATTTGGGGGGCTCACCCCTGCCGGGGCTCGGAGAGGGCAGATAGGAACACACTTGGTTCTGCTGCCCGTGGGGTAAGGAACCCCGCGCGTCGGGGCTCCTATTTCCCCATGGGGCTTTCCAGTAGGCTGTTTTGGTTTCTTTACCACGAAGGAGGAGGTTTGGTGGGCAAGAGGGGAAGGGGTTTTGGGGGGGGGGGGGGGAAAGACAGTCAAAATTCACCATACGATAGTTAGACAAGTCTTCATAGAGGTCCATCTGCCTGCTCGCCGCTCGCTCTCTCTCTTGCTCTCTCGTGTTGCACTCTCATTCTCTGCAGGACGTAGGCTGTTTGTAGGGCTAAAGGTCTCCTTTTGTCAGGCTAAGGTCAAGTCCCCGGTCGGCGGAGGGTGGCCCTTCATACGGGCCTGTCCACGGCGTATTGGCAAGGGCTCAGGTTGGAGGCTGCCGTCTGCACCGCCGGGTAGGTGAAGTTGGTGTGCTGCTTGGCCTTCAGCCGCAGGCTGGCCAGGCTGGAGTTGCACGTGTCCCTGTACATGTAGGGGCTGGCTGTAGAGGCGTAAGGACAGGCACTGGAGGAGACAGCGGAGTTGAGGCTCGGGCTGTTCAGGTTGTTGATGTTGCCCAGGTTGTTGAGGCTGGAGGCCGGTACCCCCGTCACCGCAGAAGGGACCATGGATGAAGGCATGGTCATGGAGGCGATGGAGCTGGGCGGGGAGAACATGGGCTGGGAGGAGAGGGGACTGACGTTCATGGAGTTGAAGAACGGGAAGCTCTTGGCTGAGAGCGGGCTGGTGGCGAGCCCTTTGGTGGCCCAGTTGTTGTAGGAATAGCTGGAATACATGTCGTCGTAAGGCTGCATCAGTCCGTTGAACTGGGCTCCGAAGCTGTTCTTGCACAGTTCGGCCTGTTGGTTCCTCTCCCGTTTCCTCCACTTAGCTCTGCGGTTTTTGAACCAGACCTATGAGAGAGAGAGGGAGGGGATGGGAATGGCTCTGGGCTGTCCCTGGAAGGGACCTTGCCCTGGTCTCCTCTCCCAGAAGGCGAGAGCTGCTGAAGGGACGGGGATGCTCTCAAGAGAGCTGGGAGGCTGTGCATCAGGAAAGCGTTGCAGTAAGATGTCTGGGCTGTATCTCCCAGCAAGAATCACCACCTACATCAAAACCCAACCACTGCCATTTTCCAACGTACAGCATAACCCACCTCACTCAAAAAACCAGGTGCCCTTTATATAAGGGAAAAGGGAGCAAAGTACTTGCTGTATTTCCAAGTGACCACAGCCCAGGAGGAGGCGTTGGGGTTGTGACTCGGGAGCAAAGCATTTCGGGGATGTGCTTTTTACAGCTACTGAGTGGAGGAAATAACCTCTCTTGTTTTGACTTCACCTCAGGACCAGCTTGGGGTGGGGTGTTAGAAGTCTGTCTTCTGAAAGGAAAATCTGTTACTGCTGGAGGGACTCAAACAATATAACTTCCTAGAGCGTGGAAGCTGCTGGAAGGCTATTCATGGTGCTGCTAACTCATATTTCTAGTAGCAGAGAGAAGCTCTCATTCCAGCTGGAGCCCTGCCACGCTACGCCTGTGACTGCACAGTGGTTTGGGAACCCCAGAGTGTGCCCTCCAGCAAGGCCAAGGCTGGGGGATGATGGCACTGGAAGGAAGGGGCCCACTGGGTGATGGCAGCCAGCTGGTGGGGCTCTGTGGGGCCGAACCTTGGCTTTGCGTCCCCCTGTAATTGTAAGGTGGCACTGGATGGGGAAGGCACCACCAGGATGGGGCATGTGTGTGGCTGGATGTCAGATCTTGGGTGTAGGTGTTTTCAAGCCAGGGAAATTTTCTAGGTCTCCTAATTCCTTCCTTGGTTTGGGGACAGCTTGGTGGCTTGTACCACAGATGGCTTTCTCCCCAAGAGCTTGGGCCTGGGAAGGTGGGAGGGCAGACCTACCCGGACTCGTGCCTCTGTCAGGTTGGTCCAGACTGCGATCTCCTCCCTGGTGCTCATGTCTGGGTACCGGTTTCTCTGGAAAGTGGCTTCCAGCTCCTGGAGCTGCTGGCTGGTGAAGTGCGTCCTCTGCCTCCGCTGCTTCTTCTTGAGCGAGCCGTCTTCAGGGTTGGAGTCGTCCGTCTGGTTTTGCTGGGACTTCTCGGTGTCTGTGCAAGGAACAGAAAGATGGGAGAGATCCCCTTGAGTTAAGTCGGGGGCTTGGATGGGTTTGGGGACTCCATCCTTGGGGTAACCAGTGCATGCTCAGTAAGGTCCCACTCTGCTGTGGCCACCAGCAGCTGCAGAAGCATCCACAGGAGTGTCCCATCTCCCTCCCTCGCCCATCTCCCCATATCAAAACCAACGTCCCCTCGATAAAGCACGTCCTGCCATCATTTAACTTCTGTAAAGGGGTATCAGCTTCCAAGTGACTGGATTTGGATTCTCCAGGCTTCCAATCTCTGCTTTTCATTTGTCGCAGTCAAGATGGGTGATAGTGGCAGAACCTGCCCAGGCCAGCAGTTTCCTACTCTGCTTAAAACTCTCTGCCTGAGGCACCATTTAGAAAAATTGAACAGAAATTGCCACTTAGGACACAGCAAAAGATCCAGTAGTGTTTCTGTGGGCAAGTGACGGGAGAAGGCAAATTGCTATTTGATTGCAAGTTGAGGGTCTTAAATTAACTAAACCTGAGAAGCACAACTTTTATCCTTCCTCCCTTCTTACTCCTCTACCTTCTTACTCAGGTGCATATATTTTTATTTTTAGAAAGTAGGAAAAAGCTTCTCTTACAACTTACCGTGGAGTACTCCAGCATCTCCCTGTCCATTAGCCCCTGCTCTCCTCACTACGAGATCCCTCTCCTAGAGGCAGCAGCTTTCATTTCATTGCCCCTTCAATGAACATATTGAAATTCTCCAGTGTTCACACTGGTATCTAACTGAAAAGTACAGCTCAGCCTCCTCCTGGGCATTAACCCCAGGCCTTAATGCTGAGCTTCAAGCTGCTGTGGCTGGAGGTGGCCAGCCAGGTCCTTCCCTGTGCCGCTGGCTCTCCTGGGGCTGTCGGTGCTCTTCATAACAGGGGCAGAATGCAAACATAAATATCTCCCATTGTCAAAAGAAAATGTCACATTTGAGGGCTCAGGCAATCCTAGGAGGACAACTACTTCTTAATTCTGCTGGGAACCAAGCTGAGTCCCCACCGAAGAAAATTATTCCTGTGAAAAGAAATAATCTCTGATATTCCCCTCCTCTTTCATCTGATCTAGAAGCAAGGGGAAGCAGTTCCAACTGAAAAGCAGGTTTACAGCAGGGAGGGGAGGTGTTCTTTTACAGTGGGAAATTCTCAACTAAACTAAGTATAAATTATTGCAGTTGCCAAACTGCTGCATCTGGGAGAAGAACCTCTGAAAAAATTCCTGGCATCACTCTGCTGAGATTCAGCAAGGAAGAGGAGCAACCAGTTAGGGTTAGGGTTAGGAGATTCAGCAGAGTGTTTTTTTTAAAGGATTTTTTGTTTGGCTGTGTTTTTTTAAGTGGAAGCTGGCTTAAAAGGCTTCAAAGTCCAGAAAAACCCTAACATGGAAGTTTTACAGCTCTGAAAAAGCAGGGAGGCAAGAAAAAAGTAACCTGGAATCAAGTGGACAAGAGGTAAAAAAGGGTTCCTCAAGTCAGATGGATGTGGAGGAAAAAAAAGCCCATAAAAGCTCCTTGCACCTGCTTTTCTCCAAAGGGAGCAACGCTGGAGTCATGGAGAGCATTTGCAGGAGAGGCACTTGGTCCTCGTGGAGGAAAGCCTGGGTGCCATCAGAATAGGTTTGCTTCTGTGGGGATTTGTTGCATTGACTGAAGCAATGTGGGCTCTCCATCAGCCGCCTCCGCTTCCGTGGCACGTTTAATCCCATCCACCAGCAGGAAAGCGGATGGAAGGCGAGAGAACTGGCTATTGCTCACAACAGGGCGCAAGTTGAGCAGGAAGGTGGTGTCTCCCATTCCCAGCGACAGGACCAGCTGGTGTTTCCATCCAGGGTGTACCCACACGAGATCTTTCCCAGTGCAACTCTGGAAACAGACAAAGCCACAGGACCTGAAACGTGGATCGGCAGGAGCTGGCTGTGGTCTGGTGGCACTCTCCTCGTTCCCGTGAGCATCCTTCATACGGGGGTCCCACGTTCAGCAGAACTCTTGGAAGGATGTTCTTCATGTGGATCTTTTTTTTGTAGTGGTTCTTGCCAAGGAGGTAAAGCTGATTTCTCTATCTCAGTGCTCTAAGAGGGAGATTCCCGCATTATCCACCTCTAAAACAGACTAAAAGGTGAGTGATGCCTCCACCACCACGTCCGAACCGGTTATTAGCAATGGCTCAGGTGAAGGGACATTTGATTTGTTTGTTCATCTGCTAAGTCTGGGTTAATTAAGAGCCTGATGCATACGGGGGAAATGTTCCCACAGGAGCCCCCGACAAATGCGGGTTTCCAAAGGGGCTGTTGTGAAGCAGGAGGCTGTGCCCTAATCAGGAGCTCCTGCTCAGGGCTGCCCTTCTTCACGCAGGAAGAAACAATCAAGAGGGAAGGAGAACGGAGCAAAGGTACCACTGGCTTATGGGCTGCATCTGGGTGGAAGAGCTCACCAAGTATCTTGCTTTGGTATTCATCTTCTGATGTAGAACTTCCTACAAATCTTGTGAAGCCCAAGGAGAAGTAGGAATCCTGACTTTGAGCCTGGAAAAATCTCTGCAACTGCACGTTCCTCTTATTGTCCTCTGCATTCCTGTACCTGCTACCTGTGGTTCTTCCTGAGCATTGCTTATAGGGGGTGTCATCTCTGTTTCTGCTTCTTCACTAGGCAGGGAAAAAGTGTCCTCTGTAAATGGCTGTTGCAGTGGGGACCAAAAACATGGAAATACAGAGAAACAAGGGACCTGCAGAAGAACGGACCTTATAGGTGCCCTGAATCCATGCTGAGGAGCAGAACATGGGGAGATGCAGGGCAGTTCCTCACCTCCTGCCTCTTCATCTGTGCTCTCCCTCTGACTTGTGCCGCCTGATGAAACCTAACAGAAGGGAGTGTCACCAACCACAACGCACCATCGTGGGGCACCAGAGATTCTCCAACAGCTGAGCCCAGTCAAGCAAGGTTTGTGTTCCTTTCACAGAATCACAGAGTTGTAGGGGCTGGAAGGGACCTTCAGAGATCATCTAGTCCAACTCTGCCAGAGCAGATTCACCCAGAGCAGGCTGGACAGGAACCCATCCAGGTGGGTTTGAATGTCTCCAGAGAAGGAGACTCCACCACCTCTCTGGGCAGCCTCTTCCAGGGCTCTGCCACCCTCAAAGTTAAGTTTTTCTGCATGTTCAGATGGAATTTCCTGTGTTCCAGCCTGTGTCTGTTGCCCCTTGTCCTGTCACCAGGCACCACTGAGAAAAACCTGACCTCATCCTCTTGTCATCTGCCCTTCAGATGTCTATAAGCATTGATGAGGTCCCCTCTCAGTCTTCTCCAGGCTAAGCAGACCCAGGTCTCTCAGCCCTTCCTCATTGGAGAGGTGCTCCATTCCCTTGATCATCTTCATAGCCTTCTGCTGGACTTTTTTCAGCAGTCCCCTGTCCTCAGGATCTCTTGGTCCGGGGATGATGGAAGAAGAAAAGGAGCTGCTCCTTTGAGGAGAGGCACGAAGTGCCAGAAGCACAGCCCTGTCCCATCCCAGGCAGCCCTTGGTGGTCCGCTCTGCTCTGCCTGACACCGGTGACACGGGGCTGCCATCGGCCCCTCCGCTGCGACTGCAGAAGCTGCCACCCTCTGCGCGCAGGTAGGGCTGGCGAAAACACCCGCCTCCCAGAAACACTTGATTTCCAGCCAGGGAGAGTGACGTAGCCAGGCACCCGGCGTTTATTGTCCTCCCAAAATAGGCGGTGGAATATATCTCGCGCACGTTCGCCCACTCAATGAAAGGGCTGCGGTCATAGCTGGAATTAGCTGCTCACGCCTAATGGAAAAAAAAGTCAGCTCCTAAATTGGCAGTTGTGCGGCGTGCCAGGGTGGGCTCGATCGGGAAGGCCACTTGAATGGAGACGACCGCCGTGCATCCGAAGCAGCTGACAAGGAGCCGCTGGGCTTGGGGACGTGCCCAACTAAGGTACGGGGGCAGGACGGGGCGGGCGGATTCTCTGACCAAAGTTATCCCGGCGTCACTCCCTTTACGATGCTCGCTCTGGGGAATTCTAATCTGCATCATTATGGACATGGACCTGTTGGAACGGGTCCAGCGGAGGGCCACGAAGATGCTCGAGAGGGATGGAGCACCTCTGCTGTAAGGACAGGCTGAGAGAGCTGGGGTTGTTCACCCTGGAGAAGAGAAGGCTCCAGGGAGACCTCATAGCTGCCTTCCAATATCTGAAGGGAGCTACAGGAGAGCTGGGGAAGGACTCTTTGTCAGGAAGTGTAGTGACAGGACAAGGGATAATGGTTTTAAACTGAAAGAAGGGAGATTTAGGTTAGATACCAGAAAGATATTCTTTCCTGGGAGGGTGGTGAGACACTGGAAGAGGTTGCCCAGAGAAGCTGTGGCTGCCCCATCCCTGGAGGGGTTCAAGGCCAGGCTGGATGAGGCTTTGAGCAACCTGCTCTGGTGGGAGGTGTCCCTGCCCAGGGCAGGGGGGTTGGAACTGGATGGTCTTTAAAGTCCCTTCCAACCCAAACCATTCTGTGATTCTGCTTATTAGCATTGGCAGGCGGGTGGGCCCGAAGCCCTTACGCAGGCTGTCCCCAGCCCTTGTCCCTCCTTGCACCGGCAGGGACAGTTTTCCATTGTTCTGCCACGTCCAGAGCAAGGAAGGATGGAGCAGTCACAGGACAGATGCAAAATCCAGGGGAAGCCGTGGCATTTGGTAGCTGATTTCTGAGCAGGTGTGGATGGTGGTGGCTGCTTCTTCAGAGCTTGACAAAGAATGTGGTCGGCCTGGGGTTTGTCCAGCCTTTGGGAATGGTCAGAGGCATCTCCTTGGGACAGGAGCAGCCCAGTGCAGAGCCTTGCAGGCTTTTTCAATTAAAGTCAAGGGCAAGACGGTGTTTCTTTCCCTTCTTATTGCCTGAACCGGCAAAGTTCAGTCCAAGGTTAACCCATAGGAAAGTATCAAGTTAAACAATTTAAATGGAGTTTAAAAAAAAAAAAAAAGGGGGGCAGGACAGTTTATAACCAGGTGTAGCCTTCTGTGCCTTGGATGAGATTTCCCACGTTGTGGGGAGAGCTCTCCTGCTCTGGGAACCCGGTGTAGGCAAATACAGTAAAATCTTGCTTGGGCAGTGACCCGGCTTGCCCGACTCCTGCCTGCCATGGGCTGTGGCTTCCTGTAGCCAGGGCCAGGCAACTCCATCGTCAGGATGATGCTCTCACCCTCCCCATGGCTGTCATTGCAATATGGATCCCCTCTGCTTTCCCCCTACTTGCCAGGATGGCCATGCCACCGCGACGCTGTGCTGGCTCGTGGTACGAGAGGAAGCACAGCGTGTCCCCAGGAGGACCACAGCTGGCTCCCGCGAGCCACTGGCCACCTGGATCCACCCACAAGGACGGGTCGGGGGTTTCTCTTGCACTCACCGCTGTGGTCCTGCCCTTTGCAGCTGTGTTCGTGTTGAGGGGTCCCAGAGTCCGAGAGAGACAAGGCTGGGCTGCGAGCCTCCGCGTCTGCCAGCAGGTTGAAATCCATGGGGCAGGGCTGGGTGTCGGGGGAGAAGGAATCTGAAAAAGCAGCAGGCGCAGGGTGATTAGGGAGATGAATCTGCCTGTGTGACCTCTTCCCGCCCCCTCTAGGAAGGGCTTGCCAACCCTTGAGGAAAGGTCTAGGAAAAGCAAAGGATCCTTGTGTGATCCTTGGACCCCTTTGAGTTTCCTGGCTGGAAAATGGACATGCCAGGCTTTCTGCTGAGCTTCCCTATAAATCAAAGATCATCTAGTGACACTTCTATTTGCAGCCTTCAGAGAAAGAGCCTCCAATTTATAGGTGACATTCAGACTGAAATAGCAACGCCAGGAGCATGCTGTGTAACGGAGATCTGAGGAAGTGGTTCTGGGCCAGCCAAGGGCTGTTAGCACCTTCCCCAGACATCCCGCCTCTCCCATCCTCCCTGCCCAGCTTCCCTCCTCTTCTCCACAAACTGGTCAAGCCCAAGGAGAGCTTCCCAGAGAGCGCTAACGTGGATGGACAGGCACACATCCCAAAGGAAAAGCACTCCTGTGCATGGCGGGAAGGCATGCGTGCCCGCAGAGCCGCTGCCAGGAGCAGGGACCCAGGCAGGGCCAGTGGAGTCCTTTAGGGCACATAAGGATCTCTGGAGCCTGAATTAACACGGGAATCGCGTTACACACCCTTGGGTGCCTGGTGGTGAGTGATCCTGGCTGCAGCAGCAGCTCACTTCCAGCCTCAGGTCATCCTGGATGAAGGCTCCCCGGGTCCCCTCAAGTGACCGTCCTGTGCCCCTGTGAGCCCTGAAAGCATCCCAGCTGGGAAGCTGGTGGTGCTGCTCCCTGCACCCACAGGCACCACTGGGACTCCTCTACCGCCTCTTTCCACACCTCTCTGTCCCAGGATAAATTAATCTCATCAGGCTCTTCCTGGGGCCCCTGCACCCTAGAATCATCGAATGGTTTGGGTTGGAAGGGACCTTCTAGACCATCCAGTTCCAACCCCCTGCCCTGGGCAGGGACACCTCCCACCAGACCAGGTTGCTCAAAGCCCCATCCAGCCTGGCCTTGAACCCCTCCAGGGATGGGGCAGCCACAGCTTCTCTGGGCAGCCTCTTCCAGTGCCTCACCACCCTTCTCCTGTATTGCCCAGAAGACCTTGGCTGAGAGCACCACTTTGTTCTGGACCGCACTGGGCATTCACGAAGAGGCAGGCATGAAGCAGTAAGGGCTACAAGCCCAGCCGCACCGATTTGGAAAGGTGAGCTGGCCCTGTGTTAGCCCTTAATCTGAGTTTTGGATCATAACCCTGTCGTATGCAGGATGATGCATTGCCACCAGCGTGGGTGTAATGGTTTCCAAAGGATGGACCTCTTCGAGGAGACCACAGCAGCTCCTGAAGCTCCAGTCACCCCAGTTAGTACCTCACCTTCCCAGCTCGGGAGCTTCTCGCTCTAAAACCTAACGGCAGCTGATGTACCGTGCCAGAATCTAGGACCCCTGGGTTTTAGGAGGGTTAGGACCAGGTGTTTGGGACTCCCCAACTGCAGGTGGAGGACAGTTGTGAAGACTGGATTCTGGCCCCAGCCCCTCCAACCCACGTGTGTCGGGGAGGGAGCCCGCTGAAGGCAGTATTTCGCCTGGACTGCGCTAGCGTTGAGACATGTAAACAAGAGATTAATCACGTAGCTGTTGCACCTCCTTTGGAGGTGGATGACAGTGACTAAGAATGTATTTTCAGAGCTGTCTAAAAACCTCCTGCCAATTTGAGCGGGGCCCTTGGCAAGGCTGACCCCCGTACCTGCAGCGTGCTTCCCAGGCCGTGGCGAGAGGGCAGGCAGCCCTTCTGAATGGTTCTCCACCTGGTTTCTGCACCAGAATCTCTCCTGCAAAACCCCCAGCAGTTTCCCCTCGCTCTTCCCTTCCCTCGACCTCCATCCCCAGCTTCTCCTGGGTGCCGACGAATCTATTTCCACGCTGGCCTCCATCAGTGCTCCCCAAAAGCAACATCTAACGGAGGGACCTGGTGCCGGTTTCCCAGACCTCGTGCCTCACTCCAGGCTTCTCCTCTCCTGTGGGAAAGAAGCGGCCGGGGCTCTGTCTTTGCCGTGAGGCTGGTTTCCATTTCCACCTCGCTGCCAGCCTGACCTTTGATGTCCGCTGGCTCTGCGAGCTCCTGGCAGCGGCAGGGCACAGCCCTGTTGCTTTCTGCCGTGTGTACGTACACCAAGTGATGTGACAGGGGCTGTGTTTTCTTTAATACCTTTGCATGGAGTAGGGGGAGTCCATCTGCTGCTGATATTGCCGTGGCTTTTAGCATTACTCTCGGAATTATGCAGAAACGCGCAGTGAATTAATTCCATGGATTAAGTCTTGATTAAGATGTGTGTCACTTTGCTGTCTCAGAATTTATTAAGAGCCCTTCTTGAGGCGGCGGCAGATGGAATTTCTGCCCAATGTTTGTAGATGATAATTTCCCCTCTTCTACAGCCATTTGCATATGATTGCATCTGTCAAGCACAATTTCCTCTCTTCTAGGGCTTGACTCTGTACTGGACCAGATTTAAGGAGGAATTCAGACTCCTGCCTTGCTGTAACTGAAGGACAGTGTCCTCCTGTGCAGGGTCCCATTTGCTTCGGGACTCTTTTTTGCACATCTTGCCTTGCTTTCATCTGGGCAAACTGGAGTGGGGATGGGAAAAGCAAAGGGGAGTATTTTACAGCTGGTTCCACAGGTGTAAACGACAACACGAGGTACAAGGCTCAGGGAAACCTCAAAATTCACGCCCCATCCTGAAGCACAGCAGGGCAGCCGTTACGAGGTTGATCCGAGCCACTGGGCACATCACAGGGTGCTTGGCTGGCCTCAGAGATGGAGTGGACACCTAGATTACAACTGGTTGTAAAGTGTGGCCCATATTCACATTGGAACTGGGACTTGTGGCTCAGAACAAGTTTGCTTTTAGAACCAAATTTAAAACTAGGAGGACTTCAGAGAGGAGATTTTGTATGTATGTATGTCACAGAATCACATGGGGTTGGAAGGGACCTCTGGAGATCATCTAGTCCAACCTCCCCTGCCAAAGCAGGTCCACCCAGAGCAGGTTGCACAGGAACGTGTCCAGGTGGGGTTTGGAATGTCTCCAGAGATGGAGACTCCACCACCTCCCTGGGCAGCCTCTTCCAGGGCTCTGCCACTGGAATACATACCTGTGTCACTACATACCTATTGCGTGTCACCTACGTGGTGGCATCAGGGAAGGACCTTCTCGGCTCACTGTGAGCAGGACACAGAGAAGCAAAGGGAGAGGGGGGATCTGCTTGACACAGGTATGAAGGATCACAGGAAAAGTCTGTGATGGGGACAGCACGTGAGCTCTGTACCAATGGATTTACCCAAAGGCAACCCCGTATCACTGACACAAAAGGCTGAAGGTATTACTCTAGATTATACAGCCCTTTCGGATTTAATTAAAGGAGCTTTCTTCCATGTTGGCTAGATCTCGCTGTAGGCAGAGACATTAAGAAAGTCAACGCTAAACCTTCATGGCATTTCTACTAAGTTGTTTGCCCGCTCTCAGGGAGTTACTGAAATCGGCGTCTCAAAAACGTCTTTAGAAAAATATCAAATTTATCATCTCCATCTGAGTCTTCATCTCACTTTCTTTTAACATAAAAGAATGGTTTCTCTAGGGTCAGCTCCTGTGCTAGTAACAGGCAGCCAGGTTTGCTCAGAGGTTTTGGGTTTTGTAGAACTAGCCCTGGCTCCTTGTCAGCTCCAGCGCCTGTAACTCTTTCCATCCACGTATGTAATTGCTCCTGAGACAAAGGTTCCCAAATCTGCAACAAATGCACCTTTTCTTCCATTTGCTGTGTGTGTCCATCCTCTCCCTGGCTCCTGTGGGATGATGCTGGTGGATGGGGAGCTGCTGTCCCTGACCCACGGGCACAGTGAAGGGCAGGGGGAGGAAGAGAGCGGCTCTGGCTCCAGGCTTTTTCTCCTTTCGAGTTCGCCCCCTCTCTATTTCTGCGTCAGGGCCGGGCTGCCCAAGCCCGGGCCATCGGGGCAGGAGGAGGAGAGCACTCCTACACGAGGAGGGCAACCTTGTTTACGCAGAAAGAGCAAGCGAGGGTCCCTGTGACCTCTCTCCTGGCTCCCAGTACCGCGCCGCTCCATCACCCGGCAGCAAAGATGCCTTTGCTTGTTTTTTTTGGAGGGGTGGGAAGGAAACATAAAGGCTGACGGCGCGCCAAGTAAGGCTAATTATAGTGGTGGCTTTTGTGATGTGGATGTTGCCTGCGGAGAGCTGCCTTCAGATTGACAAGTGCGTGCTGCTCAGCTCCCTGCCCTGCCACCGGGGAGCAGGCTACCTGCTGAACCCGCTTCGGCAGGTTGGTCTGGAGAGGAAAAGCCACCTCTTGGGTCGTTTTGATGTTAGTTGGCTCCCCGTGGGCATGCTGGGGTGCTTCAGCAGGGACCTGATACTTGGGATCCCTAGGCAGCAGCGCACGGACCACTGGTGGCCCCCCAGATAGGAGGGACCTGGTGGTCCAGGAGAAGCTGCAGCCTCTGCTTGGGATTGCTGGTCTCCACAAAGGGTTCAGGGTTATCCCTCAGGCTGAAAGGTGCTCTGCAATTAGTAGGGGGGGGGAAGTGCCTTTTCTTTTTTCCATCCCCTGAGGTGAAGGTATGATGTTACACAGGATGTCTTGGGGTCAGAGCTGTCTCTTCCTGCTCCATCAATCCCAGAAGTCAAACTGCTGGGAGCCACTAGGTTCCCGATGGAGTCTGGCAGATTGCTTCACTCCTCTCATGCTCCTGTTCCCTGTGTGCTGGCTTGCTGTGAGCAGAGATAAACATCTGGGGCTCTATTTAACTGTACGTTTTCAGGCAGGTGATCTGCCTCTGTACTTTGGTCCCCAGGAGGGGCTGAGCTAAGGTGGAGCAGCCCCTGACTCTTCCTCTGCCCCATGTCAAAGGGGAAGTGGCCGAGGCTTCCCCTCCTGGAAGAGCATTTTGTTCTCTGGATAGATGCATTTTTTTGAGGGACGGTGCCATCCCCGTGCCTGCGGGCTGGGATTTCAAGTGCCCGAGCATGAACAGCACATGAGTTGCTCCCAGCATCCCGAGAGCCGGGCTCTCTTTGCCGGCCGACACGAGCGCTGCCAGCAAGGGGCTCCTTCCCTGCAAGCTGGAAAGCTGAAAGGATGGGACACAAGACAAGAGTTAATCTCAGTTTCCTCAAGACTATAGAAATACAACTACGGGGAGACCAGGGTCACCCACTGCTAAACATCTCGGCGTAGCTTTAAGTCTCTAATCTTAATGGAACTGCAGCAGGAACCGAGAGCGACCATTAATCACTGGAAGATAAACAGCAGCAGCCAAACGGTGACCCAGAGCACGGAGCCATTAGGGGACAGGAGAGCGAGCTGCCTGCCTCCAAAAACCTTCAGGCTGTGCGCAGCCCCAGGCTGGCCGAGCAGCGCTTTCGGAATGGACCATCGGTCTCCAGCAAGGGCTGAGTCACAGGTTATAATAAACTTTATTTCTCGATTTAGTCCCTCGCGCTTGGGCACTAACCCCTGAGCTCCGGCGCTGGGTGGTTTCGTAGTGGTGGGTTTCCAGTGGAAGGTGGTTTGGATTGTGGGTTGTTGGTTGTTGGTTTTTTTTCCCCCTCCCATCAGTAGGAATTGCCAAAGCTCCCCGAGATGCTTGGGGTCTTATTGCTGTTGGAGAAAGTTGCCTGGCTTGGCTGGCACTGCCCCGCACACGGTGGCACTGCTGGCACTACGTGGTGCCATGCGGACCGCAGCAGCGGTGGCACAGGCTGGCTTTCTGAGAGGGTGTCCAGGCTCCTTCCACTCTCTTCTTGCGCGTGGCTCCACGGAGGAGTTCCTGATACCTCAAGGCGAGGAGAGGATGGGGAGATAGACACAGGCGCTGTCGCTGACTTGGCTTACGATGTAGGTAAAACCAGTCGGCTGTGCTGGGACTCCATCCTTCATCTCAGAAATGATGTTAATAAGCCTGTCTGAGCTGGTAGAGGCAATGAAGTAAAATTCCTTTAAGTGCTTCCAGATCCTCAGATAAGAGGTGTCAGGGAAATGCCCAGCCTTGCTGGACACTGCCTAATGCATTCCCCACGGGCTGGGGGCAGCCTGCAAGGTGAGAGCAATCTCCCCCTTCCTCCGCTTCGACAGGAGGAGGAGGAGGGTGACGGCCGAAACCCCTGCTCTGGCCAGCAGAGGGTTAATAAACCACCCGTATTCCGGAGGATTATCACAATGGAAACGTCCCAAGGATTGACAGCTCCATACCCATGTCCGCAGCAAAAAAAGCCCACAATGGAATGTGTCCCGTTGGCTTATTTGATGGGCCGCACCGTGCCCCCACACCAGGGAAGCGCCCTGATTTAACCGTGCCCCCTACATAACGCATCGTCCTCCCCGAGGGGGGCATCTGTGGCCCCCCCAGACCAGGCGTGGGGGTCTGCAGAGACAGGGCAGCGCTCCTGGGCTTGGCTTAAAGCAGGCTATTTGCGTTAATATCTTTGGACCCCAGTGCTGCCCTTAGCCTGCCTGGGTAGTCTTTGAAATAGCACCCAAAATTTGGAAGCGAAGAACTGATCCTAACACAGAAGGAAAGTTCTGCCAGACCTGCTGTAAAATTTTGGTTTTTTCCCCTAAACGAAACGTTCCTACTTTTGGTTTCCTTGTAAGCCTTGCCCTGCAGGTCTCGCTGTGCCCGGCTGGTTTTCCAGTATCCCTCGGATGCTCTGCCTCAGCGAGGCTTCCAGCACCTTGGCTCCGTCAGCCAGGACTGGGATTTTCTTTCTGACAGACTATGCAGTTATATTTATAATAAAGCCACGCTTTGGTACGGCTTATTTTGTTTGTCAGGCATCTGGAACAAAATTAACCAGCAAAGGCAGGGTTTTGCCTGAACGAGTCGCGATGGCACGGAGTCGCCGGCGCAGCGCGGCTCCACGGCGCAGGAGCTTCAGGGAGATTAATCCCTTTGGTTTGGGGAAGGGAGAAAAGAGGTGGTTTCAGTTAGAACCTCTGCCTGGAAGAATTGTGTAACCAAAACAACCCCGCTGGTGCCTGCCCGCTTTTACCCGCTCCGGCAAGGATGGCTGCTTCAAAGCGTCCCATCCCAGCCCAGCCACACATCCTAGGAGGGATGTGCCATTGTCCCTTGCACCCACAAAGGGAGCAGAAGGGGAGCCGGGAGGGAGAGGAGGCAGTGGGGAGAGCGGGATGCCGGGCAGGAGTGGGAGGCAGGGGCATCCTGCCTGCAGCTCGGGGACCGGGCACGCGCTGCCCGCCCGGCAGCAAAGGGCAGCCGGGGCCTGGCATCAGCAGATCGGTATGCGGTGCTGTTATTTATTTGGGCGATTGTATGAATTTGACTAATTATTCCGGCGGTCAAAGGGGAAAAAAAAAAAAACAAAAAACCAAAAAAAACCACAAAAAAAACCTGGCCCGATTCCTGCGGGGGCTGCGCTCGCCGCGGGGTCATCGCTGTATCTCTGCCGCCCTAAAAGCTGCCCCGTTTTAGGGAGGCTGAGATAGCGAGATCAAGGAGACTGGAGCTCCGTGACTCCATCAGGAGTTTTGTATGCAGATGGAGGGGGCAGCGAGCCCCCCGAGATGGAGGGGATGACTCAGAAGATGTAAATGATTCTCGCAATTAGTAAACAAGCTCAAGAAAGCCCCTAATCAAGCGGGTGATGCGGGGGGTTGAAGGTCAGGGAGGATCCTGCCCCGCCGTCGGCATGTCGCACCCTTAGGGCTGGCCGACCTCGGCGCGCTGAAGAGCTGCCTGTGTCCACCATCCGTCAGCACTTCTGCTGGAAATCCTTTCTGGAGAAGTTTGGGCTTGATCATAAACATTTGTTCTGTGACAAAACTTGGCAAAACCGGCGGCCAGAAAGAAACATTTCTTTTTTTCTTTTTTTCTTTTTTTTGGAGGGGGCGGTGGTGCTGCTGCTGCTGGATCGTTGTTTTAAAACAACCTGGCCCCAGAGGGTTGCGAAGGGAAACGTGGCGACTGCTAAGGGTGCTGTGACGGCCACGCAGCCACCGTGGCCAACGAGTGGCTCCGTTGGCTAAGGCAAGGCGAGCCCAAGAAGCGGCTGGCTCGCTCCGAGGGATGTGTTGTCTCACAGTGCAAACCCGCAGCGCCGGAGGGAGCCGATGTCTGCTGCAAGGTTTCCTGATGATTTGTCTTTTTCTCTTTTTTTTTTTTTTTTTTTTTTTTTTTTTTCCTTTTCCCCCAAGTAATTTATATATTTTTTATTTTTAATTTTTTTTTAAAGCTCTCTGGCAGGAAAACCCTTGCAGGAGGCAGGCTGCCGTGAATAAAACGAGCAGATGATCTCAGCCCGCAGCATCCCTCCCCTCTTCCTTGGGATACTGCGGCTGGTAGGGCTGGGGCAGGAGGAGAGAGGCTGCGGGAGGGATGCTGGAGCTCGTGTCCCCCTTCCCCCCTCCCCATACACCGCTTTTATGGACCTTGCAACATGCCCTGAAGGTCAGCCTGTTTACCCAGACGTTGTTTGAAGGGGACCAAGGGAGGCCACCACCACCACCACCACCCCCCTTCACCGCAAACACCGCAGGGACCGATCCCCGCAGCGTTTTGCAAGCGGGGTGGCAGGATCGGGCCCCCAGGTTAAAACGGGGCGAACGGTTAAAATCGCCTGTATCGCGGGCAACGGGGGAGGAACGGCAGGTTGGGCGAGCAGGGAGGGCTAGCAGCCCCCTCCCCGCTTCATCCCCCGCAGCCATTCGCCCAGGTGTCCCTAAATTCGGGGCCACGGCCAACCGCCCCCCGTTCCCCCTAAATTCGGGGGCACAACAGGCGTGGCAAAGCAGCAAAAAACAAGAGGTTTGAATTTCAGGATCCTGAAATGCACTGTGCTGCCTCAGGACTGCGGACAAAGTCTGTCTTTTTTTTTTTTTCTTTCCCTAAATCCTTAGTTTTTCCATCTGCTGGAGGCTGCATCCCATGCGGAGCCCTGGGAGGTAGGCAGTTTGGGTGGGTAGGAAAGCAAAGCTGCAGAGCACTAATTACTCATCCAGCCTGGCCCTGGGGCGATCCCATCAAAGCGGTCGGGGAGAGAAAAGGGACGGGGCTGGGAGAGGGATGTGAGCTGTCTCCAAACGCTGCCGGCCCCGGGGACAGGGACGTTACCCCCAAAACCACCTCTGCCCCCCATCCCAGCCCCTGTGACAGCCACCCAGCAAAGCCCACCTGCATCCCACCCTGGCCTGGGACTTGGGGGCCCATCGGAGCCCAAGCACTGGGGTTCTTAAGCACTATTATTAAAATCCACCCCAAACAAATTAAGTGCAAAACCTATTTAAATGGGACACAGAAGTGCGTATTGTTCATCACTTCGGAATTTCTCCCTGGTTAGGTATGGATCCCTACTCACACTGACATTTACGGTCATTCACTGACATTTATGGCTCCAGTAATTTAGCTCAAAGATTTAGATTTTATTTTTTAATCATCCCGATACCTCTAGTCCTCTTGAACTTCTTATTTTATTTTGGAGGAAAACTTCCATGAGTTTACTTTATGAAAAATAACCTTGCAATAAATGCATACAAAAAAACCCCAACAAAAAAAAAAAAAAAGCACCAAAAAAAACCAACCAAAAAAACCAAACCCCAACTTGTAGAACTGGAAATTGGGATATTGTGGCACCAAAAATAAAACTGATGGAACAAAAAGGGAATTTCATGTGGTTTTCATTGTCAAGTCTAAGCTCAGAAACAAACAGGAAATAAAAATGGCTAAAACAAAAGAGATTTCTTTTAAAGTGTGTTCAAATCTAAGTGGGGAGCTGCTTTATTTGGGAGGGACTCTCTGTTTATTTGTTTTTCAGAAAGAGGAGTAAATAAAAATGTCCACACACAGACAGGTCAATTTGATTTACAGTTAAATCCTCATGCTTCTCGCTGGTCATTTATAATTAGCTTTTTAAAGAAAATGAGACTTGCATAAATGGGAGCATTGGAAGGGAGGGAAAAAGTGACAGAGGGGGGTGTTTCTGCTTGAAATGAGGTTATGGGGAAGAAGGAATGAAGAGGGAGAGGCAAAAGTAACTGCGAACTCTCCAGTCGCCCGTTTCATTTCATCGTTGTACTTTTTCAGTTTTTGCAGGCAGCTCTGCAGGTGCTGAGCCTGCCAGCCCGTGCCATCCCCTGCAGCTCCCCAAGGAGTAAATAAATTGCGTTTATTTAATCAGATTAGTTTGCAGGATCAGGGCTACGCGACACAGAGCAGCATCCGCGCTGTATCCTACGGACAGAAGTGGGTTTTTAGGCTCTCAGGTTTAGGATGGCGGAACTTTTTTGATCAGGGTTTACAACCAGGTGTCTCCTTCCCAGCAGCTCTGATGGTGATTTTCAGGGGTTAATTTAATGCGGGCAGGACCCCAGCTCCCCCCACCAGCGGAGATCCCCAGCAGCCACAGCCTCGTTAACGCATCTCTGACCGCTTTGAACAGTTGAAAAATCAAATGGGCAAAATTAATAGCAGCTTCTGCAAATTCAGCTCTGGTTTCCCTCCTCTTTTGCACTAGTTAACAGGGTGTAGATGTTTATTTTTCTGGTGGTTTGGGAGATAGCAAAGAGCATCGGATTGTGGGTCAAGGGACAGAGGTTGTCTTGCTGGCTCAGATCAGGTAATTCTGTCAGAGCTCAGTTTCTCCTCTGCGTGATGGGGATATATCGTGCTAAAGCATCCAGAGAGCTGCCCATGGAAAGGCCAGGGAGCTCCCAAGGAGAGACACCGTAAGATGCAGCTCTGCAGAAATGAGGGCTCTGAGTTTGAACTTGTACCCTGCAAATCAGCGAGAAATTTCCTATTCGGTGTGCGGAGGGCTGGCCCTCTTCCCAAATCAGCCAGGCAACACTCCGACAGCCGTGGGGAGGGAAGAAGGAGATCTCTTGTGCTCGCTCCCCGTCTCTTTTTAAAGCTTAATAATAACAGAAACGTTTCCCAGCTTCTGCCCAGCTAGATCTCCTAGTTCCTTCCTGAAAACAACTTTTCATATTTAATTGTTGCTGAAAACCAGCCGATCCATCCCTAACCGTCCCGCGGGAATTTGTGGCTCTGGCCACCCTGCCGTATTTGTCTTCCTCCGGGGTTGGAGGGAGACGAGGATTTCAAGCAAATCCTCTCCCACAGAAGCGACCCCCTCCGCGCCGAGTCCGGCCCCGGACCCTTATGCTGCGAAGCCTCCAGGAACAGCCTGTGGACTCCCTTAAATGCCCCAAGGAAGCCCAGAGCTAATAACCAGCTTCATTCAATTCCCAGTCACATTATTATCCAATCTGCCAGAGGCATTAATATTCAGAGGTGAGGCGGGAGGAGGGCAGGGGTGCTGGCGAGGGGGAGCGGCACACAAAGGGGAGGAAGGGAAGCGCGGCGGGGCTGGCCTCAGAAATCCTCTTTTTCCAGCCGTCTGAAACCCCAAAGCCCATTTCAGCCCGGTGTTGACAAGAGAGGGTTTTTCCTACGGCCTCGCCACTAACTTTGATGCCAGTTGGTGGGGGCTGTCCCCCTGCCAACAGCAAACACCCGGGCTTTGGCACAGCCCGATGCCCTCGGCCCCGGCAGCCCGTGGCAAGAGGGGGAGCCTTGCCCCCTCTGCCATCAGGCCCTAAGTAAATAGCAATCTCCCATTTTCAAACAGCCAGATAATCACCCAGCCTGCTGGGAGACGCCACAGCCTCCCGTTTCTGACACACGCCCCCCCCCCTTCCCCTTCCTCCCTCCACGGTCTCATCCCGGTGCCTTCCTGACGCAGGGCGCACGGCAACGGAACCACCGGTTCTCCCCATCTGGGATTCTTCTCTCCCAGTCCAGGTACCCTCCCCTGTCCCCAGAGCCCGGGGCACATGTGCCAGGTCACGGGACAGACCTCATGGCCCCAGCTCATCTCATCTTCCTTTTGGAGCGGTCTCCTGGATCGGGTTTCTGGCTTTTTTCTTTTTGGCAGTCTCCAAAGTCAGCCTCACCTCTCAATCTCAAGGTTTTGGGTAGCATCTGGCAGAGAGAGAGAAGATGCCGCTTTTTTTTTTGCCGATTCTCTGTAGGGTACATTAACCGATACTTTTGCAATCCGCTCACAATTTGCACATCTATTAATTGCCTGAATTAAGCCCTTATAGAAAGGTAATAGATATTAAGTGAGGCTTGCAACGATCTCTCTGCCAGAGAGAGATACTGGGTTTTAAACCAGTGCCTTGGTCAGGAGACAACTCAGAAATACAGGTGGGCTTTCATCTGGGAGCCTGGGCTCCAGGTCACCCAAACCCCGTAACACCAGTAAGAGCAGGAAAAGCACCCCCCTTGCCCAGACCCCTCTCCAGGCTCTCGGGGAAGGACATCTCCCCGCGAGGGCTCCCTGTAAGGAGTACGGAGCATGCTACGACCATTTGCTAATGAAAAAAATCAAGCTCTGCTCCGCTTTTACAGACATCTGCAGAGACTGAAAGCAGCTACCATGCTCTGCTGGTCCCTCAGGAGCCAGCAGGCAGTTCTTTGTCCCTCACAGCAAGGCACCATCGAAGCCTGCACAAACACCCATCCCTCCGGCTCACCGAGAGGAGCGCGGGGAGCCAGAGAGACCCTCATCCCGTCGCCAAAAAGGTGGTCCTTTCCCTGCCTTTGGCAGGGTGGGACAGGAACAGGGATGACACTGCTGAAAGGCACCTTCCTGAGCTTTGAGCATCTCCCAAAATTGCAGACGGGATAGAGTCATTTCATCTAGCACCCTCCAGGCCACAGGCCAGGGTGTGGAGGACCCACAAGCTTGTCTGGGGGATGCCAAATTCCCCTCTTTGCCTTCAGCGCCAGTCTCCACTTAGAAAGCGCGCGGATCACGGGCCCGTGGGTTGGGAGGATGCCTCCCTCCAAGGCAAAGGAACCAGGAGACACTTTTTGATTCCTGCACCCCAACCTCGAAGCATCAGCCGGCTGCGGTGGCTGGGGGGCTCACACCCGGGCTCTGCCGGGCCCCCCAGGTGCCGCAGCAGCGTACCCCACGGCGGCCACCCCTGAGGAGCCGAGCTCTGCATCTCCTATCCCGGGTGGGAAAGGTGTGAGGAGCCCCGGGAGCTGCGGCCGGGGAACTGCCCAGCCCCGACGGGGACCGGGGGCTGCACCGACTCCCAGCCAGCGCCTCTTGCAGGGGGAGATGTGGCGTCGGGGGGGGGAAGGGGAGCAGAGGAGGCCCCCCCCCCCCCCTCAGCCCGTCCCCTCAGCTGTCCGTCCAGCCGCGGGGGCGCCGGGAGAGGGGCCGACAGGTGTGCCCCGCTCGGCGGCACCGGGCCCGCCGCCCCCCCGGGGCCGCTCCAGCAGCTGCGGCGGAGCGCGGGCGGCGGCCCCCCGCCTCGGCCGCCCTCCCCCGCCAGAGCCGCGGCGAATCCGTCCCTCTCCTCCGTCCGGAGGGGGAGAACGGGGGGAAGGACAAGGGGCTGCCGCGCCGGCGGGCTAGTCTTTCCCGCGGGGCCGCACTCGTTGAGCGGGGAATAGCCCCGGGAGCGGCCGGTACCGGGCTCCGGTCGGTCGGGCCGGGCTTCCCGGGCAGCCGGCGGGACGGAAGGGCGCCGGTTTGCACCGTGCCCTCGTCGCCGGGGAGGCAGCGGAGCCCCCGCAAGCAAGCGCCCGGAGGTCCGACCGCCGGTTCTCCCCGTAGCCTCCCGGCGCCGGGCGGCCGCTCTCCACCGGGGACGGCTCGGTGCTCCCCGGCGGAGCCGCCGTGGGGGTCGGCGCTCTCCCCGCTCCTTCCCCCGCAGCCCGGCCGGGTCTGTTATTCCCGGTCGAGCCCCCGGGAGTCCCGGCCGCCGGGGCGCAGCAACCAGCGGCGTTCCCGGAGCAGGTTCGCCCCGTCCGCGGCGGGGTGCCGGCTCGCCCTCTCCCCGGCGCCGCAAGGGAGGTCGGCTCTGCTGTAAACAGGAGCCAGCCCGTTACATAAATATCATTTATCCAACTGTCCAAAAGCCGTCGGGCTGCCTTCCTTTTCCCCGGCGACGTCTCCCCGCCTCTGCTCCCCGCGCCCTTCTCCCCCGCACCCTGCAGACAGCTGAGCCGCAGCCCGCAGCGCCGTTATTTACAGCGAGCCCCGGCTAATTTAAACAGCCCCTGCCCCGCTCGCCCGAGTGGAAAATGACTAAGTTTAGCAACGCCGAGAGGCTCCGGTAGCGCCGGCCGGGAGAGGCCCGCGGCGGCCCCGAGGGGGCGGCCGGGGCTGCGGCACCCCGGCGGCGGCAGGCAGGCAGGGACCGCCGGGCCCTGCAAGGGGAGAACGGGGAGGCACCGCGCCCCGCCGCCGGGCGGGCACCGGTACCGGCAGCGCCGGGGGGGGTGCAGCTCCGCCGCGCACGGCCCCGGGACCCCTTCTGGACGGTAAGGCAGGGCCCGATCCGTCCGTTCGCTCCCGGAGCGCGGGCGGGAGCGGGGCCGCCTCCGCGTTGCCGGTCCCAGCCGCCCCGCCGGGGATGCTCTCGCCCCGCGCCAGTTTGGGAAGGGCTGCGACCGGTTGGCACCGAGAGAGGGGCTGAGGGTGGAAAGAAGGGAGGAGAACCCCGCCCGGGAAGCCCGGGGACGGAGGGACACTTACAGCGGTTCCAGATGCGGGCTCGGCTGGGCGGCCTTAATCCTGCGAGAGGGGCGAAGCCGACCCCCGCCCGGCGGCCCGGTTTGCTCTGCCGCTGTCAGAAAGTAAATCCCCCCCCCCCCGGCTCCCCGGGCACTCTGCGCCTCGCTGACGGGGGGAGGGCGGAGGCGGAGGGCGCCGGCCGATCTGCCTCCCCATTCACCCTGGCCATTCACTTTATGGCGGGCGGCCGGCGCCCCCCGCCAGCTGCACCGGGCGCCCCGCTCCCGCCCGCCCCATTCCAGCTGCGCGCCCGCCGCCGCCCGCCCCGTCCAGCGCCCGCCCGCCCCGAGCTCCGCCCCCGCGCCGCCGCCGACCAATCGCCCNACTGGCCGAGGAGGGCGATAGGCCACGCCCCCTCCCTTGCCCCCCGCCGCCCACGCCCCCCTCCCGCCCCCCCCCCCCCCCCCCCCCCCCCCCCCCCCCCCCCATCCCGTCCCGCCGCGGCGGGGCCGGCGGGGGCATCTCCCGGGCGCTGGGCTGCGGGGCTCCGCCAGCCCCGAGGGGGTGTCTATATGGATATCTATGTATATATGCACTTACATATTGTTGTTACCGCTGCCGTTACCGTCGCCTGCGTGTCTCGTTCGCTGCTCGGCCAACCGGTAACACGGAGGAGCCCGTGCGGGGCGTCCCCCCCCCCCCCACGCTGAGTACCGGCGCGGCGAGGCTGTGCGGGGCTTTACGGTTAGAGCCAGGCAGAGGGTTCTGCGCGGGGGGGGAGCCAAATCCGTAGAGCCGGCTGTTGGAAGCCTTGCCCTGTACGGTGGAGGGGGAGTTTGCAGGGGATGCTAATTACCGGCTAATCACCGTTTCGGCTCTCGGCCGTACCCGAGAAGCGCTTCTCTGGCGATTCCGTGCCGCTTTTCCCGGGACACGGGGGCTGCCGGCTGTGCGGGAAACTCCGCGCCTGCTGATGGCCGCCTGCGGACCCGCATGGTGCCGGTGGTTTAGGTTCCAGCCCGGCTCCTGCCGAAGTTCACGGGTAAATTCCCGGTGCGGTGGGGATGGAGGGTGGGATTCCCTCCCTTGAAATGTCCCCAGACTCTCGTCCCCCGCTCACAGGAAGCCTCGGAGATGTTTGCACACAGGTGTCGCTCCGGGCAGACACATCTCCTCTTCTCCCAGGGTCTGCACAAGCCGGGCTCAGCCTCCCCCGTCCTGTCCCGGGACACCGGAGCCCAGGGAAGAAAAGAGGTTTATCCCCTTTCCAGGCTCTCCCGGGGTGGGATGCGTGATTCTAGGCTCTGATTTTCTGGAGGTCATTTCCGTGTCAACCCGCTGGCCGATTTATGATGCCAAAGGTCACCCTCGAGCTCTTCCACTGCCGTGTTTTAGAGATTAGGAAATCACGGTGTGAGAATAGGAGCGAATTTTAACCCCGGGTGATTTACGAGCTGCACTTAGGGGGCCTGCCAAATGCACAACGCGGCATATAGATACGTAGCGGAAGACAGATGCACATGAAGCAGCACAGGATGTAAAGAGAGGTTAAGCAGACCCGGGCTTCGGGGATTACAGTTCAAAAACATTCATAATTGATTCAGTAGAAACGGACAGAGTTTAAAGGGAGGCGGGCTCCTTAAAATGTTGACGCGCTCACGAGAAACTATCGTGCTCTTTCAACGGTGGTCATCTGAGGAGTGTTTGCCTTCCTGCTTTTTCGCCTGCCAAAAATGACAGCGAGATAGACCACTCCTTTTTTTTTCTTTTTCCAGCCCAGATTTTAATCCATCCCGGCACGGGGTTATTTCCACCAAAAGAAGCCGGCGCGGATGGCAGCACTGACACTTTCCAAGGGGCAGACTGTCTCTCTCGCCACGTGCAGCGGGGAGGCTGAAAACCCTAACTCGAGGTCCTCCCCAAGGAAGGGACCCCCCCTCTCTCCCCATTTTGGATTGCTTCCCTTTCCCTCCAAGGCTTTCAGGGCCAGTAGCCCTGCAGCGAGTACAGTTAGTGCTTACGCTTTCAAGTAATAATGAAACAAAGGTATTTTTAGCTATTTCCCTTGGGCAATTGGAAATATGAACCGGCGCTATGTCACACGCCTGCTCCCTGTGGAGCAGAGTGGGAAGGCCGATGGGTTAGACCATCCAGGGACCAGGGCTGGGTGTCTTTCATTAGGACAACCTCGGTGGGACGGCTGGACCGACCCCCGGAGGGTCTCTTTGGGAGGGAGTGCTCTCGCGTTTCGTGTTGAAATGCAGCAGCAGCGGATCTTGCGGGTGAGTGCCAAAATCCTGCGTCCAGTTCTGGGCTCTCCAGTTCAAGAGAGACAGGGAACTGCTGGAAAGAGTCCAACGCAGGCCAACAAAGATGATTAAGGGATTGGAGCATCTCCCTGATGAGGAAAGGCTGAGAGAGCTGGGACTCTTTAGCCTGGAGAAGAGAAGGCTGAGGGGAGACCTTATTCATGCTTCCAAGGATCTAAAGGGTGGGTTGAAGGAGGATGGAGCCGGACTCTTTTCAGTGGTTCCCAGTGACAGGACGAGGGGCAACGGGCACAAGCTGGAACATGGGAAGTTCCATTCAAATCTGAGGAAAAACTTATTTCGGGTGAGGGTGCCAGAGCCCTGAATCAGGCTGCCCAGGGAGGGTGTGAAGTCCCCTTCTCTGGAGACCTTCAAGCCCCACCTGGATGCCGTCCTGAGTGATGTGCTCTGGGCAGCCCTGCTTTGGCAGGGGAGTTGGACAAGGTGATCTCTAGAAGGTCCCTTCCAACTCCAACAATTCCGTGATTCCATGACTTCCTAGCCATAGAGCGTCTTGTCTTGCCAGCTGGAGAATTCACTGCTGGGGAAGAGACCAAGAACTTCACCTGGGTTCAGGAGACAGACCTTGCTATTTTATATTAACCATTGGAAAGGGCTGCCCAGGGAAGGGGTTGAGGCACCATCCCTGGAGAGATTTAAAAGACGGGTTGACATAGTGCTTAGTGACATGGTTTAGTGATGGTTTTTATCAGTGTTAGGTTGATGGTTGGACTAGATGATCTTAAAGGTCCCTTCCAACCTAGACAATTCTATGATTCTATTCTATTCTATATATAAAAAAAATAAATGAATAAATAACTAAAGTAAAAGCAAACTAAACCCAGAGTGAACCTGACTCGCATCCTGGCAGAGAGACGGGAAGTGCAAAAGGAGCGAATTACTCAGCATCTCAGACATCCCTCATTTTTCACCAGCTGGGAAAGAGCTTGTTCTCAGAGAAAACCCTGTCTCTGTCATAGGCAAACCCGCTCCTCAGGCTGGATGTCTCCACTGCTTTTGGAGAGTGGCGGAGTTGTTGATTGCTGATCATGGTTTCCATCTTTGCGTCTTAACTGATCTTTTAGCCGTGCTGGGCCCATGCCACCAAATGCCTTGAAGATCAGGACTTGGGCTTGAATTCTGCTTAGCTTCCAAGCCAGGAGGTGGCCTAGGGAGCAGAGGGTAGGTTTGATGAGTCTGTGGTAGCCAGAGCTCCCACTGCAGCGTGCTCCTCTGGTTGGCATTGGCCAAGCGCTGTGGGCTTCATGCCCAGGTGTATCACGTAGCTGTAGTCTAGCCAAGAGGTGACGAAGATATGACTAACTGAGCCTAGGTTGCTCCTGCCAAAAAGGCATGGCTTGCCTCGGCCAAGAGACAATGGAAAACATTACATCGGGATGTTCATCGGGAGAGTTTTCTGTCACCGGGAAGTGCAGGAGTGTGTTGCTGAGATACAGGCAGTAGAACAGCTGGCAGGGCATTGTAGCCTAAGGAGGCTGCTCTGCATCTTCAGGACAAGAGGCAGCAGGCACGAACTTGAACATAATAAGTTCCACTTAAACATGAGGAGGATCTTCTTTACTTTGAGGGTGGCAGAGCCCTGGAACAGGCTGCTCGAAGAAGTGGTGGAGTCTCCATCTCTGGAGACATTCCAAACCCGCCTGGACACATTCCTGTGCAACCTCCTCTGGGTGGACCTGCTTTGGCAGGGGGTTGGACTAGATGATCTCCAGAGGTCCCTTCCAACCCCATATCATTCTGTGATATCATTCTGTGACCAGGTACCTGGGCAAGGCCTGAGGGGATGTTTGTGGGTGAGTTTGCAGCCCTTCGATATGCTTCCTTGTGGGCTGAGGAGGAATACTCCAGACAGAAACTCTGCTGAAAAGCTGCATCTTTGTGGTGAGGATAAAGCCCAGCTTTCCTGACCAGACATCAGGAACCTGAGGGATTTGCACGGACTGTGCTCGTCTGATCTTTGGTTTCACTGTACCACGCTGTGTGTAAGAACCAGTCCAATATCTTGAGAATAAAGAGACAAGGGACTGTCCTGTGCAGAGTGCTCCGACTCGCCTCCACGTGATCTGTCCACCGCTCTGGCCAAGTGCTGATGGATCAGGTGGTCCGGGCAAGCCAGGTTGCCCTGCTGCTGCTGTCACCCTGGTGCCACCCTGTCACATCAGCAGGATTTTCTGTGCAGCCGGGGCGGAGCTGGGCTGCCTGGGGGCTGACAAACGCCGTAGTGCCGTAGTGCGGGCGAGTGAACTCTCTCCTCTCCCCAGGCAGCGCGGGGCCGATGCCGTATTGTTTTTCTCCCCAGACAATGCGGTGCTGGGTTGTAAGTAAAAAATGCAAAGCACATTGCAATGTTTGCTCTTTATTAATGCACTAAGATGCATTCGGGTGAAGCAGGAGGCTCCTGGCTGGCTCGGTTTGAAGCTCCGTGACAGGCTTCCATAAATAACACCTTAGCAGGGTCTGATTCACCAGATAGGGCTGGGTGGGAGCTTGAGCTCCAGCTGGCACTGGAAGGGGCAGGAAGGCAGGGAGAGGGCTCCAGCTCCTTCCCTGGGAGGAAGGGAAGCTTGGCTGACCTGGACTGAGCTGCACTGTGCGCAACGGCCAAGCCAGCACCTGAAATCCCCTTCCCTGAGCAGGGAGTGGATGGACAGAGTGGCAATGACAAACTCCTGTGAATGTCTGAACGGCTGGCAGACATCACAGGGGCTTTAGTGGCTGCTGGAGGGGGACAGGAGGGAAGGAGAAAGCACTGGTAAATATCTTCTTGTTCTGCAAACCTTCACTCATTGCTTAGGTGGCTTCCAACTCCAAAGACTTCTCATGTCTTTCCCGTGTCCAAATACATGTTTATCAAGTAAAGCCCCAGCTGAAGCAGGTCCCCTGGCCTCCAGCTGTCAGAGCTGGGAGACAACAGCAGTTTTAGTGATTCTTGATCAGGCAATATTCGGGCAGCTATTCGTGGGGAAAGGGAAGGATTTGGTGACCACCATTTCCAGACGGTCCCATCCCATAACCCTCTCTTGGAGGTTGTGCCCTCAAGAGAAGGACATGATGATACCTGGACATCTTTCAGGGAGGCATTGGAGTCAGTCTCGGTTGAACAAGAAAAAAATCCTGTTGCACATTCCCTTGAACCTTTGTGTGAGAACTTCCCTCCTTCAATCAGGCTGCAGCAGATGATGTTGTGATTAGGACAGCAAACGAATACTTCTCAACCCTTTCACCTTTCCTTCACCTTCAGTTTGATTTGGGTTTTTTTTTCACAGAGTGTAAGACTTTGGGATAGCTGCTGCTTTGACCACTCCAACACCTGCCACAACAGATTCCCCAACTGACCTGGCTGCAGATGCCCGCGCTGTAAAACTGTTGGGTAACTGCAGGGACTTTCTGTCCTCTGCCCCACGCTCAATGAGCGGAGGCTTAAACAAGTGTGTTTAAGCAAATTAGTGCCACTAAAGGACACCGCATTGACACTGGGGCATAAAAAAGTGGCTGAGGTTGGACCAGCACCGAGTTTGTTGTGCTTGGTGCCATACCGTTGCAAAGTTCTGACTGCTCTTCCTGCAAACAGTTGGCTAATAAGTTGGCTTCAAATAGCAGTTAAACCAAATTGTGGTCCCTGGCTGCCAGGCTAGCTGGGTTGGATGAACTGAGGGTGTAGCACACAGCTTGTGGAGCAACTTGAGCAAAGCACCAGTCGTGTTCAGGTTTGAGGAAAGTTACCAGCCAAGCAGGACCACAGAGGACATAAAAGCTGTGTGTGCCCCTCTGGGTGCCATTGTGTGTGCAATAGCTGCGTGCCAGCAGGGTTACGTGTAAACAGCTGTGTTTCCTCCATCTGAATTTTCCTGCCTTCCCACTCGGTGCCTGGCCTGGGGGGGGTGCCTTCCCAGCAACGGGAACACCAAAACTGTGACCCAGGGAGGTGTCCAGGAGGGAAAGAGCCGCTTGCTGGGCGCCACCTCACAGCCAGCTCCAGAGAAGAGGCTGCGGGAGAGCGCTGGGACACCCGTGGTGCATGGCGGAGAGGCACTGCTGCAGCCACTGCTTCACCCTGCCAAGAAACGGCGTTTGGTCCAAGCACCACTGGCTTCACAGGCCGCTGGTGGCTTCACAGGCCCCACGTCCCTTGCAACCCTTTGCTCCCTGGGGGTCTCCTCCACAGACACGAGTCTGAAGGGCCTGCGCACGGTCACCCACCCTTGCCGGGTAGCCGAGCGGCTGGCTAGGACCCGCACCCCTTCAGATACCCCCACCCAGGCCGATGGGCCAGCCCCGGGGCGGCCCGGTGGGGCAGGGCCCGCCCGGCGCCGGTGGCGGTGACCCCACAGGCGGGCGGCCCGACCCACAATGCTTTGCGAGGGCAGCCCTTCCGCTCAACCACCCTTGCTGCGCCCGGCAGCCGCAGGACTCCTTCGCGATTGGCCAGCGGCTCTGCTAGTTCTACCTTCTCTCCTCTCATTGGCTCTCCACCGCCTGTCACTGAAAGGCCCGCCTCCTCCGGTTGCAGAGCGTGATCCCATTGGGCGTCCTCGCCAGCTGCTCGCCGCATCGTGCGCGGGTTGGCTCTCTGGGCTGTCCGTCGGCGCAGTAACCAGGCAGCGGGTTGCGGTGCGCCTGTTTCCACGTCAGTGAGAGCGGTGCGGAGCCGGTTTCCCTGGCCCCCCGGCCCCGGCCCGGCAAGACCCCCTCGCTCGGCGGCCGCACCGGCACCGTCGCCGCCGGGAGGGAGGGGAGAAGGGCGGACAGAGGGAGGGCCGAGCCCTCCCGCCTGCGGCGCCGCCCGCCCGCCCGATATGTGAAGCGGCCGCCGCCGCGGGGAGTAGGCGCCGCCATTTTGGATGCGGGGGTCAGTGCCGGGCGGCCGAGCGCCTGTCGCGATACTGTCGCGACGCGGGGGGCTGCGGCGGGGGGAACCGTGCGGCGGCGGGGAGGGTGGTGGTTGCAGGGAGCGGAGGCGGCCCCGGGGGACGGCGGGGGGCCGGGGACAGGCCGCGGCGGGAGGCGGGGGGGAGGCGGCCGGGCCAGGCCGTGAGGGGTTCCCGGAGGCGTAAAAGGGCCCGGTGAGGGCTGGGAGCGCAGGGCCGGGGGGGCCCCGGTGTGCCCCGCACCTGCACAGGCCCCCGCGTACCGGGCGTGAAGTTGTCTCGCTTAAAAATCGGTGGAAACAGATTTTTTTTTTATTTTTTTTTTTTTTTTCTTCCCAGCATAGAGCCGGCTTCTCAGCTGTTGGCAGGAGGAGGGCTCAGAGCTGGCTTAGGGTGTTCCTTACGAGTTCTGCTGGTACTGTGTTTCTTAGTTCCGAGAATATGAAGTAATTGGAAGAAAGAAAAATCCCTCTCTCGGTGTTTACCTTAGCTTTCATTTTCACTCTGCAGTTCTGACAGATAAACGTGAGTTGCCTTCTCTTCTCGATTCCCAGGCGCTGTCTCGCTCCTGCAGCTCGGTGTGGAGACTTGCAGAGAAACCTGTCCCCCCTTCCTTTCTCGTGTGCTACCACTGTCCTGTTACTGTTCCATATCTCTTAAAGGGCATCCTTAATTGCCTGGAATTTTGGCATCACCGGACTGCGTGCTTCTTTGCCATACTGACAAATGAAAAGAAATCTCACAAATGAAAACTTTTCTATTACTTTTGTCCAGGAATTAGGAGCGAGCCTTTGGAGAAACATCCAGAGTTCTGTGAACTTTTGCTACCTGTGATGTTTATTGCAGAGTAGTTATTGCACGTAAAACCCAAGCAAGTTAAATTTCCTGATAGCGATTAATGTACCTTCCGTGTGTGGTTTAGAAGGAAGGAAAGGAGCTATTTCATTATCAGCTGGGCTTCTGGGTAACTTGGCTGGCTCTTTAGTTAGGCAGGAATGTTTTGTGAATCGTGGACCGAAGTGTTGTGTGTTCTGTTTTGGTAGCAGTGTATTGTATCAGGACTTGAGTGGCCAAATCTAGGTCAGAGACTATATAGATTATTCATGCATTATCATAAACAGTGCAGATTTAGGTCAATGGAAGCTTACTGTGAAATACTACCTTTCTTGCACATGTAGTCATTACGTTGTTTTTTATTATTGCTGTTTGTTGGAGTAGTTTCACTGGATTTGAGTCGGCTACCATAGCTGAAGGCTAAAGTTAGTGATGGGAAGAAGTGACTTGATGGAAATCTGCCAGGCTTTGTCGCTTCTGATGCGAACTCTTGCTTGTTTCCAGAAGAGTTGCACATAGTTCCCTGCAGGGGAGGGAGCGTTTCCTAAAAGCATACCTGAGACTTCTTGTCGTAATACCCAGGGAAAAAATTGGGTTCCTGTGCACTGGGATTTTTTTGGGGTGCTGTGTTGCAAGGTTGAGCAGCGGAGCGTTCAGTGCATGTGCAAGACAACATTTGCAGATGTAAATCTTGTCAGTGTTTTTGTGTGAAGGCTTCACATCTGATACTATTTCAGGAGTCTCAGAATAGTGATAGTGACTGCCCATAGAACACTAGGCTTTGAGAAGCATATATGAGTGTTAGGCTGTTGTTTTTTATAGCACGTTCAGGCATCTACCTTTTCTCATTCATAGAGTTCCTACCCTTGTTAGCAGTGGGGCTGTGGATGCTGACAGGTTCCCTGTTTCTCCTGGTGGGCTGGGCAGCCGTGTTGCCTTGGTTTGGAGCTGTCACTTTTGCTGTGCTGCCTGTCGAGGTTCCACATGAGAGGGAAATCTGAGGACTCATCTGCAGATTTAAGCAAATGTATGAACCCATCATGAGAAAGAAACCGGAGTTTATGTAGGACTAACTGGAGAGATAAGGAGCTAAAAAGCATTTGAAATTTAAGAAGTACCTTTCCTGGTATTTTTTTTCTGCATAACTCAAGACCACAGAATTTAATCTGCTTGTTTCTGTACTGAGTCCACTGTCTTGTGTTTAATTAAAGATTGCTTTTAAGAAAGGCATCTGGTCTTGATCTGAAGAAGGCGTTGGACCCATGGCTATACTAGGGAGGTTGTTTCAACTTTTCTAATGACCTTCAGTATTAGCAGTTCTGTTAACCCATCCAACCAACAGTTACACAATATCCCACTCTTCAGACAGTTCCTTTGTAACATTAAACCTCTGAAATCATGTTAGCAATTTTTTTGTATGTTGAACAAGCATTTTGTGGTTTTGCTTGACTTACCACCATGCTCTACTAAACCAAACTGGGCTGGTGAATCTTGGAACTTTCTCTCTGCTGCTTCAGAGCATTAATTACAACCTTAAAACTTCTTTCAATATAGTACATCAATATAGTACAATATAGTACAATATAATACTGAGCTCTAAAGCATGAGCAGTTATTGCTTGTGATGAAGATACAGTTGAAGGAATGCATGCTGAAATTATCTGATAGTTTAAAAGGAGTAGGCTTTGGGAAGTGCAGATTTTAGAGAAGCTATTTCCATTGCTTGAAATAAACTTTTAAACTTCTACAGGGATGGATGGTGCTTTTGCTGGGTTTAGCTTTTAAGGTGCATCTCTCTGAAAGTAGTTGTCTGGCTTTCCCTTCCACCCTGTAATTATTTTCTATTTCCTTCTTCAGGACACAGTCCAATAACTCCAATAGTTAGCAATGAAAGGATATAATTGCAAAAAAGTCCCTTAATTTTTGCATTCTTTTAATGTGTCAGGAGAGCCCTGCCTCGTACAATGGATTTTTTTGCACCCTTGCTTGAAAGGATCAGCACATTCAGTTTCCCAGCAGGTTAAAACGAAAAGGTGTGCGTTGGAGGTTTGTGTCTTCTTCATATTTTGCTGCTTGGTGATACCACCAGGTTTGGGAAGAGTAGAGCATTGCTAAGTCTCCTACATTCTGAGTTTAACAAGTTTTTCTGTCTTGATTCTTTTACGTTTAAAGTAGAGGAGTTTCTACAAGCAGATTCAGGAGTATGCAGAATAGCTTTTAAGCTTTGACATCATTTTGAATATTGGCAGAACTACTGAGTACCTGTGTATGTGCAAGGCATGTGATATTTACTTCTGGTTTATCTTTATGTGCTTTTCTAGATCAGGTTGGGGGAGTCAAACTGCCAAACATGGCAGTTTGCTAAACACCTGGAATGGCACTTTGAAGTTTACGTGCTCGATATTGTTTTGGTAAAGTGAAGACAAGGAAAACTTGGGTTTTGACAGATTTGAATGTATCGAGTATTTCCCCAAAAGTACTTCTGTTGACCAGAGCTTTGATCCCTGAAACTACCAGTGTAGAAATATGGAAAATATTGGAATTACTGAAGAAGAGATAAATAAATGATTAATTTTACATGGTGGAGAAAATCTCCCATTAATACCTTGCACTAAAACAAAGACAGCATATAAAAGTAGAAAAAAATGTGATCAAAGGTATTTTTATGCAGTATTTTAATGCAGTCATATAAATAACATATGGAATAAATTACTATTGAGGACGGGCACTTCTATCAAGCATTAGATACATGAGTAGGAAGAATTCTGTTATAAACAGCTGTGGAGGGAGGATATAAACCTTTGTTCTCCAGGGCACAAGCAAACCACTTGCAAGAACTATTTGTTTATTTTTCTGAATCATCCAGTAGTGAATGAGATAAATTATTGATCTGGTCTGTCATGGCAGGCCCTATATTAAAAAATACTTTTGTCTCTGGCCCTAATGTATTGGGTAACACTTTGTAATACCATTATGTATAATTAATCTCATAAAGTAAGAAACACTTTTGCCATAAGATTATTCATTCTATTGCAAACATATAAAAACCGAAAACAACAAATCTGATGTTGTCCCTTGATAAAGTATCTTTTTATAATATTTTGCTTTCTTTCCATTATTTACAGAGTTCTGAAGCAAATTAGTCTCTTTCACTCAGAGGATATTTGTGTATTTGAAGTGTTGTTGATAATTCAGACATGTTAATTAATGTGAAGCCTGACAGATCCAGGATTTATGTTCTGAAATTTTTGTGCTGGTGTTTCTGAGGTCTGGAGTAATACACCAAAACAGTTTCCTTCCAGCTTTGCTTTTGCCAAATAGGCAGAATTCCTTCTCTTATTCTCTGTGTTTTATTACCCCCTGCCCTCCCTCCCCAGTTGAGTCCTTTAAATGAGCTTGTCTGATTTGAAGTGTTATGATCAATGTTGCATCTGTTTTCAGTCTTTTGCCTCCCTATGGATGGCCGGTTGTGATTTCAAGCTGGATTCCTCATTTTCCTTTCATATCTTCTGAAAAAAGTCTCATTACTTGGCTACTATTTCACTAAATCCTTCCCAATGGCAGACATGGTGTCATCGGACTCTCTGGCCTCTTTATCTGGCCTGTTTGTTCTTTATGAACGGTCGTTTCTGTTCATTCCCCTTCATTCTTATTTCTTTATGCTTGACTATATCTGGGCTACGGCTAATATAGAGAGAACAATCCTGTAGTTACCTACTTTTCATTTCTTTTTCTCAGACAATTAGAAATATTTCTTGCTTATACATTTTTGCCACCTCTTCTGTGTCTCATTGTGGGTACATCAGTTCAAGTTTTTCCCCGTAAGACTTCAGGCTACGTGAGAGTAAATATCTGCCTTTAGCTTTCTCACTTTTTCTCCCCATGTTCCATCCAGTTTTGTCTCTGATTTTGCTCATTTCTTTGTGGGATCTTACCCACGACTTTTTTTTACTTGCCCTCTTTCTTGAAGGCTTTTTTTCATGAAGCAAGTGTAAAATCAACATCTGTTATAAATTATTTTGTCAAAGTTTGAAGTCCCAAAGAGTTTAGCTCCGGCCAGCTTATTTGAGCCACTGATGCTTATTTAGCAGAGTACAAGATTGGCTTTGTGTTCTGTGCAGAGCTGTGGGACTTTGTGTAAGTGCTGGAGATGTGCGTGTTATTGCATTGTCATGGGTGTCTGTCCTGGTACCCTAACACTTTATCTTTCTGTGAACTTACATAGACTGGAAAAAAAGGACGAGGAATGTGCCTTGGCAAACTTGTCTCTTGCTTCACAGATGCCCTGTTACAACTAACTGTCTGCTCTCGTGGTCTTGAAAACACGCTGTGTGGAAAAATATCTTTTTGACAAAATAACTGTATTTATCTGCATGCACAAAACAAAGATGTGAAAGAGTTTCTTGCATCTCTGAGGGCCTCCTGCTTGACTAGGGCCAACTTGACGTTTTATAGGAGGAAAAGAATAATTCTGAGAGGCTGGAGATTAATTTCTATTACCTTTATTGTCAGGGCCGTCAGGATGGTGGATAAGAACATTTACATTGTACAAGGTGAAATCAACGCGGTGGTGGGAGCCATCAAGCGAAATGCCCGATGGAACACTCACACGCATCTGGTAAGTGACCTTGAATTGTTGCTACCTGTTCACCCTGTGGCAGAAACCACCCGATTTCAGAAAAGCACCCCAGGTTTTTTTTTTAGCACTCATTGTAGTACTTTTATAAGTAAAGTTGGAATAATTTTCTACATTGTTTCATGCTGAGTAGTTTTGGCTTCTTGTGTACCAGCGACTGTAAGAGGTATAAAGCTGGAAATCTTCTACCTGTATACCCTGTAAAAAAACAAAGTCATCTCATTTAGACTTTTATTGCCTGGTATTTCAGGGATTTTGAATATATAGTGTTACTTTATTTAGCACAATGTTTTTCTGTATCTTTTGAGCCCTCTTAGAGAAGACAGTCTTCATCATGAGCAACCTGGTGTGGTGGGAGGTGTCCCTGCGCATGGCAGGAGGGTTGGAACTCAGAGATCTTTAAGGTCCCTTCCAACCTGAACCATTCTATGAAAGCCATGAAATAAAATTTGGGGAAATCATTATATATAGGGTATTGTTAAATTTTTCATTTGTCATAGTGTCTTTTTTTTTTTTTTTATCGCTCTGTTTTCTGACTGCTAGCTCTATTCCTGCCTGAAGCCTGTTTTGTTAAAAGCCATTAATACAGTGTTTCCAAGTCTAATGATGCATTGGTCACTTTATGGCTTCCGCAGTGTAAATATATGCATGTGGTGCCCTGTGTCTGTGGTGCGCTTCAGAACGTCACGTGAATAGCAGATGGCTGTCATCCAGCACAAGTGGTTTCAGTTTGTTGAAGGGCAGGGCCCTTTTTCTCTCTAACAGGCATTTCTTCATTAGTGCTCGCTGCCACCCAGCAGGAGGTGTGGCTGTGGAGGTACACAGCTTGGAGAAACTGCTGCTTCTCCTTATTTTAATCTTGTAAAGATAGACTAAGGCTAAAGGATGCAGCTATTCATATAAATTTTGCACTGTGGTTCTGTCTTCAAGTTATTTTAATGGCACCAAATGTCATTGTGTTTCTGTTCCCATTACAATCTGCATAGATTAACATTATAGCAATTCCAGATGAGCCATTTCAATATGGTACGAGGTAGATTTGCTCTGAAATTTATTGAACAGCAGAAGGCTAATCAGAAATACTTCTAAGGACAATAAAACCAAGTCAGAATGCTCGGACTTGAACCTGTGCTTTGACATTTGAGCTGTATGACATCGGGGAGCACTAGCAGGAAAATAAAAATGCTCCTCTTCATTTTGATGGAGTAAATGTGCTGACAGTGGTAAACTCAACCCACAGCACTTCTATGAATATGAGGGTGAGGTTTTTACAGACCCATTATTAAGATTTGTCTTCAGGAATGTGTTTTGCCTCCTTAATGACTTCCTTCCTATATATAACCTATAGGATGAAGAAAGGGATCCTCTGCTGCATAGCTTTAGCCTCTTAAAAGAAGTGCTGAATAATATAACAGGTAAGTTTATACAGAAATCGTCAGGTATGTGTACCTACCAGGATATATGCAAAGAAATGGACAGATTTACTTGTTTCTCTTATGTACTATCCAGAGGTCGTATATTGAATAACAAGAAAAGTGTAAATATGTATATGCTTTTAGACAAATAATACCAACATCAACTAGTCCACAAATAGTACTTCTTGCCACTATCTGGAGATACATATACATGTGTGTATATATATATTTGTGTGTGTGTACACACACACATTTTTTTTAATATAAATGCACGTGTTTCTTCAGTATACTGAAGTTTGTAGTAATATATGAAATCTGGTGTATTAGTATACATAGTCTTTCTGTGCTTTGTTTATGCTTTCTGCGTATGATGGGGGAAAAATCTGCTTGGAAAGTAGCCTCCCATTATCTGTTTTCTCCTCACATTCTTTGATTTCTTGGTTTTCATCATTTGTTATCAGTAGTTAGTGAAACGCAGACTTCACTTTCCATTTGGGTCTCTTGAATCCTGAAGTAAAAGGCTTATTTTGTGACTGGTTACACTGACAGGAACTGGAAATGTATATTGGTTACAGAAGTAGAACACGAGGCTGTGATACGCATTCTGACCAGGGCTTTTCTCCCAACACGTCTTTCTTCCCTTCTTCCCCACATTTTCTCCTTTTGTAGTTTCAGGAGTGATTCTTGAAGTGTATGTTGACAGTCTGGAAGTGAGGCTGATACTGAGCTGCGTGTGGCATTCTGCTGCTGCTTCCTAGGATTTGTCTTACTGATTGTGATATTTGAAAGTAAGCTTTATTTCGGGGCCCTTTATTATAGCGAGCTTTCAGAATGACACTCAAGTTTGAGATGACTTCTTGCATTTCTAGTTGCAGACTGCACCCATTCTTGTGTCATTGTGAGCTTGGAATCCCATAAAAAGGAGTTCCCTAGAAGTACCACTTCCATGAGAAGTGCCAAGGAGACATGCCAGTTCTAAGCCCTTATTCCTTCCTCTTTTGTGGTTGCAAGTGTAATGCTTTGTTTTCTTTGCCAGGTGACCTTCCCCTTGGTTGTGAGCAGGACTCTTCTGTCAGGTTATGATGTCTTGTGCAGCTCCTGCACAGCTTGCATTCCTGGATAGTATCTTTGTTCTAGATGTTGTGCTTGTACCCAAACTACATGGCAGTCTGGATTTGTGGGTGTTTTTTGTAAGCTCGCTTGTCTTCTCTAGGACATACATGCAGTCACCGAAAGTGTTTTGGCAGGAAATTTTCCTTCTCTCCCTTCTATGAGATAAAAGTCTCTTTAAAATAAGACTCCTGGAGTTCTTTGCCATTAATGCAAATACCTCTTCTCATCAACAAGAGCAAGGAATGTCAGGATGCTCAAATAAATGCGGATTGAGTAAATGTCAGGGACTGGCCATTTATCTGGAGTAGCCGGATACAACGTGCTGTTGAGTTGTTGGGGGAAAAAATGCAAGCCTGCTATCTGCTTGTGTTAGAGAAAGCAAAGTTTAATGTACTGGGAGATTCAGAGGCTCCCTGTGAGTATTAGTCATCATGTAGTAATTGCTTATATACGGTGATGATAGCGTGTTGGTCTGACTACATGGGGTTCTTTTAAGCAGGTAATTTCAGCTTCAATGACTGCTATTTTCAGACTGGTGTCTTGAGATAGGACATCATTGCTATGCTCCATTTTTTTTTTTTTCAGTTTTAGACAAGGACTGGTTCCCAAGCAATACTTTGAACGATATAGAGTCTCCTGCCTCGTCTTCCGGGCTGTGAAATGTCCAAGCTTAGGGTTTTTTTGTGGGTGGGTTTTTTTTCCCTGCCTAGGCCTTCCTTTCATGTCTCTTTCATTAGCTCATGGAAACGCATTGCTTTTATATTTAAATTTATTCAAGCTGTAATCTTTGACATTTGAGTTAGCTTTTAGTACAATTTTGCATTTATAGTAATATATATTATGTATTTTCTCAATCCCCCAAGAACCCATTTTAATCTGTTCCGGATGCAAATTTCAGGCTGCCTTGTCCCATCTCCCCTCTTGCTCTCGCCCTCCCTTCCCCGCCCCCATGGAGCATGTTTGATCAGGTGTGGCAGGAATATCCACTGTCAAGCTGCGCCCTTTATATTAGTCAATATTATCCTTCCTTCCCTCCCACTCCCTTCATTCTCCTCTGGGCTTTACCAGTTGATTTATAATTTTGGAATTCTCATCGGAGTCTGTAATACAGTTTGTTCATTATTTAACCAAAACCTGTTTAATGAGCAAAGAGAGGCAATGTAAATGTTAGGCATGTTGCAGTGGAGTACCTTTTGTTCTCCTCTGAGCTAGTGGGTATTAACTCTGTCGTGACTGAGATGCTGAAATACCCTGGTCAAGGGTATAAAGATGCACCATTTGCCTCCAGCAGCTAAAGATTCCCGTTTCAAAGTATCATTCCTCAAGAGTGACTAAATTACATAAACGTGGTTTATTTGAATGCCAAAACAGTAAATGCTTGCTTGCAACTAAGTAGTGGTATCCCATCCCGTTGTAACATCTAAACGGGCTCTTGAAGGAAGCATCTGCAGAAGATCCTGTTGCTCAGCACAAACAACCCTATGATTATGGTAAGAGTAACTTCACTCCTGCGGTTCAGCACACCCAGCTAAGGGCCTTGGACCTGAACTGTGTGGAATGGTGTTGGTCTTTAAAATTCTCACAGAGAACCTTAATTTCTTTGGCAATTTTGCGTGGGTTTACAAAAGCAGTTTAGTAATTGAAAATGAACAGCAGGTCTGCTCCTATCTGCCATTGCTTGGTTTATTTTGTGCCGTTTTTACACTTTTATGGGCTGCATATATTTTTATTATTATCAATAGTAGTTGCCCGCAAAAAAACGGAAAGGAAAAACAGAGGTTCTGTTGTTTTGGGTGATGCATAAGTTCCTCCGAGATAAATTTAATAGCTGAATGCTTCTTGTACTAAGATAAACACCGTAACCCTAAGTTTGGTGTGGTGTCTCGTATTTCCAGTGCTTAGAAAAAGCAAAAAATCTGTGTCCTGAGTTACAACCATATGGAAGCAGTGACTTTATCCATGCACGCAAAATTGAAATACAACTACATCTTCAAAGTTTATTTGAAAACTGATGGAAGCGTTAGTGTTGATACAAGTTTTGGATCTAGGGTCACTCTCACCACAGCTTCCATTTGAATGCTTTTTACAATAAGCTTAGTATCTAGAAAATGTGTCTGGATGTTGAAACATTTGTTCATTTCATCAGTTTTGTTACAGATTTAGGTCAACAAAAGGAAGCTTCTTCTTGACATCCAGTGATAACTGAGCATCTTCTCTTTCATGAGTGTTTCTAGCTTAGGATGCTCTTGAGCTTGCCCGGAAGAGGTTTTATAACCACGAAGGGCTGGAAATATTAATTAATTATAAGCTTTTCCATCATCTACTGAGGATCGGGTTTCCTCAAATCCTGCTGTGGCTGTTGAGGTCTTCGGACTGTTCCAGTGGGATGTAGAGGTAAGAGCAGGTACTTCTGTAGTCATTCTCCTCATTGCAGAATTTGTGCTTTGCTCTGACTTGGGGGGGGATGAGTCAGTAACCAGGATTTTTGCGACTGAAGTGCTGCTTACTGGTGTGTAGGATGGCTTTAGGACAGAAAATGACTGAATACAACTGCCTTGTACAAGTCAGCACTGCAGTGGGAGAAGCAGGTGTTTGTGGAAAGTGTGTGCATCCAGAGTCTATTTAAATAAGGTTTAAACTAGGTAAACACACCTGTGAAGAGGTGCTTGTGTATATTTTAGGTCCATGAGTGCCAGACTGGAAGGTCCTTTTATCCTCTGGTGGTTCAGAGTTAGTGCATTTAAACAGAAGCTGCAAAGTAAGCTGTTAGAAGCACTCTGATTTCATGCACATTCATGACATTTTAAATGAATGCTTGTACAGTGGGTTCAGAAGAATCTTTTCATGGCTTATTTCAGACAAGAAGCTGCTGCAAATCTCCATCTTTAGAGGGTTGGCTGGGGCATTAAGAGCTGGCTAAAGGTCAAATGACTGTAACCGTAAGAGAACCTTTGCCCAGTGTACTGACTTAATATACTTGTTACTGTAGCCATCAGTTTTCTGGTATGTAGATTGGATTGCACACTCATTTTCTCATGTCTGAGCTCTGGAAACTCAGTTTTTAGGAAAAACCTGACGTTTGTATCAGACAATACAGGAATTTTATCCTGATTTGGGATTAATATCTGAACTTTTTCTGAAAGATCTAGTTTTAAGAAGTGGTAAATGAGTAGTAAATATAGATGTGTGGCCTGTTCTCAATGCTGTTGCGGTGCTGTTGAATAGAATCTGAGATACTCATTGCGATCTACTTAAGAAATCAGAAAAAATATTTTTTTTGCTTTAAAGAAGTGTAGGAATTGGATTATATGGATGTGTGATATGTATAGTGCTGCAATGCTTGTTATTTTGCACTTTGCAGATAAGAGCAATGCTATATCCTATTTATTATTTATATCTTGAATTTCTGCAGGAAGTTATTTACTTACTAGTAAATAACAAATACTGATGAACTTTAAACTGTGATACTTTTCCCTTTGCGTTGAAGAATTACAAAAAGCAGATGTTAAAAAAACCCCACAACCCACCACCCCACAACCCACCACCTAACTTTTTTTCTACTGCAGCTTCATATAAAATATCTGATAGATCTTTTAGAGATAGATAAGAGCAACCTGGTCTAGTGGGAGATGTTCCTGTCCAGGGCAGGGGGTTTGGAAGTCAATGAACTTTAAGGTCCCTTCCAACTCTAACTGTTCTATGATGTAGAAGACTCTCTGGTCTCCTAGATTATGTCTATTCCTGTGATAACTTCAAAAAAAAAAAAAAAAAACCACAACTTTTTTTTTTGTTTGTTAACTAACAGGTATCAATACATGTTAGCCTGGTATTTGGGAAGACCAAGCAACTCAAGCTAACATTTTGTAAAACTTTTAAGACGAATGGAAAGCAAGTAAGAAAGATTTGGAAACTGATAGAGTCAGGTTTCTTCCATAGCTTTAATTCAGCTGCATTCTAATCACAGAATGTGCTTAATGAAGAATAACTGTTAGTTATGCGTGAAGCTTATAGATGCACCATAACAAGCACCATAACCTTTTCCAAGGCTTTTCTGTTGGGTGGGAGACAGGATTTATGCAGTGTGAGAGGAGTCAGATATGGATGGGGTCACTCTGGATTGATTCTGTGGAATTATTCACTGAGCCCTTCAACATAGTGTACTGGATGAAACTGGGATTTGTGAGAAGTAGAAGCTTCTAATTGAGAGATCATGTCTGTGAAGACAGGCTGAGACAGTTGGGGTTGTTCAGCCTGGAGAAGAGAAGGCTCCGGGAGACCTTAGAGCCCCTTCCAGTCCCTAAAGGGGCTACAGGAGAGATGGGGAGGGACTCTTGATCAGGGAGTAGATTGATAGGACAAGGGGTAATGCTTTTAAACTGAAAGAGGGGAGATTTAGATTAGATATCAGGAAGGGGTTCTTTGCTGTGTGGGTGGTGAGACTCTGGAACAGGTTGCCCAGAGAAGCTGTGGAAGTCCCATCCCTGGAGGCTGGATGGGGCTTGGAGCAACCTGGTCTGGTGGGAGGTGTCCCTGCCCAGGGCAGGGGGGTTGGGACTGGGTGATCTTTAAGGTCCCTTCCAACCCATTCTTTGATTCTATATCTAAGACTGAACAGGCAGAAAGGGCTAAACTGCCGTCGTGTAGCATCCTTAATTTGATAACTTTTTAGCTCTTGTGTTCACCTTCCGGTTTGTGTTTCTGAGTAGTAAGAAACTTTCTGAGTAAATTCAGAAGTAGAGTGACTCTGGGAATATCTAAAGCAAAAAAAACCCAATGAGACCAGTAAGATGGTCTTCACACAAGGTATTTCTGTGTTTCTCTTTCAAGTTAGGGCATCTGAACTGTCCCTCCTGCAGTCTGTTATCACCTTTGAAATACCACCAAACCATCCTTTAAATACATTTCTTTGGGTGCAATTTAAGAGTAGAGCTTGGAGCTTAACAGTCTTCCATCTGTGCGTGGCTGATGACTGGCAGGTACAGGCAGGAGGTGGTGCTGTTGGAAGGAATTGTTTCCTGCCCCCTAATCCTTAAGGACCCAAGGATTTAGATGGACAAGCGCTCCTGGCTGTCGCTTGGCAGAGTTCCCACCAGTGGACTTGTTCTGTAACACCAGCCCTCTGTTACCGCTGCAGGGCTGGGCTCTGAAGAGCTGCCACATGTGCACGGTGAGCCACTGACTCCCTCTTGTTCCACGCTTGTTGAGCAATTACTTTTCCCACTTGTTGGGCACTCCATTATTTCCTTCGGTTACTGCTTCTGTGTGAAGTGGAGCCATAAAGGAAATGGCCTAATGTACATCCATTAGAGGGCAATAAATTGCAGTTTGATTTGGTAGAAAGGCAGTACCAGATGCTGTGCTGAAGTTAAGGTGTCTCTTAAGTCATCTGTGGAGGTTTTATTCCAGGGTTTTTTTTTTTTATGATGCTGTCTTTGTTTTGGTCAAGATTAGTTAAAAGCAATTGTGGCCAATTAAGAGACGTTAAAGCTATTTACATTATAGTAAAAATCCTCTGGAAGCAGGAATGTACATGAAATTGCTGAATTCCATTAGAAGTTTTTTCAATATATATCTTTTCTATCACCTTTCCTTCCTTTAACTGTCTTCTTGCTAAACTGCTGCCATCTAACCTGTTCCAAACAATCTCTCAAAGGTGATTTACTTCAAAGAAGCAATACCTTGTCTCAGAAAGTGCAGGTGCATATTTATATAGTTGCATAACGTGTAGCAGAACTGCCAAGAAGCGTTGGTCATACAGAGGCAACAACCATATTGAAGCATTCCTCACCTCAAAGAGTTTGTAGCTTAAGAGGGTGGAAGCAGGGAGAAGTCGTTAAATACACAAAGTTGTTAAACACTTGAGGGTTTGCCTTAATTACTGCCTCCATTTCTCCTTCAAACACGCCGTCGTCATTGGCTGATCCCTGATACGGTTTATAGCAAGATGTGAGCTTGAAGGAGAGGTTTGAAAGAAGATTCAATTGGGCAAAGTGTCCTTTTTTCAGGAATAGCGCAGGGATGTGTGATTAAGTGCTGCTTCTCTCGATAATTAGAGCGGAAGAAAAAAGCCAGCAAGAAGAGAGGTAGAAGGGGAGGGATTTAAAAGTAAGTGTAAAAGTAGCAGTAATGGCAAACACTGTTATTAAAATAGGAAGTTGATTGGTCAGGGAAGGGTAGTAGTGAGGGATGTGCAGCTAGTGGCTTCCCTCTTTGGGGTAAATCTGCAAGAGCTTTTTCTTTTCAGGGTAACTATACCTAACTTCTCTGCTCTGAGTGTTGTGGAATAGATTACTGCTGAAGGTTTGTTTGGTTTTTTTTTTTTTAATCAGGGAGAAAAAAAAATTCTTCCTACACATTATAGAACTCCTCATTGTAAGTTCTTAAAAAAAAATTCAGATGGATAGTCAAGATCTTCCTTCTGTAATTTGCCTTTAGAAAATTATGCAAGACAGCAAATCTAGCCAGGGAAGAGCTATAAAACTCACAGCTGCATGCAGTCCTGTGAAAACTCCTGTCGTCTTTTAGATGATGCAATTTTAACTTGCTTTACGGTACCTCTGAAAGCTATAAAGAAAAGAAAGTTTGCTGTGTATTAAGGCTATTAAGCCTATAATACAGTGGCTTAAAGGTAGGGTCTGAGATCTTGTGGTATGATGGATTCTGGGGTGAAAGAGGTGGAAATGTCATGTCATGGATGAGTTTGAAGTGCATTAGATAACTGGAATATTGGTGGTATCAACAGATACTTTCTGTGAATTCTTTAATAAAGTGAGGAAGGCTAAATCATGAGTGAGTTAAATATATGTAAGTCTTCTAGGGACAGTGAATCAGGACATGTCATCACAAAACAGTAGGAAATTAAATCCATCTTGAGAAGGAACATTTATCAACTAGTCATAGTTATTGCAGAAGATTAATAGATCTACATTAGTATTGATGGACTGTATCCATGTTACTTGGAAATGCTGTTGGAAGTGTTAAAGGAACCTGCTCTTGCTTGGAACTCCTAATTATATTTGGACATTTCTGCTTTAGCTGAAGGGCATGGATAGACATAGACTCCTCATCACTTCATGAAATGAATGTGTCCATGCTCTTTGCATGATGTGATTGTGAAGCTAAAACCTGTCAGTTCAAACTACTTTGGTAATCAAGCCAAAAGACTGTTAAAGAAGGAGGAGGTGTGTAGTGACGTGCCAGCTGAGGAACAGGACGAGATGTTATGACAAAAAAAAGACAACGTGAGGTGGGTAGAAATGTAAAAGTAAAGCATGTTAGGTGAGAGCTTGCACCTATGTGCAATAAAACTGAAGTTTGGGGTGATACTGGCTTTAGCCATCCTGTTAAAATGAATAAAAACTGTTTCCACAATGGCTTATTAATGTGTTTTGCACCAAAATCACAATTACGCAACTGTAATACTCAAGGGGTGCACTTGATTACTGCTTGTTAACGGAATATGTGAAAGTCTTCAGTGCTGGTGGTGTTTTGTTTGTTTGATCCTCTATCTCTACCCTAACATAAGCACTTCAGAAGTTCTAATTTCCCATTCTGTCCTTGTAGCGGTAGCTGAAAATTTTTCCTGGCCATATTGAAACAGTAAATTCTAAACAGAGTAGTGAGAAAGTGTGTGCTGCCTTTGCTTGGTGCAGGAGTCTGAATGCTTCCATGACTGAGTGATTCTCGACATGTGTGCTGCTTAAATGAGGTGAGAGACTTCAGAACAATGCTCTTCTCTCTTGATCATCTTTAACTTAATTATGGGACATAATAATCAATAAATTTTTTTATTAAAACGTGTCTTTGTGCCCCGTTACTTTTCAGGAAATTGTTGTTTTTCTTGGTACAGTGACGAAGTCTGCCAAGAGGCTGTTGAATTAGATTCCATTAACCTCTTGATTAACTGCTTAAATAATTTAGGTGGCAAATTGTAAATATGATGCATTGAAATAAATCAAGATGTGGTTGTTATCTTAATCATGGTGTGTTGAAGGAGAACGGTCTATTAGATATGGGTGTACTCTAGGGGAGGGGCTTTATTCTAGAAATAAAACGGGTGGCACTGGTAAAATATGGTTGCTCACGTAAGCATCTTTAGTAACTGCACTTAGGAACTTGGATCTTCTTCAAAGCCGGATTAGACAGTTTATAGTGGCCCATAATAGTTCTGTAATAACTAAGATGGCTGTCATGGCAGCATGGGAGGAGACATTATTAGCTGGTTTTCGCTTCAGTCTGAGGTTTTCACATTTATCGTTCAGAAGTACTGTGTTTTTCTTTGCATGCTCAGCTCTTAGTTAAAACATTTGGGTTTTCAGTGTCTGAAGTGCAAATGTATTCAAGTCAGACTTAAGATCTCATAAGCACTATCAGATTTTACTCCTGTGCTTCCCCTCTCTCAAATACGTTCTGCCTCAGGATGAAATTAGCACTTCAGATTTGAAGGGAGTGGGGAGAACACAGTCCTGGGAATATTTACTTTGGTGGCATTGTCCATGATGAACACAAAGTGTAGGAAATATATTTGCTCAAATATTTACCAGTCTGTTAAAATATGGTAAACAGGAAGAGACTTTTTCAGTTGATATTGTAGGAAAACTACATTTTGGGTTGCAAAAAAGAGGTAAGTTCTAAACAAACTTTTCTCAAAGCCCATGACTTCTTAGAGTGATACAAGAGTCTGGATGCTTTCATCATGAAGGCTTCTGCTTCATTAAGAATGTAAGGGAAGAAATATCCATGTTTGGTAAATAAAAAGGTAGTATTTTCTTGGGGAAAAGGCTTTGCCAAGTGTGTTGGAAACTTAGGAGAGGAAGAAATGAAAATATACAGACATTGTAGAACGCAATAGAGCAACTCTAACAGAGTAGCTGAATGGTAGTTCAGGAATTGAAAAGAATTTAAATTATTTTTCTTCAGAGAAAAAGAAATTGCTGTAGAAATATATTGTTAAATAATGGGGGGGGGAGAACCATCATAGGCATCCTTAATTTAATGGTTTGGTTCTTGACTATTTAAGCTTTGTGTCAGAGGCAGCATCAACTTAACTTTCGCAAACTGCTTTTCCTAACAATCTATGAAAAATCTGAAAGTGGAGTTCACTCTCCGTTGCGCAGTCTCTTTTTCGGATGGCAGTTCTTCACGCTGTTGAGTTTCGCAGCCCCGTCCTGGTGCTTGTTCACAGGCAGAGGACCCATGTGCTGCAGCGGAAGGAAGGTCACACACTCCCTTTCACTCCGCAGGAACAGCAGGTGATGGTACCAGCTGTTCACATCCCCGTATTAGATGCCTGAATTTGAGCAGCTGTATGAGGCTGCTAATAAACTCTCACATGTAATGCAGTCCATATTTTGCCCACATTTCACTTGATCCTACTCAGCACCCGCCAGTATTTTTTCTTTAACAATGTTTCAGTGCCACCCATAAGATGCTCGTTTTCTTTCTGGTCGCGCTGATCTCCACTCCTCTCACACGATGTGCCAGCCGGAGCCTGGAAAAGTGTTTTAGTGTTACAGATTTGAAAAGGCAACAGTACCAGAAAACGTGCAAATACGCAGAGTTTGAGGAAACAGGAATAATCTCTCTAGCAAAAACGCTTAAAAATTTTAATGCTGTAGCGAAAATAATCTCTACTGTTCTAAAGGATGTACTTGTCCTTAAGTAATACTAATTTTGGATATAAACCTGTGTGTTTTTTCAAACGTTTGTTTTAGAACAATGGGTCAAAAGTGCTTTGGTTCTGAGGAACCTCTACCTGCATTCAGCTAGCAAGAGGCCTCGTTAGGTGGATCTGGTATTAAAAGAAGGCTGCAGTGTTTTTTAATTCTACCTTGAGTAATAAAAATGGCCTGGCCATGAGTTTTGATATATCCACAGCTGATTTCAACTTGTGCTTTTTATTTAAAAAGCTTATTTGTGACCTGTTAGGACCCTCTGTTAAGCCAGTTAAATAAACGGTGGAAAGGTTGAAACTGCCTGTCTGCGCTTTCCAGAAAAGGGGAGGAGGGAGGCAAAGGAGGGATATTTACAATTTTAAACCCTTTCAGCTCCTCTGTTCACTTCTTCCTCTTGCATCACTGATTTATTTCCAATCTCCTTCTCTGGAATGCTCATGGTACCAAAACTGAGAAATACCTGGGTTCCACTGACCGGCCACCAATGTGATGACCAAGTCCTCTCGCTAATAAGATCTTGAGAGGTGACTTTGGTGTTTTATGTTTTGTTGTTTTTTTGGTTTATTTTCCCCCAATTGCATTAGTCTCAAAAAACGCCCTTTGGAATCAAAGCCATATTGAGGTAGGAGCTGTGAAGAGCACCTTTTAAAAATACGGAGAGGGAGGTGGTGAAGAGAGTTTATTTGGTCCTCTGCTAAAAGGGTCTCAGGGAGCTTCAAGAGCCAACGTAATTCTCAGAAGTCAGGTGTTACGTATTTTATGAAATTATGAAAATAAAAGAACCTGTGCAGTTTTAGATAAAATTATGAAAATAAAAGAACCTAGCTGTGCGATTAGGGTTGGAAGAGATAGCACGAGGTCAGAAGTGTATGGCAGAATATAGGAAGAATATAACTGTTAAAGAGTAAAGTGGCTCAGCCCAGAAGAAATAAAGCTAGCTTTTCATTAGATCCTATTCTTATTGCTCCACAACTCATTTTAGCTGGTCAGCATTCTTAAATTGAACTATCTGAAATCTAGAACTAGATTTTTCTTGCTTGATCTGTGTTGCTTTTTGTCAGCAAAGATGGCACCAGGTTGATTTTTTTTTTTTTTTCTGGAAGAGGAATTGGCTCTCCCGTGGCAGATTAGAGCAGTAGGCTCCTTGTTTAGCATCTAGCCTTTTTTCAGGCAGCCTTACAATTTCTTTCTAGACACCCAGTATTAATTGGTTGAAACAGCCAGTTATTTTTAACTGCATGCTTCAGATTTTTAATTTTTTTTTTTTTTGTACTGTTCAGGTGTCTGTCAGCCGTAAAGAAAGCAGTTGAAGTAAATAGCTGTATCAAATGAAGTACCTCTTGTCCCCACAACTGCTTCCAAAATAAACCGAGAATAATGCTTTACACATTTTTGTCTCCTTTAACTCAAAAGGCAAGCAAGAGAGGAAGCATGGATTAACATGTAGTGATTTCTAGGAGCTGTTCTCTGCTCGGATTCCTCTGTGCTTGGGCTGACTGACAGGGCCATGTGGCTCAAGTGCATCTGGAAATATATCACTGGCAAAATTTGGTCGGGTAAATATAGCAGGAACGGGTTGTCAGGGCAGGAGACAGATTGTTCTGGGAAAGGAAGTGCTGTCTGTCTGTTGTCTGAATAACTATTTCCTATATTTCTGAGACTCACCTCTTTCTTGCGGCGTAGCCAAGGTACCAGCAGGATCTGACATATTTGCTGCGTGAGTTGTTCTATGTTCTTATGGTGGGAATACCACCAGAAATGGTAAAATTGATTGGAGTGGCTACAGAAAATTGATACCGATATATCCTGTGGTGTTTAAATTGTAGTGGCACACGCTTTGTTCGAGTTTAAGCCCTTTTTGAAAATAGGCAGGGATATCAAACATGAAAAATAACTCCCAGAGTTTCATGGCATGGTAATACAGCAGAATGCTGATGTTTGCTTTGGTGCAAAATGGTTTCTAACTCACATGGTTCCAGGGGGAAAAAAAAAAAAAAGCCAAAACAACCAAAAAAAACTCAAACAAAAAAAACTACCTTGAAAAAGGGCTGAAAGCCCATATTCTGAAATTGTTTTCTTTTGGTCGTAGATGATATGTAGAAGAGGAGCAGGGGTAGAAAAAACCAATTACAAGGCTTTCCTCCAGCAAAAGCTGATTGTCACAGGGATAACGCTTCTTGAACCATTGTGCTATTGATTCAAGTCTCTACACAAACTATATTGTTTGTGGAGAAAATTGAAATAATAGTGTTAGGGTGGCCTATGGAAGCCTATGTAAGCATAGGAGAGTGAAGGCTGTATTTTATACAGAAAGGCATAATCATGGGCAATGACAATTAAGATCTTAACAGATCCAAGCAGTAGAAAATGGAACAGTAAATCACAGGCTTTCTGAAGTTTGTCAAGGCAAGTTGAAGATGACTATGGATTGAAGGCGGGGAAAAATAAGGCCAAACCCTATTTAAACATCAGTAACAGCTGACTATGCTTTTTCCCACTCCATAAAGGATTAAATAATTTCATCTCTACCATTTGCAGCATATTCTTGATTCAGTGGGCTGGTTTTTTCATCTGTTTGCTCAAGAATTTATGGAAGATGGGACCCCTGAGAATGTTGTGCAGGGGTAGCTGCCTCCATAGCTTGTCCTGAGAGGTTGTGCGCTGCTTCTCACGGTGGGGAGCTCTCGGTCCCCTGCCCCGTGATGTGGCTGTGTCTGGGGTGGGGACAGCAACCAGCAGATGCACAGCATGCCAACACCAGCGCGGAGGCAGAGAATTTGTCTCCAAGGGCACTGGGGGTAAATAACTGTAGTTGTAAAAAGTGTTACGTGAATGCTAACATTTTCACTGAATCCCTTCTAAAATCTCCCCCAGAAACTTCCATGTAATAAGCTTCGGCTTTGAACCTCAAAAGTCTGAAGAGCCAAACTAATATTGGAATTTTTGTTTCTGTATAGGAAAAAATTAGTAGTTTGCTGGAGGATGCAACTGAGTTGGACTAGAGGCAGCCCGAAAACTTTCTGTAGTGACAAGCAGTAGGATAAGATATGGGATTCTGTGCTTTTTGACTAAGTAGAGAAAACTGGTTTTGTCAATGTACAGTGTTCTTCAAAAATATTTGTAAGCCCTCAGGATTACTTCATTATTTCTTCTGATTGCACCAGGTCCAAATACTATGCGGCTTGTTGTGACTTACGTGGGGATAAAACCTTTCTGTTTCTCATCCACAGAGCTGACTCAAGACTTGCCACTCCATTTACCATCTGTATTACGCAGCACGCCTGGCTTGCCTAGGCCTTTTGCAATGTAAACCTCCACAGAAGGAACAGTACATTAAAAAAAAAAAAAAAAGGAAGAAAAAATCTGTGCTCATCTTATTGTTGCACTGTTGCCTGCATCCGTGTCTCTTATCCCAGGTGTTCCAGCTTCCAGCAACTGAGATTTGAAGTCTGTCCATTAGAAGTCTCTGTTTCTCTTCAGTCTGCCCAGATGCTGTTCCTCCAAGCCCTTTTAATCTAGTTCTTTATTCTATTCTATTTTTCCTTTGCCTGGCTCACCCTGGAATAAAAGTAAAAGGGCTGAACTTTATGTTGCAGGTGAAATTTCCTGTCAAAGGACACCTGTGTTGTCTGATCATCTGGTACTGGTAAACTGTTGTTTGTTTTTCTGTTCATCAACTGTCAATATGTATGGCAACAAACTACATTTTTAATCAGGTATCTAGCAACAGAAATGAAACGAAGCATAACATATATTCAGAATATATTATCTTTGCTTATGTGTCTACAAGCATTTAATAAAAGGATGCTGTTCCTTTCCCCAACACTTCTATTTTGTTTTAAAATGGTTGAGTTCTGCTGCAAACTAAAGGCAAGAAGCTGAGATTGTCGACAGTGCATTAAAAGCATATTAAAAAAATCAGACTCTGATATTAAAAAGAATTGCAGTTACTTAAATTTGAAAGAAATCTAGGACCAAAGCACAAGGAGATTATTTGTAAAGGGCTTTGAAATTGTAAAGTATTATGTGCAATGAAATATTGAGTAGTGTTGGGAGGTGTACAGGAGGGGTGTTAGTTTGAATAAGCATAAGAAATATGGGGTATAAGTGCATTAGCAGAGTTTAAATTTCCCACAAACTCCTAATGTTTCTGAACATGAAGAGATGTGAGCAGAAAGTCCAAGTACTTGTAGTCCATGAAAAGTAATCACTTTCCTTCAACTTGTTGGCCAGCAAGATGACTGAATGTCTTCAATCAATAAAAATGTAGATTTATGTTGCTTGTGTTTAGTGAATACTTAACTCTTGCCTGGAGTGCTCTGCAATTTTGTGAGGGAATCACATGTGGATTAGAAGTTGAAGCTGCAAGAATAATAGTAGATAATTTGTCCTAGATGAAATTGGAAAGAAGGGAGAGAGAAAAAAGATGTGGTAATAAGTGAAAACCAGAAAAATGCTCAGAGATTGCAATTCTGGAACAATTATAGATGTTTTTGGAGCTGCTGCTTTGAGGAAAGTGATGAGAATAGTTAAAGCTCTTCTACAGCAGCTTTTCTTGCAGGGATTTCTTCTGGGACTACTGTTCCACGATAAGAATGGCTTTGCTCTGGATGTTGTCTGCATGATGATTTATTCAGGATGGCTGTAGAATTACATGTAACTCTGATCTGGCTGTGTTGGTAAGTGTTGTCATGTAAATAGGAAGCATTTAATCTCCGTAAGTCTAACTATTTTGCATTCTACAACAGTCAGTTGCAACTGTCGACATAAGACTGAAAGCTTATGGTGTTTAAGCTTTATTTACTGGCAGTAAATGCTGAATTGTTAACCTGTTCTGATAATTTCAGCTGTTTAATTGTATGAAGAAGATAGTTATTTCATTTGGAACCCTTAAAGTGTTTTACTGTTTTAGCTACTAATTCTGGGACAAGAATGCACATAATAAGATGATGAAATGAGCAAACAGGGACTTGTAGGTGTATAGAATCTAAGTGGGAGTGTAGTAACTTTGTTCTTCACCTCCTCTTTAACACCTTCCAGGTGACAATCTGAATGGTGATGGTCATTGCCTTTGTGAGATACCTTAGTGTCTGCTATTTTTGGGGCTGAAATTCCACTTTGTGAAAATCATCCAAAGTATTAGCTTAATTTAATCTTTCAGTCTGAGCCCAAAAACTTAAACTGCACAGAACTTTATTAGCTACAGCAGGCTGTTGTAAAATCACAGAATGACAATCATATGGACTAGATGATGTCCAGACATCCTGTCCAACCCCATATCATTCTGTGATTCTGAGATTTTGTTTGTCAAATTTACAACTAATGTAACTTTTCAATAGGAAGCCCCCTGTATTTGCCTGACACAGTTCTTGCTTCCCCTTCTTTATGTCCCTTTGCACAGTCAGCAGTGAGTTTTTCTTGGGCTTAATATAAAGGGGCTTAGAAAGGCAGGTGCTTCTGGATTTGAATTTATGAGACTTCCAGACATGGAGTGTCACACGTGCTTTTTTTTTTTCCCTTCCTGTCGTCTTCTGTAATGCTCTGTGGTCTGTAATAGGTTGAGTTGTAACATTCATTAAACCATTCCTCACATTCCCTGCTTTGAAAGCTTATCAGGACTGCTTTGATTTAGTTATCTGGAACAAAAAAAAAAGCCGTTTGTGAAGGTTGGAATGGAGCTCTGGAGCAATAATATATCAGAGATCAGATTCAGGTCCCAGTTGTATTATTCCTAGGGATTTATTTGCCTGTGTACACACAGGAGCAGAGTGGTGTGTATGGAAGGCTTGCAGGAATGCAAATTGGACACATTTTGTTGGGACCTGTAGGGGATTTTCACTGCTTCATAATTTTCCAAAGGTTTGTTATACATCAGGCAGCCACTGCCTCTTCTTTAAACCTTTAAATCCCCCCTCTTTTTCCTGTTCTAAAGGTCAGATTTTTTGACAACTGTGTGCAGGAACAAGATTTGTTAAATCCCTTCATTTTTATTCATACAAATATCGGCGTTTAGTGAGCAAGAGTCACCCCAGGATTCAGAGGCACATAAAGCTCAGTGTGAGCCTTCTGAACCTAAATTCGATTCAGAGATACATCTCTTTGGGCCTGAACCTGCCATCTGAATATTAACCCTCGGCACTGCACAGGGAACGCATGGCAAAACTTGCATTTTTTGGTGTTATTGAGTGGGCTGGTGTCACAGGGCAGCTGGTGTCCTCATCGCTGTGGAGCCGGGTCCCAAATCTTGTCCTGGGTCCTTCCTGGCAGTAGGGCTCAAGGCTGAAGAGCTGTCGTATCTGGAGATACCACATATACTCATCTAGTGCTAGTCCTTTCTGGTGAGACAGCACAATACTTCATTTTGAGCCTTTCCTCTTCTGATCCAGTCAATGAAGTAACAAAGTCCATGGTGTTAAATCCTCTTGAAGCTATTTTTAGTTTGATTTTATGCAGTTATATGCAACTCAGCTTTGAAAAAGCTCAGTGATGTGCTGCTGATCTTTGGGATGCGAATGAAGACTGGGTATCCCAGTTTCCGGGCAGTGATTTGCTTTCTGGAGAGCTGGTCATAGGCATCCTTCAGTGCAAGTCCTCATCCTTGTCCACCTTCAGTGTGGGTGAAGGGGAAAGGTTTAGGAGAGGGAAGTTCCTTTTCTCACCCAGAATAGCTTCTGTTGATTGAGACAGTTGACAGATGAGATCTGGCAAGTCATGCTGTGGTGGTTTATACACTGTTGTAAACCAGTCCGTTGAGCAAAATGCTATGCTGGCAGGGTGGAGTTTCTGTTGTGTCATTCTCCATAACAAAGATTTGTGTCAACATAGGGATAATGGCCAGGGGTTGTGCCTTTTATCCTCTGCTGGACTTCATACTGGGGTGGCTGTGGAGGGGCCATATGTTTTCTTTGTTGAAGTCTGTTGTAAAGGGTGATAATTTTGGAGGGAGGTGGAGCAGGCAGCTGCAAAGGCTGGGCTGGGCAGGAGCATTTTAACTGCTTATTTCACCACAGCAGGATTCTCCAGAGCTTCTCTGTCTGCTCCTCAAGCTTATCTGTGCTGTTCACGTCTGTCAGTACATCTGGGCTAGTTAGGAATGAGAACTGTGTTCCCTGACCGTTGTCACGGTGTTTATAATAATTTATGATACGGATTGTTAGATGTGCAGAAGTCACTCTGCTCACATAGTGTGTTTGGTGCAGGTTTATGTACAAAGCAGTTTTGTTAACTTTGGTCATGCTCAATTTTTGCCAGAATAATCTACATGCTCAGACAACACAGATAGGCAGTATATTCAGAACCTGGATCTCACAGCTGCTTACAGTGGAGATAACTTCAAGGATGCTTTTCCTGTGGGCTTTCTCTATATTGATGTAAAAGTGTGGGGTGAGGAGGAGGCAATCAGATCTATTTTCATGACTTATCACTGGATTTAACACACCTGAGATACCAGAAATCCTTAGGCTATATCTGGTGTTAGGAAAAATAAAGGAAAATGTTAAATGTTTTAGCAGAGGTCACTGTCAGCTTGCTTTAATAGTAACGTCTTTAATTTTTTTTAGCTATTGCAAAGACATCCCTCTGGAGATGCTCTGCAGCTCGGCAAGGGTTTCTGCCCTGCTTTAGATGTGAACTGACTAAGAAGGTACAGACTTAGCTGGTTGCTTCTTGCAAAGGTCTCAGTCTCGTGATGACAGTGGCAAACAGTGGTTTTGGAGCCCTAGGGACTCACCTCTGAGGCTGTGCCTGCTCACTCCTGTTTAGAAAAAGGTCTCGACTCTGGCTGGCCTCAATGCTAAAATACTATTTAATTTTTGAGCTTGGTGTTCTGAAGCAGAAGGGTGATGGTCCAAAGTCTTTTAGTACTCTGTCTGCTAGTTAAGTGAGGTCCACTTAAAGGCTGGCTAATGAAGAACTATTTTGGCAACCACTTAAAATGACGTGTTAACTCATCACCTCTCCTGTGCAAATGGCTTTTGGCTACTAAGGGAAAAAAATGTGGTGGGCAAGGATGACTTGAGCTTGACACCAGCAAAAGGAAGCCTGCTTGTCACTGTGCTTAGTGACTGAACTGCTGCGTTTATACCCCTCTTTCTTGGAGTGGGTAAAGCCTGCGTTGGGCTCCACATTGTCCAGGATGAGAAAGGTTGGATGTCGGGGCTGAAGAAAAGGACATAGTCTGCTTTCTCAAAATAACAAGACAGCTAACACCACCTTGGAAAAAGACCTGCTCTGTGGAGGAAGCGCGTTCAACGGCATTGCTAGAATAGCTGAACGGACTGTAATGGAATCTGTTGAAGATTAACCTTGGTGCTTTATAGATGAGCCAGACCTTCAGAAGGGTTTGACCCGAGTAGCAATTTTAAACATAAGGTCGTGGTTAATCAGTCAGAACGAGAGGGAAGGGAAGAGTAAAGGGCATAAAGCTTGTCCTTCTTGGTGACTGCGTTAAGAGACTTGGGTATCTCGGAAGCTTTTCATTTTTTTCTTTTCAAAGATCAATTTAAATGTGTTCTACCCACTTCTGAAGTTTCAGAAAACTAATGGGGAAGGGTGTTTAGTGAGCATTAAGGTAACAGCTAACTAAGAAAGCATGAATAAGATTAAAACAAAACAAGAAGTATTTGCCTTTTGTGTAAATAACCTGGCCAGCAGAGTCTTGATTGTGCTGATAATGTAGGCCAGATGTGACATGAAATAAGCCATAGGAGAAAGAGATTTCTGTGTGCATAATGAGCTGTCTGGAAGCATAGAGGATTAACCTGTTAATTTGTTAGGAAGTGGGATGCAATTTGTTTCAATGATATGCGTATTTAATTTATCTCTTTTGAGTAACTTTTGCCTGTTGTAGAAAGATGTTTGGGGTGACACCCCCACCCATTGGCCCTTGAAAGACCATTGGAAAGGTTTTCTTGATGTTTCAGTAGGGATGGAGGCTGGTCACTCATCTCCAGCTTCATCCCGGTCGCTTCTTTACCTGTTTGGAGATGACTTACATCTATTGAAGATGTTTGAAGGACATCTTGGCATTTTTCTCTTCCTTTTTGAAATTTCAATCACATTGATGTATCCCTTCTATTGTCAGTAATACATATCTGTAAAGAAGAATGTAGTGTGCAGTCACCGTGTAAATTGCTGCTTAAAGGATGATGTTCCAGGATACACGGGCTGGTAAATGACCAGCTGTAGAAAGGACAGTAGGGAATTTTCTTTTAAGCCACTCATGTGACACTGAAGGTCACGTTTTTAAAGATTTGGGTTTTGGGGTGGGTGGTTTTTGTATTTTTGCTTGTTTGGGTCTGTTTTGTCCTTTTTAATATCTGAAAATTTGATTTCTATACGTAAATCAAACGATTGGAATGATAGCATAATTCCTGCTGCTGCTGCTGGTGTTACCAGAAACAGAGACAAATGTGCAATTCTTGTGCCTGCGTGGGCTTTGAAGTGACTTGTGGCTTCAGCAGAGTGACGGTCTTTTGGGATGAAATGTCGTTTTCTGTGTAACCTGCACTGGAAAGGAGCAAAAGATTGTGAGTTTCCCCGTGACCTGGGGCAAATTGTAGTGATTAATAGAAGTCATTACAACAACCTGCCTTGGAGAGGCTGCTTAGGAGCTGTAAATCTGGCCAGTTAATGGCACTTTAAACAGGGAATGACAAGTTTGGCTTATGCCTGGTGTGAAAGAGGGTGCAACTGTTGTCCTGCTTCAACAGCTTTCAACAATAACGCTGGGTGGACAGAGGGTCCCAGACAAATGTAATTAATCAGGTTTGGGGTCTCTGAAGTGTTGACAGAACTATTGTGTAGGATACAAAACCAGCTTCTGAGCTGCAGCCGCTGTGTCGCTGGATTAACTTTGACCAGTGGCGGGTTTGCGAGAGGCTAAACGGCAATTGCTGGGCGCTTGGTCTGCTGCGTGAGGGTTTGGTGGTGGTGCACGTCAGAATGGTGGTAATTCTGGTTGTGGCTGATGAAGCAGTGGTGAAACAGGGTCTCTGTTGTTCTTTAGCACATTTTAACCTTAGCATGGTTAATGGTATCTGTTTGAGCAGTCAGTATTTGGGATAGTAAGCCTGGAATCTTATCAGGCAGATTACTTGGTGAGAGGTTTTTTTTTTTTACCATGATGTGATGGAGTTAGACTGGGTGTAAGGAGAAGCACTCAAACGGCTACCTGGAGAATTGCCTTTTTTATAGAACAGGGGCAGTTTTCTGTTTAAAATTTGGCATTTAAATTTTTGAAGCTTGTGTATGAGCCACCTCATGGAGGGGGGAGTGAGGAAGTTAAAGACTGAAATATGGGACCAGTTTGTGTCAGAAAAGTACTTATTTTACTACCTTACCACTGCCAGTAAAAATTTGTCTAATCTTCCCCTTCAACCCCAAATAGTTGTAGCATGTTAGCTTTGTCTAGGCAAATACTAGTTTTGGTTTCCTACTTAAGACTAAGTTTTAAACAGAAGGCTAGGATTTAGTTGGGTTCTTCTGTGACAAGAAATTGAGTACCTTCTCTGAATGTGTAGGGTATGGAGTATAGAATGGATTTCTGAGAATTTGTCAGTAAGCTTCTTTATGCTGAAATTAATTAAAAATGGAGATGTAGGGGGTTTGTCTTGAGCTGAGTTGGCTTTTAATAGAAGATTAGTTTTTCAAACTTGATGATAGGAAATCTAGATAGTGTAGGTACCAATAGCAAAAGTAAGTTTTAATGAAGAAGTTGTCCTTTAGTCATCTGAAACTTCTGCAGCCCAAGAAGTGGACGGTTACAGCAGTGGAAGTAGCCTCTTACAACACCAGAGGTAACCATTGCTCTTCCTGTGCAGCTGACTTCTATGCAGCAGTTTCAAGTTGGTGTAAAGGACTTCGAATATACCCACCGACAAGATACTTAGGTGGGAATTGCTATTTAGATGAATGGGAACTGGAAGAATCACCTTGGCAGTCTGTCTTAAATTTCACATTTGAGAAAATTAGGCTAAAGACACCACCATGTGATGCACTGAGAGATACAAGGCTGAAAAATACAGTAACATTGTGTAACTGGTTGTAACCCATACTTGGTTCTGAGATTTTTGTGAACGGTAAAAATTTCATAATATTGCAATACAGCAAATTGTCCCGCTCTTAACTCTGCCTCTAATTAACCTTTTCTAACCCAGGAAATTATCGCAGTGTACAAAAGTTGATTAAACTAACCTTCAGGAACTGCCAATAACGCAGTCATGTGATGGGGTGAATGGAATGCGGCAAATAGCTGATGGGTTGCTGTGAGGGGCATTGGATGTGGGCCCTGTGCCTCCAAAAATTAGACAGCCCTATTAAAACAGTCATGCGTTAAATAACACATCACCAGGTCCCTTTGTGTTTCTTTATTCTCATCAGGTGTCGGAAACCATTAGGATCAAAGTTTTCCTTTTCAGTTAGATAATAGGCGTTATGAAGTGGAGGAGAGAAGAGAGGCTGAGAGCAACAGTCCTGATACTGATTAAGGCTACCTTCCTAATTTCAGGGTGGTTTTTTTTTTTTTTTTGCTAGACAGAATCAGTGCTTTGCCTATGTGCAGCCAGGAGGCAATAGAATTAAGTTTTCATTCTAGTCTTGTAGTGTCGATAAGTTTTTTCTAGCCCTGAGTGTGTATTGGTAGGCAGACTAAAAACATGAAGGGTAAAGTGTGAGCTGAAGGACAATATCTAAAAGTAAAGATGAGTATGTACTTTTGCCCCCAAATTAGAATTCTACAGGTGTTGTTTTTTCCACTCTTCCCTGAGTTTTTAAAGATTATTGGTAAATTAGATGTTCAAATGCAAGTCATGCAGAGGGTACTGCAATAATGTGTTTATTTATGCATGAAAATACCCAGTTTTCTGTTATCTTTGCACTATTGTTGTATTGTGTGCAAGTAATGCCCCCCACCCTGAACCCCTTCTGTAAGCAATCACTTTACTTCCTGGTAAAAATTTATCTATACTTTAAATGTTAATTTGTTTTAAGGGAGAAGGTGAATTTAAAGCACGGCAGCTTTTCTGCATAATACCATGTATAGATTACCTTTCTCCTGTTTATCATAGTCCATTTTGAACGTTAGTATTGAATAATAATGTGTAAACAAAATCCTAATGAATGTCTCATTCTTATTCATTAGGTTGTATCCCTTCCTCTCCCTTAGAGAAGAGATGATGGAGTAGGTATTGGTGGGTCATTAAATCGTACACTAATGCTTTCCTCCGATGTCCACTTTGTTTGTGGAGAGGACTGAATGCCTCTGCTTTGTGAATACGGAGAGGGATTTAACTAGAACTGGGAATGGATATTATTCTACTTTTTCCCTGTACATCCAAGGAGTTCTGCTTCTGAATCCCCAAGTATAACTGCTCTGGTGGTAGGACTAGTTATGGCTCATACCATGGTTCAGCTGCAGATTTTCCTAGGCTAATGGGAGCAGAGTAATTGGGGAGCAATTTGATGATCCCCATTTTTTGTTATTGGGGGATATACTTGGATAAAAGTAATGCACATCCCAGTAAGGATTTTTTTTTTTTTGCTAGCTTTTAGGTTTTAAGTAATTACTCAAAGCGTGAGGCTGTGGTTTTTCTTATGAAAACAGTTATTCCTCCAGGAATAAACTCCTCTGCTTTCACTCTGTGAGTTGACCAAGTCTTTTCCAGGGCTCTGTGAAATATCATGGATGCTCTTGGAGGGAGGAACTATACAGTAGAAGAGTTCATCTCCTGGGAAAAAATCTTCTTGTGCTACTCAAGTTATGGAGTTGCGATCAAAGTGTGAGCTACTGCTTTAATGTATTTCTTTTAATAATATTATTTGCACTTTAGTAGTTCTCAGAAGCTCCAAATCTGGTTAGGTCAGTTGTTTTTAAGAGTTGAGCACGCATAAATGTTTCAGTTAAAAGTGGGGCAGAGCAGGAGAGAGGAACCATTCCTGCCACTGCACACATGAGGAATTGAAGCACAGAATTAACTTCCCGGGTTCTGTTCCCCACACACCCTGGGGAATTATATCCGTGTTCCTTGTGGATCTAATCTGGTGTCAAACTGCCAAGCTGGCTTTTTGGATGTGGCGTGTTGAAATAAATTGAAATGAGAAGGAATTTCCTTAGTGGCCGTTTTTGCTTTTCACTTTCATTTTATGTTTTAACGTAGCCAAATAGGAGAGCTGAGAATAGGAGATTAAAATGAAATTCAGACATTGGTGCTTCTCCACTCCTCGCTTTCCCTGAGATTGTCATTTGCTCCTTGTAGAGAAAGGAACTGGAAGACAGTTGTGGGCAGTGGAATTTAGTAACTTTTTTTTTTTTGAATATTGGCTAGAAAACCTTTAATAATCTTCTTACTCCCAGTGGCATCAAGTCTTCATGGCAGTGTGGATTTGTAGTCGGTCACTTCTGTCCTAAAATACTTCTGTTGTAAAGAACAGTTACTATTCTGTATGAGACTGTGGTGGACTGTATTGAATTTTTCTGAGCCTTTTGGACTGTTGAACATGATTTGTTGGTACAGCTCTGTGAATGCACAGAGAAGCACGTCTCTGAGGAGGTGAGCTCCTGGGCAGATGGATGGAGAAGTAACAGTTCCTTCATTGACATTCTCTGCCTTTGAAGTAGAGATGTCAATGGTAGAAATTTCTTTATTATTAGCAGGTTTGGGGTAAAATACTTTTTTAAGGCACGTTGATCAAAGAAGGCAACAAAGTCGTTCTCATGGCTGGAAGATGAAGACTGGACTCTGCAACAGCTGTGGCTTCTGGAGTCATTTCCTGCTGTCGGGCTCGTGCTCTGGATTAGAAGATGACAGCACTGGGCAAACTTGACTCATGAGCTAAAAAAAATCTAAGGTCATCCTGGCATAGGCTTTTTGCACTTGTGGTGGAAAGAGAAGTTTTGTGCAGCTTTGACATTATTACTGATAAACTTAGTACTGGGACGGCTGGACCTGTTTTTATTGGGGCCGTGTTACTGGTTTTGAAGCGATTGGTGGGAGCTAGGAACAGCAGGGCGTAATAGTCCCTCGACTGCCTTTGCTCGGCGCTGCCTTGGGGCAGGGGACTCACAGAAGGAACAGTGTCATGACACAATGGCTGTGTCTTCTCCCCATGAGGTGAGCTCACTGGATGACTTCTCTGGAGCCCTACCTGGCAAAGACAAAACCAGCACACAGCACAAGGTGCTGGAAGCTTCTCAAATTCTAAGTGACTTTTCGTTCATTGATTTATGTGCAGCCAAAGTCAGGGAAGAGGTGGCTAAAAAAACCCAACAGATGCACAAGATTTAAATTTCAGGGCTACCTTCTGAACCTCCAAAACCATGGGTATAAGTGAAAATTCTTTCTCAGCTACTCAGTAGCCTCTATAAGGTGAATGACACCATTTTGGTTTTGCTACAATTTTTCTGTTGATGTATCACACTTGGTGGAAAAATTAAAGTGCATTTGGTGAGAGACTGGTCTTATTTCAAGAATGACTCCTTGCTTCATCCCTGGATAACTCCAGAGACTTTGTAGTGGGAATTCCAGCTCAGGGTAGTCATTCAGGGCAGTGAAGGAGGAACTTCTTTCCTTTGAGGGTGGCAGAGCCCTGGAAGAGGCTGCCCAGAGAGGTGGTGGAGTCTCCATCTCTGGAGACATTCAAAACCCGCCTGGACAAGTTCCTGCGCAACCTCCTCTGGGTGGACTTGCTATGGCAGGGGGTTGGACTAGATGATCTCTAGAGGTCCCTTCCAACTCCATATCATTCTGTGATTCTTTCTCCTTATTTTTTCCAAGACCAGGGTGGATGGGGCTTTGAGCAACCTGGTCTAGTGGGAGGGGTCCCTGCCCAGGGTGGGGAGGTTGGAACTCGATGTTCTTTAAGGTCCTTTCTAACTCTAACCATTCTATGTTTCCATTATTGTTTTTTTTTACTTCCTCTATGAGTCTGCAGAGGATCCTTGGACTGTTTTTTAGCATTGTCAACCTTAATGACTTACAAACAGAAATAGAGGAGGGGGGTGTTTTTTGCAGTTGTTGCTGATCTCACTGGCCTGTTCCTACCAAGTGTTTGCGGAGTCGATCGCAGCTTTGTCATAAACAGCAAATTTCTCTTCCACTGCCGCGGGCGTGCATTGGTTGGGCCGGGGAGACTGGTGCTTGGACTTTAATCATATCTGGTTGTCGAGAGAAGGCTCGGGCTGATTTCTGCGCCTGATCAGTCCCTGACTGATGTGACAGCCCATGTGTCTGACGCGTTGAGCAGCAGGTAAGTGCTGACACTTTGATTGGCTGGGCTGCAGTTTGGGGATTGACAGCAATGTCTGCAATGACGTTGGAAGAGCAGCCAAGAATTTACTTTCAGTGGACAAATGGGATGAGTTACTATGTTTAGCTGACATTAAGCTATAAATTATCCGAAAGGTGGAAAGAGATTCCGCTGGGAGTTCATGTAGAATTTCCATTTGCTAATCTGGTTGCACTGGGTCTGAATGTTTACGAGGGTCTTCCTCTACCGTGTTGTATATGTTTTTGGTGGATGTTCTTAGTACTTAGTTTGTTACACCATCCAAAGAACCCAGTTAGAATTGAGGCCTGATCATCCCGGGTGCTGTGAAAAGCCGTAAATTCTCCCCCTGGGGACCTAACATTATATTACCCTTATTCTCAAAGTAGTTGGGTATTTGCTTAAAGGTAGGCTGATGAGTATTTGTGTTGGTGGAGTTTCTGTTAAATGATAATTTAATATTTTCTGTTTGTTTCACCTAATTCTTCTGTCTGTGGGGTATTTGCACCCACACATTTATTCCAGCAATTCTTTATTACAACAACACTTACAACAGTGTTGGTTTTGGATTTTTTTTCAGAAGTGGAAAACAGTCTGCCTTGTTCTGCTTTCTGTTGAAATGATGGGTGCCCATTGGCACGGTGTCGGCCTCTGGGGTGTTAGATATTTGCTTGGAAGAAATTCTCAGCACTGAGTCCCTCTTTATCTGTTCATGCAATGCCAGCCTCAGCAATCCTCAACTCAAGTTTTAGGTGTGTTTTTTTTTTTTTTTATTCCTAATATTCAGCCTCCTTCCTCAGCAAAAGTACATCATTATCTACTCTTTTAAGATAAAAGTATGTAAAGCAAGTATAGCAGAGCTAACCTCTTGTAGGTGTCACAGAGCTGGCCTAGGGAGAGATGTTTATCACAATCCCTAAATGACAAGAACTTCCTTTTTCAGGTCATAAATAGACCCTTAATTCACCCCTATGCAACTCACAAGTGTAGGTTTGGGGATTTTTTTTTTTTTTGGTCTAATAGGTTATATTTAATTCATTTCAGTGACCTCAGTCAATAAAGTTTGCTGGTATTGCTTTTTAAATTTTGTTTATTTGTCCTTAACTAGCTCTGACAGAAAATAGAGGGAACATATTCCAGTCTCCGAAGAATGGGCAGTAAATATAAAACAACTGTTAGCTTTACTAAAAAAGGTGTTTTGTTAATTTATTTCTGCCTATTGCTGTTTGTGGCAGGAAGCTGCCTGGTGGTTTGGTGCATTAAGATGACATACGAATTTTGCTCTAAGCTGTTGTTTATGGCTAATTTGTCAATTGTCTAGTAATTGTGCGGCCACAATTCCTGTTTTTTCAAGTGAACCTTAGGAGAAGGAATTCGATGTACTGCTCTACAGGCTTTGCTGAGTGGCCTTTTTTTGCTGTAAAGGTTTTGCAGCGGAAAAAGGGAAAAGTTTTGATGATCACTGTCTTACAGCTGCCAACTCCTTTGCACACATGCTGGTTTTGGGGTGGCTGCACAGCTGGTTTTCTCTTACAGTGTTTTCTTTTGTTGCAGCTTTTTCCTTATTGCACTTTTTCTTACTATTAGTCATATACATTTAATTTTGTGTGAGCGTTAGGAAGAACGCCCCTTGCTTAGAGTGAGGATCCTCAAGGAGAAGCATCATGGAGCAACTGAGTAGGAAAGGAAGGAAGAGAGGCCGGTTGTGCATAAGGTGCAGAAGTGGCAATTCCTTGCTGTGGGATTTTTGATGTAATTGAACTCATAGTGCTGGTGAAAATTTATTTCAGGACAAGTCCATTATTGAACTAATTTAAAGATTGGCATGTTTCAGGGTGCAACAATTGTAATTCTGGTGTTGGTGTCACAAATTTTATAGAGATTTTTTGATAGGTTGTCTGACTAATGTGATGTTCAAAGTACTCAAATTGTTGAGAAGGATTAGAATTTTTCGTTCAGTTCTTTTCAGCTACTGGTTTCCTAAACCTTTAGTTATTTAGACAGACATGAAATTAGAAATGACCAGTATGTGTATTCCCTTTATATTTTTTCCTGTGCAGAACCTATTGATTCCCTCTACGGAAAGTTAAAATCTCAGATCCCAGAGCTCAGGTTTATGCATCTCTACAGGTTTAAAGAAATATTTGCTTTCAAGCCTCAAGTGGAGGTTGCCATTAATAGCAGCGTGGAAAGCTGGACTAATTGTTCACACTCTAGAGTTAGTTGTATGTATTTATTAGCTGTATCAAGGGTTTTCAATACTTTGACTTGGTGACTTTCTGATTTCTTGAAGTGGACTTCCTTTTCCTTATGAAATGGTCTGAATTACTGTTATTTTTCTTAGTTACTCATATAACTTGCCATCTGTCATAAAGGGGGCTAACAATACACTACATTCCATTAGCTGTTCGAGTTTTGTATGTATGTTCCTTTCCCAGTTGGCGATGTCATCTCTTTCTTTGGAGAGAAGTTGATTTTGCTAAATTTATTTGGCAAAAACAGGGGTGAGAACCCTTCTTAGAACCAGACTTATTTTATTTCAGCTCTAGCTCTCAAGCAGTACTGCATAAGAATAATCATTTATGCAAATGCAATCATTCCATGCATGACAATTTAAAAGGACTCTGAAATTTAGACAATCGCAGGTATAAGAGGCAAGGGCTTTCACTGAGTCAGCTTTTCTTTGCAAACATTTTTCATTTAGACTAAGAGCCGTGTGAATATCAGCTCAAAGCAGCAGATGAGACTTAATGTGTGAGTGATAATGTTAATGTTTCCTTTTGTCCTTTTCCTTGGGGATCACTTGATTTTAAAAACAAAACAAAACAAAAAAAAGAAAAAAAAAGAAAAGAAAGTGGATGAAGGCTTCCTCGTGCACTTCCAGTTTCACCCACTACCTCGTGCTGGCAGTAAATAGCCTGCAGAAAAAAATGTCATTTGCTGGGGGATTGTTTTTCTGTTTATTGGAGGTGACATGAGCAGTGGGGCAGCGGCAAAGAGGCCGTGTTGCCATTGCTAAATATACATCCCTGACAGTCTGATAATAGGTTCCAGGAAGTTCAGTGGAAAATTAAAACAAAGCAACATTTATAGCTGATTGAACTTGAAAAGCAGTTTTCATGTTGAATGGCAAATATGTGGACTTCAGCATTCCAGGAGACTGATGCAGCTCCACTGGATGGGCCTGACCTTGTGTGCAGAAAGGACTGTGGACACAGCAGCGGGCAGAATGGCTTCATCTATAGAGGACTTCACGGGGAGGAAAAATTTGCTATCGTGCACAGAAATAGTTCTCACATACGCCTATATTTATACAGTGTCCACAGGTCTGAATAGCATCTTTCCTATGAGGGTTTTGCAGCCTGTTAGCACTACAAGAATGTCTGGTACTGGGACTGTCTTTGTCCCTGCCAAAGCGCTAAAAATACCCTGCCATCTACCTCTCCTCTGAAGCCAAAAGCAGAGTTTGCTTTTATTGGTTTTGTAAAATACAGTGAAAGTTGCAGGTTGTGATGTCGGCAGTTGGAGGGGAGTTGGAGTGTAGAAGCCTCTATTTTCAATGTATGCTTTCTGCATTTAAAAGAATCTCCCCCCCCCCCTGCCAAACCCCCAAAACCCAGAAACCAAACAACTTAGAAGGTGTTAAATGTGTAATAGTATTTTGCTGGTTTGGGGTTTTGAAGACCAAACACTTCTAGAAATGAAACTTAGTAGGTAAAAGAAAACGTTGCTCTTAATGTTGTCAGTGAAATTACCAGAGTTAGAGCTTTCACAGCTCAAAAAGCAAGCTGCATTTCACTGAAACACATCTTCTAAAAGCATGTTTGATGAAGACTGCCTTGTTTAAGAGAACCCAGAAATAGTGAGCTTATAAATGAATATAATATTTTAATATAATTAATAGATTAAGTGAGCAACTGCAGTCTTTGAGGACGTATTTCAGATTGGACTAGGGTAAGTGTGAAAAGACGACTAATGACTAATGACTCCCATTTGGTCACAAGAGTATAAGGTTTACTACTTTGTTTCTTTTGGCTGGTCTCTGCCTCAGAGTCTGCACATCCAGTATTAATAGATGAAAAGACGTTGAGTGCTCTAACCTCTCGCAGCCTTGGAAGTCTGGCAGATGCTACTTCGCTGTTGGACTAACCGTGATGGTGTTTGAGGATGGCTTAATACGAACTTAAAACCTTCAAGCCTGGGGATAGATATTTCATGTTTCTCAGACTTTTTTTTTGCCCTTTTTTTTTTTTTTTAAATAATCTTGAATCGTGACATTGAGAGTTCAGTTTTGCGGGCTTTTAAGTATCAAACTCAAAATGTGTCAGTTTCTAAAATTGAACATTCTAGAGTTAAAAACCGTTAAACATTTGTGTGGCTCTACTGGTTGTCTAGTGACTTGTCCTGGAAAAATATATTCAAGAGTCTGCCCATATCTGAATGCATTTGGAATGTAAAATGTTCCGTCCATTCCAAAATAGCATGGAACACTGCAAAGGTCTTCCTCGAGCATCTGAAATGGTTTTAGCTGCATGGCCCATAGCACACCTCTACCTTTTAAAAGGGGCTTGAGTTCTTTGGTCACTGAGGGCTAACAGAGTATAAAACCTGAGCGTGTCCAATCTTGAATTTTCCTCCTTTGTCCTTCCCTTAAAAACAAACAAACAAAAAGCTCTCCAAACCAAACAAGACAAATGGGTGTAAGAGTGTGAGCTGTGCAGTTTCTTGCTGCCAGATATCTCTCATGTGAAAGAACAGCCGATTTTATTTTTTTTTTTACAAATACAGAAAATGTCAGCTCCGTCTCTGCTCGGTTCTGCCTCTGGAAAGGTTGGAGACAGGGGATCCCTTCCCATCTGCTCAGCCATGTGTGATGTGGTTCCACTTGAACTCTCTTTGCTGGCATGTGGTTTATAAACTTGGATAAACTGGCACGGTTCCCTCACATCCCTTACGTGTTAGCATGACACAAGTTCAAGACTTTTTCCTCTGTCTTATTTAATGCAGTGGTTCTCTCCTCTTCCATGGATTGGGAGCCACTTGCTCCCAAGCAGAGGTACCGTGTTGGTCTCTGCGCTGTATCCACACTGAGGTTTGGAGGCTGCTCTTGTGCCTGGAGGACCCGCTGAGCTGCTAATAGCTTGTGACAGGGCTAGACTCCAGTTTAACCCGATCTCTGATGGTTTTTAGAGGGTCTAGATTTTTTTCGGTGAAGGCAGGGAATATTGCTGACTCAACTCCCCCTCTCCCTCCCATCTGATGTTTTTCCCAGCTAGTCTCCGGGATGCAGCTGTTGGACTGACTTGTGTAGCTTCTGTGGCACTCCGAATTAAAGGCTACTCCTTTTTCAGCACTCAACTACATCTCAATCTGCAGTGGACCAAGACTGACTTCTGGAATTTTTGTGGTGATGATTATGGTTGATATTCTCACGCATCAGTGAAAAGGAGGCCAGGGTCCTAGAGGTACTTTGGGATCTTTGTCGGTGCGATGATGAAATGCAGCACTCTGTCAGAAAATCGGTGTGTTTAGTTGCATTGGTCCGTTTTTATATTTTAGTTTAACACGAGCACTGTGGGAAGGGCTTTCTCTCCAGTTTTAAGAACTCCTCCTGCTCATAATGCTCATTCTTGCCAAGAATAAAGCAGGTCAAATCTGTTGGCGTCTGACATCCTTTTTAACCTCTGCAATGAGTTACCCTTTCAGATTCCCCTGCTGCTCTCATCCTCTCCAAACACAGCTCGTTTTAGCTGCCAGTGCCACAAACACGTTTAAAATGAGTAATTTATTATGAGTAATGAGGTGTGTGCTTTTATGTGAAAGAAAACAAATCGGCCTCTGTGCAAGCCTTTCGAATTCCTGAGTGTGCTCGGAGGTGTGGGTTACAGGAGAAGCAGATAGCGAGTGAAAACAACTCTCTGCCGGGCTCAGCTGCTCCAAGTATTTGTGGTGTTGTGTGTTTATTTATGAGCCTGTCTTTGCCGGGGATTCGCTGCCCCGGATCCTGGTGGAGAAGACTCACAGGCAGAATGAGGAAGCCCTCATTAATCTTCGTGCTCTTGTTTAGAATTTCTTGCGCTGCCTGCTGCGGCTCCTGTTGGAGCCGGGGACTGGCCTCTTGCAGTGAATTGAAATGGCTAAGATTAATATTAATCCCTTTAATACTGCAGCTCATGATATAGTCATTAGGTGACTTGGAACTAATCCTGCCCACCTAACTAGTGTGATTTATTAAATACACATGGAGGATTTAGTGTGAATACAGCTTGGTGGAATAGGCATCAAATAAATACCGCTGTGTATCTGTGTTAATGCTGGCAGATTGGGACACAATTGCGGGATGGGCTCGGAAGAAACAGGAGTTCAGGGGATACTTTCGTCACGGTTCAATGGAGTTTACCTTTTTTTGGATTAATAGTAATGATTTTTCTAGCTGGACACAGCCTGTGCCAAGAGGTAACCGCAACCTAAATGAGGCTTAAAAGAGTAGAATTAAGAGATTGAGCAAAGCACGGATACATTTATAGATGGAAATTGCTGGGCTTCCTTGCTGTACTGTGAGGAGACGACAGATCCTCAAAGCTGCTCTGATTCTCCCAATGTTGTGTGCCAATTAATGTCCCGTCTGCAAACATTCAATCTATAGAATAGGAAGACAGTTAATTAGTACTGAGCTGATGAGTGTTCACCCGCTATTTGGGAGTAACAGCGGCTCCTGTTAAAAAGGTTTGGAAAAATGCCTGGCTTTTTTCCTTAATGCATGATAGAGGTCTCTGCGGAATTGTTTTTGATCATTATTATTATCGTTTGATTATTATTAAATTTGTTATTTATCGGTTTTGATTGAGAAAGGGTTGTTTAAAGAAACTGAGGAAAAACCAGTGGTGTGGGCAAGGAGTATCTGTGTGCGTGGCTCTGATGAGATGACTTCCTCACCTCAGCCCTGGTGACATGAGAGGGAAGAGAGATCAAAGGTAAAGCTCGTCAGTTTCTAGATGCTGGAGGCAGAGGATGGTGGGAGTTTAGGAAATAATCTAAGTTCAACTGAAAATATGGACCCAACACAGCTTGGACCAGTAGCATTTAACAGGGTGGGAAGTAAACTGGGTTGTGGCCAGACTAATCCTTCCCAGAACGCGGTGCAAAATGGGGCAGATCTCTTGAACCAGAGCTGTGGGCTGTAGAGGCAGAGCTGGGTGAGAGACAGAAGTTGCTGAGCTGTACCTGACACGAAATCAGAAATTACTTATGAGTAGATTTTATTTTTCTCTTAATTTTTCAGAAGCAGCAGCGGAGTGCTGTATTTAAAGAGTACTTGAACTGAAGAGCGATTAGCTCTGTGGAAGGAGAGCTTGCAGTTTGTCCTACTGACTTCTTTAATATTAATAAGAACAAAAAATTGTATTTCAAGTTGAAACGTTTACCTAGGCAGAGATTTGGAAGATAGCTGTTTATTATCGCACTGGTCTTTAACAGATGCGTCTTTCTGTGCAATGGGAAAGATACTCTTGACCATTTGCAAACTCTGGGCCAGTTTGTTGCTCCAAGTATCAGTTTGATACTTGGGTCCTGTTAACCATATGTTCTTCCAACAAGATTATCTTTTTTTTTTTCCTTCCGGCTGCTCCAGAGCTTTATTAACCATACTTTTTCCAACCAGCTCTTTTGCTTCCACAACTCCTATATCTTCTTACCTTTTTTTTAATTGTTTTTTAATTTCTATACCTGACGTTTCTTCCCAACTTCAAAGACCTTCTGGGTTTGGAGTGGATCTTCTTTGAGACCTAACCCACTTGTGACCGTGCTGAGATCCACGTTCTGGGATGTTCGCCTTTAAAAGGGATGTCTGAGACCTCGTGGTATTTCTCTTGCCTTTGTCACTGGAGGTCAGAGTATGAAGCTGTCTGGCACTTTAAGTGGGATCTGTTTTGTTTTGAACTGTGTAATAGAAAGCCAGAAATGCTTAATTATGATGGCAGCAAATCATTTTTCAGTGAGATGAGTTAAAATGTCTGGCTTGTTTCAAAGAGGGGATGGGACTCCCCTTGCCCGTTCAGTTGTCTTTATCAGTCAATGTGGGAATACAGCTGTGACTTCTCATAAGAGATGCAAGGTCATGCACTAGTTCTTCAGAGACCATATACAATTTCTGATAGAATAAATCTGGTTGTGGCTAAGGAAATTCAAAGTATGCTAAATATGAAGCTTGCTGAAATGTATGTTTTGGTCATGTACATTTGGGTGGGTTTTTTTTTGTTGTATAATGTCATTGGTTCTGGAATAAGATTGCCTGATACAAAATTATAAGATTGTTAAAATAATTGCTGTCCTGTTAATGATTTATCAAATCAACTTGTGTTAGGTTTTTAAATCTAGATTTTGGATTTTACTGAGTAATAGTACTAGATTCCCAACATTCCTGGTTTTTTCCTCTGATTCTGAGGTAGCTTCTCCCCAGCCCTGCTCCAAGCCCCATCCTTAGCGTTGCTGCAGCTCTTCAGTGGCTAATGGGACAGTGCAAAAGATTTGTTTGCAAGACAGTGAAATTCCAGTATGTATAGGAGGATCCACATATCCTCTAAAGTTTCATGTCTTCTGAATTGCTGAGTTGATTGTTACTCTGAAAACATACTAAAAAGCTAAGAAACTGCTAGGACTTACTCCAGGAAATTAAAATGTTAGTGTGGAGCAGAGCAAGATATATAATTGTTGCTTCTAAAAAAGCCTAATAATGAGGAGGCAGGGAGATATTTTGGGCTTTTTTTGTTACCTTAACTGGTGGCTGTTCGTATGTTAGGTTATTTCTGAGATACTTGGTTAACTCAGAAAAATGTATTTTAAATAGGCTGCTGTTGTGATTTCTGTTCGTCTGTGAAAAGTGCTTTGTTTCGTCCTCATTGTTTGCTGTCCAAATAGTGCACATTTGTATATGCTGATGTTTGTCTAGGGGTTGTAGGAAATATTTAGAATACAGTGAAGCAGAAGTATTTATTTTTCTTTTTTTTTTTTTTTTTTTTTTTTTTTTTTTTTTTTTTTTTTTTTTTTTTTTTTTTTTTTTTTTTTTTTTTTTTTTTGTGAAATGCAGCTTGACTGTGCAGTGGGTAACAGCGTGGCTTGGGAACTCCTGATTGCCTGTCAGTACAGTTAGGGCAGACATAGCTCTCAGCTGAATTCTGTTCGAATGTCATCATACATTAAGTTGTATTATTTATACTAGTAGTATGTGATATTTCTTAAATGCTCCCCATCAATGCCTTTCTAAAGTAAATGCCTGTAAACTCAGTTAATAAATGATGTCTAGAGTTTCAAGTAAAAGGATTTAGAATTGAGCAAAGTCTAAAAATACAATTTTTGTTTTGTTTTAATAGTCTGAAAACTTGCCCTCTTTATAAACAAGGCAGCTGCTCACGCTTTCAAGGAGAACTAGAAAATATAAGGGACTGCTTCCCATAAGATAATAATTATTGAAGGAGGAAAATGTTAAGGTGGTACAAAAGCTAATTTCAAAGTTAATTAACTTCCATCTTCTCCTTTCTAAGAGTTACCTTTAGTGTCTGAAATTCCTGAAATTAAAAAGAACCACACCCTAAATCAAACACACTTCAGGAGCTTTCCCAGATGGCATAGTTAATAATAAATATTGACATCTTGAATTATAGGTCAGTTTCTAATCTCTTCTCAAGTCTGTCTTGCTGGGCAGCCACACCAGTCATCATTCATGCTTATAAGTGCAAGAATAAAGGCTGCAGAGTGATAGACTGTTAAGTAATTTGCCCCCTCCCCCTTGCATATCGCAGGAGGTACCTTAAAAAGAACAGCTGAATAAGCTCCCCCGTCTGGTTCTGGTTTTAATGGCCTCAAGCATTGGAAGCCACGAATAAAACGTTTAAGTCAGGACATCTTTGATAATTTTAGAGTAATTTAAAATAGTTTGAGCTTTGCATCATTGAGGTTTCATTTTTTTTCAAGTGGCCTCCTGTAAATATAAGGGATAGAAATCCTAGCAGAAAACTAAGCCCCTGGTGATCGTGGGAATCGCTTTGGAGCTGAGCCTTTAAGAAACATTTCCAGTAGCGTGGCTGGCAAGGTAGAACTTTAAGAATTGTAGAATGGCTGAGGGTGGAAGGGACCTCTGGAGATCAATGGTCCAGCTCCCCTGCTTAAGCAGGGCCACCCAGAGCTGGTTGCTCAGGACCACGTCCAGGCAGCGTTTTAATATCCTCAGGGATGGAGACTGCACAACAACGTACTTTGAATTATTGGAAGTTACTCATCCACACCCCTGAATCTGAACTTCTTCCACTGGGTCCCGGTTACAATCGAGTTTGTGATTGGCATTTAGTGTTCTTTTAAGGGGTTTGGTTTTCGTGGTGTGTGGAAACAATTTATTTATTTTTTTAAGAAATCCTTTAATCAGTTTCTTAACCAATATCTGTCAGCATCCGGTACAGAACAACGCCAGATTTTAGGTGGCCTTTCACTCTGAGACAGAGGAATGTCTCATTAGGGTCTGTAGCTGGCTACAGTCCTGTAATCTTTGAAATTCAAAGATTAGGTGCAAGTACATATTGCTGGTGTGAGTGCTGTGGTAGATAAGTTGGGACGGGAAGTACGAGTCACTGTCAGTATATGTAAAAGAATAGAAATGAACACCTGATTGCAATTCAGCTAAAGAAAATAAACTCACAAAGTACTTTTACTTTCATGTGATAGGACTTGGGGATGAATCACGTCTGTTTTACTCAGAGTCTTGGTTAGTTTCGTTGGAAGGGGATACTGGGGAATGAGGGATGTTGGGTTTGGGTTTTTGTTTGTTTTGGTGTGGTTGGGTTTTTGTAATTATTATTTTTAAAGTTGATGTGTCCATTAAGGAAGAGAGTTTGGAGTGTGAGAGTAGGTACTTAAGGTCAGCTGGAAAGTCTGTTATGGAGCCACGGTGAGAGCAAGTGATTAATACCTTGCTTTGAGGGTCTTTTGTAACCTTTTAAGTTAGTTTATGTAGTGAAGTGGACAGTGAAAACTGAAGCCGTGATTTACTCTAATCTGTGCTAGTTCCTGTCAAGGAGACATGGCTAGAAAATACATGGGAAGATAAAGTGGAATCTCCATCCACGGAGACCTTTAAAGTTGGAGTGAACAAGGCCTTGAGCGACCTGATAGAACTCCAGAGCAGTCCTTCACATGAGCAGGACATTGGAGTAGGTGGCCTCCAGAGACCTCTTCCAGTCCAAACCTTTCTGTGGTTCTGTGCTTCTTGATCTTGGTAATTCTTAATCTCCGCTCTGTGGTTATCTCTGACCAGCTGCCTGTCTGTTTTAAACATAACCAGATGATCTTTAAAACCCTCTCTCCCCTGTTCACTCTGTACAATTCCTCTTTCCATGTTCTCGGGTGACGCAGATGCCTTCAGTGTCAGCGCAGGTGACTTCTCCACTGACACGTCTAGTTTCAAACAGCGGAATCAACTCTGCCAGACCAACGACTTGGCTTTCCAATATGTTCCCAAAAAATGTGGGAGCAGGGAAGGGAAGGACTATTTCCTTCCTTTTTTTTTTTTTTTTTTTAATTCCCCGCCTCCCCCTTTGGCACCTCATCTCTGCTTGAAATGTGAAGTGCATCTGAAGGATTCTGCTGTTCCCCAGAGCATGTCATTGTCCAGTTGAAGGAACCAAACAGGTGAAGCTAATATATAAGGAGCATTTCTTTTTCTCCAACTCTCTCAAATGTTCGCAGTTGTGGATGTTTGTACTCCACAGAACCAGTGTGAAATTTAGTCACAGCCACAGCATGTGTTCCGATTTTCCAGGGAAACTTTCTCCCAGCTGCGGGTTAACCCTTTCTCCGCTCTCCTTTCTGCCTCTCTGGCATTTTGGGAAACCTCAGTGAGCGGTTTCTGTCACCAAGGAAGCCTTCAGAGCTGGAAGAAGAATTAGATCTTGATGGTCATATTGGGGAAAGAAAGAAGATTAACTAATGTTGGGTGTTGATGGGATTATTTTTTTTAGTTTCTTGAAAACAATTGAGACACTTGTGTTTTTGCAAACTTGTTATATAATCCCTGCACCCCTCCATTTTTTCCCTGTGCTGGTGACAAATCTAAATTCAAATTAAACTGCCGCCAGTGGTCTGTAGGTGCAGCTTTCCTACTGTGAGCGCTGCCATAGGTTGCAAAGGTTCTTACCCCAATAAAGCTGCTGCATTCATCTTAGGAGTTTACCATTCTAACTCCTGGGTTTAAATTACATTCTGAGGGGAGGTGGTACAGGTGCCTTTTTTTTTTTTTTTTGGTGGGGTTTTTTTTTTTGGAAGCATACTGTTGTGCTAAGAATGAGGGTTTCTTTCCTCCAGAAGGAATCTGCTTGTAGGTATATTCTTGTTTCAGTTTGCAGTCATTTGTTAAGGGACCTATTGTAATGAGGAATAAATGGGTTTGACTGTTTCTCTGTGTGAGAAAAGCATGTCTTGAATTATGTTTTTGAGTTATCAGTGTGTAAAAGAAGGAAGCTTCCCGTCAGTGTGCTGGTATGAAATGAACCCGCTGACTTTCCTGTCAAGAGAAAGTCCTGAGAGTGTTGAGTCACATTTTACACCATTCTTTGAAAGAACATTGCCACAAATGGGGAAAATAATGCGTCCTCAGCACTGCCCGTAGTAATCGCCATGGGGCAGAGGGTGAATAAGAGAGTCTGTTGTAGAGGGGACGTGGCACACGTAGCACATGGTCTTCAGCTGCTTTTTCCCTTTGGCCATATTAAGTTATGTTGTGGCTTCCTTTGGCCTCTGCGGCTCTTTTCACTCATTTCTCTATTCGGATGCTTTTTGTAGTGTGATTCAGCCCTTTACAGAGCAGGAAAATGCCATCTTCGGGCTGCCCGCTGCCAGATCACAGCACTTTCAATTGGAAACTTAAAAGCTGGAGCAGGTGCTGGAAACTCTATTCTCCCTTTGGTCTGATTCATTGAGTGCCAGCCTTCAGCTGAGGAATGGGGAGGGGAGGAGAATTGATTTTGTGACTAAAATCTTGGGCTGATTAATATTTTCAGTGTTTCAAACAGTAGTGTAAAGGCTCCGTAAATTAATTCCAAACGTAGTGGAGCTGGAGGTGGTTGAAGTGTGACGGGGGGGAATTGTTCTGCATCTGAGGTTGCGACTCGGGACCAAGGTGCTGTTTGTTTGATGACCTTAATATCTGCAGAGATGCCGTATCTTTTTAAGAGAAGACAAGAGCAACATGCTTTATATCTGCTAGTTTTCTGGAAGTCCCCAAATTTGGTAAACTGGGGGGTTTTGGTTTGGTTTGGTTTTTTTTCAGTTGAGTCACAGCCTGAGCTTGCAGCTTCTGTTTAGAAGACTGAGTTAGAAAATCATGAATATTTTCTAGGGGTAGTTCTGGAATGAGCTTCTGCTTTGTACTTAACTATTGCAGCTACTAACCAGTAGAAGATCTGGGAAAGGAAACCCTTCACGTGGTGAATGTTAGAGTGGCTACAATTGCAATGTACAATGTCAGAGGTTTTCTTTGTTTCTGGTAAGCACAAGTCAGAATTGGAGTGACTGAGGTAGGAAGAGACCTCTGGAGGTCATCTGCTCCAATTGTCTGCTGAAAGCAGGACCAGCTTGGAAGCGGGATTGTGTTCAGGGTTACAGCCAGCCAAATCCTATGTATCTCCAGGGACGGAGCTCCCACAACTTCTCCGGGCAAACTGGTGTGGTGTTTGACCACCCTTCTTTAGAAAATGTCCTTTCACAATATCTAATTGGCATTTCCATTGTTGCAGCTTGTGTCCACTGCATCTCACACTCTTCTGCATTCTTCCACTGCTTTATTCCTATTAGAAGAGACTCTTTTCCTAAAAGTCTAAGGTAATATGAGAACGAAGAGACATTCTGGCATGTGTGGACTACATTAGAGGCTCCTTCTTGTGCTGTTTGGGAGAAGAGGCACAATTAGTGCTGCTGCTGTGAGCTTTTCCAAGGGCAATTTTTGATTCAGATATGGCCCTGTAAACTCTGGGCCTTCTTGACCTGTAGTGTGTAGCAATAGGAACAGTTGTGTTGTAACAGCCAGCACCAAGTCTTGAATAAGATGATCAGTTGAATTTAAGTGTTTGGTTCTAAACTTTGGTCTAGAAATTGTGGTAGTCTTTCAGTGCAGGGCATTTTCTTCTCTGGTTTATCCCTCAGCATTGACAGGCGGAAGCAGCACCAGGAGCAGAAAACCCCAGAGCTGATTAAGGAGTGCCGTAATGATTTTTGTAATGCTGAAAGAGCACGAGAGATTAAAGTGTTTTAAAAGAATTATCTTCAGACAGTGCTTAGTTATTAGCATTAGCTTTTTGGAAACCTAATTGAGATGTTATGGACCAAAACCTTTTTTTGTAGGAGCCTTATATTCCCACATCTTATTAGTCTGGACCAAGACTTATGTGTAGGTGTTTTCAGAGCAAATTGTGACTTGTGCATCATTTCCTTTTGTTATCGGAGAGCAGTGAAAGAGTTAAAAGTGAAACATCAGTTGGATTATTTTTTTTAACCACCCTTAACAGGACTAACTTTTGCTTCTGCTCATCACTGATCCTCTTGGTCTGTTGCACTTTTTTTTTTTGTGTGTGTGTGTGTTAAAAACATTCTTTTTAATTCAGTGTGATAAAACATCCGTTATTTGTAAGTTGATTGAGCATAAAGTATTTCATTATAAAATGGTCATCCATCACTGGAGGCTGGGGGCTGCAAAAAACATTAACTGTGCACTTTTGGCTGGAATGCAGCTTCTCCAGAATAATGCAGCTTCTGTGTAAAGTATGCAGCATTAAAAAAAATTGACTGTTCAGGAGAACAGGTGCTCGCCTTGCTCTCCCAGAGCTTTGGGATTTCATCCCAAGTTTTTGGAAGGGCCCTCGAAGTCCTTCTGTTACCTAGAGTCGCTTTCTGGTTTTAAGCATTGGCCTCAAAGCTGAACAAACTGCGTCAAGTGGTTTCATTCTGACAAGGCCCTGAGAATTTACTAGCTGTTTAACTGCTGCTTTTTAGAAAACGAAGTATGTTTTCGTCCCCTCATTCATTAGCTCCTCTGAAAGTTCGGTTGCCTTTTTTTTTTTTTTAAAAAAAAATTCCTTAACCCTGACACCCCAAAAGCGAGTGGCCAAGCACTGAGAAGTTGTTTCTAGATGTGACTCCCAATATGTCCCTGTTAATTTCTTTGATGCTTCATGAACTGAATTACTGGTTTTCTGTGTGATAAATTATCAAGATTATTTTAATCTTAACTTGTGTTACGCAGTGCTTGTCGTATTTCCCAAACTTAAATACAAACTTGAAAAATAGCTTCCTTCACTGAGAGTCTTAGTTGACTTTTGGTTTCTAGGGAAGCATGGGGTGATAGGGCAGGAAGCCTTTATTGAATTGCTGTTAATGTAAGCTGCTTTTTTGAGATTATTTCCAGGTAGTATGATGGCACAGCACTTAAAAAGGCCAAACCTGTTGCCTTTTCATTGAATTTTCAGGAATTGAAGCAGAGGTGAAGTGACTTGCCCAAGAGCACGAAGGGGAGACAAGCGGCAGAGGCTGAGAGCAGACCCCTTTCCCTGTCTGTGATTGAGGACCTTGCTGCTGTCTGATGCTCAGTTTATTTGCACGTGTGCTTATATGCTGTCTGAGCAAATTCTATAGGTCTGGGCTTCAAAATCAAAAGGAAATTCTTCCATTGTTGCCTTTTTACCAAGTCTTGGGAACAAACACCGTTGAGGTATAACGGTTCCATCCCAGAGGTCACGGCAGCAGAAAGTGAGGGGTGAGAGGTTAAAGCAGAGTTGTGGCCGCTGACCTGTTCAGTGTGTGCCGTGTCTTTCAGTGGGAGACCGGGGCTGCCTTGTGCCCTCAGGGAAGGAGAGAGGCATTGAAGAAGCCTATGTAAGTGTGTGAACCGGGGGCTGGCTTGAACAAACAGCCCTGTTTTCTGTGGGAGACGAAGTTTTGTGCTGTGCTGTTGCTTTTTTAGACCACTCTTGCTGGACAGCATGGACTCGGTGACGGCCTTTAAAATTAGGATGGGATCACTCAGTTGAGCTTCGGAAGCACTCTGTCATGGGCATGTACTAGATCAAAAATATTAGCAGTGGACTAAAATAGATCTACTTAGCACTTTAGTGACTGTAACCAGTGTTTTCTTTCTAAGGTACAGTGGTAGTGCCCTGTGTACCAAGGAGTTACTCGTACTCCTTGTACAAGCCTGCCAATATGGGTCACCTCTTAAATCACCACTTTGGAGAAGCTGATGCAACAGGGAGCAGGACCATGTCAAGCCATACTGTGTATTTATTTTCTATTTGCAGTCTTGCCAGGAGAGATACAAGCTGACACTATACACACGGTCTCTTTCCGCCCTGAAAAACTTTGTCTAGATTGGGAATGTTAAGGATGTGAGCGGGGAAAAAATTTACCCCAAATTGCAACCCCAAATTGGCCAAAGGTGTTGCAGAGGGAGCTTTGTTTGACTCAGTCTGGTGTTTCGGAATATCACGTTGCCTCATGGAAATAGTTGCATTCACAGGGTACCTGTACTTGGGTGGGCTCTGAAATAGTAGCATAAGGAGGATTTGTAGCATTGTTTAGACCTCCTGATGGGAAATTGCATCAAAATCCTGGGTAAGTTTATATAGAACTGGGTAAAGCACAACATGAAATACGAAAATCTGAAAATTCTTTAATTTCTGTCCCATCAGCTTCTTCAGACAGCGCAAGTGGAACAAAATCAATAGTATTTAACTGTATAGGCTGTAAGAAAAAAGTGTTCTTGGCAAGTTTTCCTGACCAAAACAGTCCTAGCTTTGGTTTAAGAATGCCAATTATGGACATCACCAACAAGGATCATTTCTTGCCGAACAAATGGCTAGTTCAGGTGGGACTCCAAATGGTACCAAAGTCTTGCTGCTTGGAAGAGGAATCATTCTGAACTACCTGTACCTTTTTTTTTCTGCTGAAGGAATAGCATTTCTATTTAATTAAGTATATAGATCCTCTGAGTCTGGAGGAGCAGGCAGAATAAGAATCAAAAAATATTTTTCCACCTCTCACTTGTTAATAAATTTTGCTCTTTCCTTTCCAATGGTGCTTTGACCCTAGTAATTAATGGGGTTTGTTAATGGAGGCTGAATTACTGTCTTCATAATCAGATATAGTGAAGTATAAAGCTTAGGCTCCCAACGGGAAGAGGAACTAACTGCTTGTGTATTCCTCTGTCCAGACTGCAATAAAGGCAACTAACTTTTTATGGATGTGTGGAATCTCTTCATTTCTTCACAGATTTTTAGGTCATTTTGATTCTTCAGAGACATTTGATTGTTTTACAGCTGATGCGTGATTCCAGGACATGGAAAAAAAAAAAGGTATTTAATGGAGTTGGGGACTGATGTAATACTGGTGCCCATCTTAACATACATCCTGTTTGGTGGTCACTGAAGCTGAATTGCATTCACAGGTCTTCAGTTGCAAAAATTGTAAATGAGTGTTAAATTTTGGGCTTCTGCTGCCCTTTATGTACCACTAGCACTTTATCAGTAGATCATTCTAGCCCATAGCAATGTGCAGAAATTAATTTATTTCCCCAGTCCATTCTCAAGAACGCTATATTCTCTTTGTTATAGGAATTGAGCTGAGTTTTAACAGAGGCACTCTGAATTTCTGCTTGTGTGTATGTACACAGATTACTGATTGCTTCAATTATTGCTGTGGGGGAAAAAAAAAAAAAGAAGTTGCTTAATATTTTTACTGCTGCAACATCTTAAGGCAACAGTTGGATTGACTGCCACCAGGCCAGTGCTTTCTCCCTTTTCCTCCTATTCTCTTTGCACTCCTGTTGGTTTGAAAGCAATATTCCCAGGATGTTTCACACCCTGCTCTCCCTGAGGCTTCTGTTTTGCATCTGTGGTAACTTTGTGTGCTGGTTCTTGAGCTCTGGGCAATTGTATTTTGCCATTAGCACTTGGGAATTTTACTTTCTGGTAATAGCATAGCCAAGCACGACGTCTCCTAGATTTGTTTGTGCTGGATAGAAGAACTTGTGTAAATCATAACAGCAAGGTACATTAATCTTCTGAGAGGTTTTTGTCATTAAAAGATTCTCTTTCCTCTTGGGCCATCAGGCTTTTCTTCATTTCATTCTTTGGATTTTGTTTGTTTCACTGATGCTTTTTAGATTCTCTGGCAACACAAAAAATGTCTTGCCTTGTTTGGGATTTGTTGTTCTTCAATTTCCTTTTAATTTTTCCCCTTGGCACTCATGGGCTTCCCTTGAGGAAGGGGTAAACAGAACGAGGTAACATCCAGACAGCTAATTGATGATAAAACTGTAATCTTTTTCTCCAGCCTCTTAGAAATAGTGAAGCTTTCCTTTTCACAACGTGGTGAATTTGCAATGAGAGAGCTATTCATAGCGTGGTAGAGACACAAAGCTGTGGAGAATTACTGTGCTTTAAAATACCGGGGAAGAAGTTTTAATTTCTCCTGGGCTTTTAAATTGCCTGCTTAGTTTGGGCCTGGTACCGTGGCAAGACGTATAAAATATAGTGAAGCAAGTCCAGTGACTGAATAGAGTTCTGTAGAGTGTCACAACCTAATTGCTCTTCCTTCGACATGTGCCAATTTCTTTTAGAGAGGGGAAAAGAGTGCTTAAACTTGACATACATCAAACTTGTGCTGTCAGCAAGGCAGACGGATCAGTCCATCCTCTGGACTTGGCAGTGAGCGATGCAATTCCCTGTGGGTTTCATTTAGCCTGGTCGGCCTTGTTAGAGTGGCCGCGCTCTCTTCCGCGTATTAGGAGGGAACCTTGGGAAACCTGGCCCTAATTCACAACAGCAGCAAGATCAATAACTATCAGCGTTTGGTCAAGGGCAGATGAATTTGTCATGGGATGACTGCTTCTTTTGCTTTGGTTTAGTTTGGTTTAGTAATTTCATTTCGAGTCGGATGTCATCGGATCAGAGGAGTTGCCCCTGGGTTCTGAAGTTCAGAGCTTGGTGCGGGTTCATCTCGAGAACTGGCAGTTGTCACATGTGGTCATTTTCTGTAGGAAATCTTTCGAAACGATTTCAGCTGGTTCTAAACAGAGACAAAAGGTAAAGGTTACCTGCTTTTCACTCACATTGTTATGGGATGTTTTGGGGTTTGTTTTTTGTTTGTGTTTTTTTTTTTTTTTAAAGAATAGATGTTAAGCTTCCAGTTACCTGTGAAACCCATCCCTATTTTGCTTGCTGAAGGACTTTTTCCTTGTAGGTGTATGGGAAGGTTGATTTTATCTTCCTTGGAAATTGTTCAGAGCTTCGTGTTACGTAACTTCCACCCATGGGGAAAAAAAGCCCTTCAGAAAGGGATAGGAGCTCAGTTTTTGCAGAGCTATTGAGCAGTTCAGTTTTCTGGAGTAGGATTAAGTGCAGTTACAATTGGTACTGACAGTTTAGAGCTTGCATCTGTCTGAAAAAGCCACAAAAGTAGTTTTATATTCCAGAACCCATCAGAGGCTCAGGTCAGCTGTATTCCCCCATCTCCTTTCCCTGAGAGCAGTCAGCCTCTCTGTAACGGAGAGCAACGTTTATTTAAGTAATTCTGAATTTGCATATGTGGGTTTACAAGCCGTGGGTCTCGATCTAATCGTTCTCTGGAATGTGCTAGCATAATCAGGTGTTTGGTCTAGTGCTCATCCTCTAATATGGCGTAGGAGGAAGGGTTTCTAGAAAACAAGGATGGATTGATTGGCATTGACATTGTACTCAAAGGTAGTTGGATATTACTATTCACACTGGCAATAAGCACACTTATGGGAGACCAATTTGGAAACAGTAGGCTTTTACTATGTAGAATTCCTTGATTTGTTGCCTTTCATCAGAATAGTCATGGTCCTTTTAGAGGTGTCCAGGTCACAGGGTGGGAGGAAGTACTCGAGGATTCATAGCAAGGTCTTCTCCTGGTGACCTTCAACCTTGCCTTGCCGAATTACCCTTCAGAGCACTTTGAGAGCTATTTAAGAGCTATTCTTGTTTTGAAGCAGAGCCTTTTGAGCATAACCTCTGACCAGTAGATGTCAACCATAGCACAGGTAAAAAGTTTGTCAAGACTCTATTATTCCCATCTCTGCTGTCTCCGAGGTGCTATAAATAACTTCCTGAAATAAGCTGCTCTCCCAAAAACTTAATATTTTTCTGCATTCAGCAATGTGTGTGACTGGTGTTAAAAATTTAAGAAGTGTCTGTACTTTTAAGTCCATGTGGATGGAAACCATGAAAGCTCGTGCTTTGTGCAGCTCCGTGCTTCCGGTTGGTGGCATTTGTTTTCCTTGTGAATGAAGTGAGTATCTTCTACTTCTCATAATATCACTCCCTCTGGAAAAGAATACTACAGCTGGGTGAAAAGTGCTTGGAATAACAGTGGAGACACAGCTGGAGTTTTCAGTGTAATTTTGGCTGAAGATACTGTGGCAGGTACCTGCTTGTGAAAAAATGCCCAGGGATTTTTAGCGGGCAGTCAGAAGAGCTGAATTTGAAGCGTGACATCAGATGAAACCCCTGATAACTAATGGCTGACACTGGTGGGACTGTCAGTGCTCCTGCTTTGCTAGTAGATGTAAATAATTCCTATAGGAGACGATGTTTCAGTTGAGTTTATGCCGCCCTGATGAGAGGTTATCAAGAGTCCAGCGCTCAGTATGCATTCTGTCAGCCTTCCCCAAAATAAAAATCTCAATTCTGAGGGGCGCTTGAGATCTTGGCACTACGGAACAATCATTTGTTAAAGTCATGTTTAATGAAAGGGAGATAAACACATGAAGCCGGAGTGTGACAAATGAAAGCATTTGTGCCATTGTAATGAAATTAGGCAAACAGAACAGGCTTGACAGCTCCGGGTTCCCCTTGTCAAACTGCATTTGTAATTCTAGCCTTGCATTCATGTGTGGCTGTGAATGGCACTGTTTCCCTCTTGATATGGTGGGACTGGGCCCCTGAATGACCACTTTAATTCACAGGGAATTAGCTTTGAAGGGTATATTTTACAGGCATACTGAAAAGGATAGCAGCTAATTCTCACTTCTCCTTCATTAGCTTGAATATCCTTAATTCTGGGTCTCTGCTTCTATCATATGTAAAGCTTTTGGTAACACTTAACAGAGTGAATCTCTTGCCTTCAGAGATACACAAAGTTCACTTCCACAAGTCCCCATGGTGAGCTTCTATGTTGTGTTGTGCAATCCCAGCAGCCTTTTAAAATAGCAGTCTCTATGTGTTCTGGAAGGTAGAATGTAGGCTCCTTGCTTCTCAGCTGTCAGTTCTCCTCATCTATTCAGAGCTTAGACTGGGATAAGACAATGATATTTTGAGGAACCTGTAGGGAATGGCAAGTGGCTACTCTTCTTGATGACCTGCTATATACTACTTGAAACCTCGACTATGCCAGGACAGTGCAGAGGGAAACATAAGTTCAGGAACAAGTCCTAGAATCATAGAATGGTTTGGGTTGGAAGGGACCTTAAAGATCATTGACACATCCCATCAGACCAGGTTGATCAAAGCCCCATCCAGCCTGGCCTTGAACACCTCCAGGGATGGGGCATCCACAACTTCTCTAGGCAACCTGTTCCAGTGTCTCACCACCCTCATAGGAAAGAATTTCTTGCTAATATCTGATCTAAATCTCCCCTCTTCCAATTTAAAACCATTCCTCTTCATCCTATGGCTCCACTCCCTGATCAAGAGTCCCTCCCCTTCTCTCCTGTAGCCCCTTTAGGGACTGGAAGAGGCTCTAAGGTCTCCCTGGAGCCTTCTCTTCTCCAGGCTGAACAACCCTACTCTCTTAGCTTGTCCTTGTAGCAGAGGTGGTTCAGCCTTCTGAGCATCTTTGTGGCCTCCTCTGGACCTGTTCCAACAGGTCCATGTCCTTCCTGCACTGAGGACTCTGAAGCTGGATACAGTACCTCCAGGTGGGGTCTCAGGAGAGCGGAGCAGAGGAATGCGGATCATCTGTCTTAGCTTTTGTACACTTGTTACCCTACGTTAATTGGCTGTTAGTGAACTGGAGTTAAATGTTGGACTAAACTTCCTAGCTAGAAATCAGGGCATGTCTTTCATTGCAGATGCACCGTGGCACGTGTTCCAGTCAGTCTGGAGAATTTGTTTTTGGAGTGGTGAAACATGTGCCTCCTCTGCTCATCAGCTGTAGAGCTGCTGAAATTGTATTTTTGCCAAGGGACCCAGAACCGATACTCATACAGTGTTCTGTGGCTGTTTGCTAACTAACTCTATCTAAAACAAATTCAGATTTTTAGAGGAACAAGTTACTGTAGTTCTGTTCGCTAGATTTGTTAATCTCTAAATTAATCATCAGATAATCACAGGACTAACTCAAAGGGATTTCTCCTTTCTCTGTGATCCTGCGTTTTGATCCGGGTGAGATTAAGCCCGTACTTACTCCAGCAGTTAAAGACTTCAGAAGTGTGTTCGAAAATCTGAAGAGTGTTGCTACTCAGTACTTTTAGGTGATTTTAAAAAGCAAGTGCAATTCTCTCCTTTTTCCTTGGAACTTTTCTTCTCTCTTAACTGTCTGAGAGAGACTGCAGGGACTTCTCACCCTTGGATGAAAAGACAAAACGGTTTGGTGTTTGGTGGTTGAACTGAGAATGAAGCGCGTATAAAGTCACGTAGGCCAGAAAGGCAGTGTTTGCAGAAAGTGTTTTTGAGGGTAAGCCAGGAAACACTTGCTGGTGCCTCAATTTTCTGTGGCATAAACTTGCTGAGCTCCCAGGCAGGAGTCCTGAAGAGCTGGATTTCTGCTCTGTTACGGTGTTATCTTGGTGTATTTCCTCACCCTAAGAAGAAATGAAAATGCCTGGTGGTTTTACGGTTCAGTACGTACGCAGGGAAGGTAACAGCATGTGCTTGAAGAATCCCTCTTGTCCGAGCTCGTCTGCGTGGGATCCTTTCCGAAGGCTGCGCCTCAAAGGCCAACAGCTGCCGTAGAAGAGGAGTCCAGGTCATGAGGTTTGGATTGCAGTTGCCTGTCCTGGGGACAAATGATGTTGAAATAACTTGTCATAAACAATTTTTTCTTGTTCGTTTGCTCTTGATTCGGTAACGCACAGCCGATCCTGATAAGAGTCATTCAGGAGTGAAGAGTTGGAGCTGCCAGAGAAAGCAGCTTATGGCAGCGTTTTACATCAGGAATGTGCCAACAGTGTGCGAACAATAAGAAACCTCTTCTGAGGGGGAGACCTGCTCCTGTTCTTCAGGAGAAAGGGGACGCCGAAGGTCTGATGCAGTTTGTTTGCTGAAGTGCCGGAACAGCTGGATGGGATCGCCGAAATGGGAGTTAGGTGCTTAAACATGAATTAGTTGTTTAAATATCTTTATAGGCGTGTGTGTCTAAGCACAAATAATCCATAGGATAAATGAAGGAAAGCACTGTGGTATCAAAGGAATTCCGTCCTCGCATTAAAATTGTCGGCCTGAAGAGCTGGCTTTCTGATGTGCTACTTGAGATATTCTTTCCCTTCTTCTCAATCTCCATGCGCTGCTTTGGGCAAGCTGAGCATTTTTGGGTGTAGTGGTGGTCTTTGTTTGCTTCCCTGAAAATTTGTTGAAGGGACCTGCGTGAAAAGAATGGGTGGTTGGTCCCCAAAGCAGCCCAAGCTCTTCATGTAAGACTATGTGGTGTTGTAGTATAATTTTCCCTGGCTTTGAGTAGATTGAAAGGGACGGCTATTATAGGAATCCTTAGTGAAATTTTTATTTCCTTGTGGACACTTGTTCAGTTTTTCCTCGTGTAATACGCTAGGCTGAGGTCACGGTTATAGAGTTTGGTGGGGTTTGGGGTGGGTCTTTTTTTTCCCCCCAGAGCTGAAAGTAGTTACCTAAGCAGAGAACCATCCTGTGTTTTCTAGTTCAAACACTGAGAAATGTCTCCTGCTAGGAAACATACTTGGAGAAACATTTCTCTCAGCCATTTTGAAGCCTCTCGCTGATGATGGATTCCTTACTTGAACTTGAATCTGGCAGAGCAAGAACCAGAGAGTTGAAAAACCAGAGCTCCTTTTTCTGGAAAGCTTTTATAAAAGTTCAAGTATGTACTTCCAAACATTCAGTATTTACTTTATATAGCCTCCGTTTTGGCAAAGGAATTGTTAAAGTTATAATTGATTTTGCTGCCCTTTTTGAGGTTCTTAGATATTTTCAGATGATTGCTTTTACAGTTTGATGCCCAGAACGATGAAAACTGTATATAGTATCTCTTTCATGAAGTTTTAACTTGCTGGGCAGAACAGTTCCCTTTGAAGACTATGTTCCTACCTTACCAAAGTATTGTGAAAAGAGCGTTATTCAGTTCCTACTCTTCTGTTCTCTAGATTAAACTTGAGCTCTGGTAGTAAAAGCTGGCACGGAGTGAACCCTGTGGTTGTAGTGATTGATCTGAAAGGCCTGACAGGTTGGCTTGGTACATAAGGCTATGAAACCCTTTCATGGAGAGAGTTTCTGAGCTACCTTCACTGAGCTCAACAGGACCAAGTTAAGTGAAAAGGTTTGATCTTTGACTTACGGAGTTGTTTGCAAAATTTTTACTTGGTTCAAAACTTGCAAGCAGCTTTAGTGCCACTTCCAGATGCTGAACTGATATTTCAGCCAGTGAGGGTAATCTGTTTAAAGACAGAATATAGCAGGAATAGCTACAGTAGGAGTGTCCCAACCTTCGTGTTGAAGCAAGTGGCCCTGCTGAGATTGAGTTCTGCTTTGAAAAGGGAGCTGGTGACCCCTGCGAGTCCTCAGGGCCTGCAAATGCCACTGGTAAGAAGAGCTGATTGTAGTAATCAAATGAATACTCCTCAGATGCAATTAGCGGTGTGATTGGTGTTTCATAGAAACGTAGGTCTTTCAGACGGCAGTCCTTTAGTGGGTAAGTCTTGCACTAAAAATACTCTCTTCTTGCTTAGTATATGTTTTTAAAATTTTTTTTCTAATAAGACAGCACCAACCATCAAGTCTGAAATATTTTTACAGTGTACACGGTCAGGTTCAGAGAGCTTCATGTAAAATGCTGTGTTGCCATAAAAGTTGGAGTCTTTGAGTATCAGGGAAGCTGGCCAGAGCTGCCGTGTAATCAACAGTATGTGCCTAAATTAAATCCAAATTACGACATGCCATTTGGGGATCTTCATTTGGGGAAATTTCTCTTAGGCTGAAGGGGATTCTAATCTTAAACAACATCAAGATTCACAACTTTAATAGAAAAAAAAACCACGAAACTGCCCCCCACCCTTCTAAAGAGAATATCCATTTTTTGTCCTGAAAATGGATTAATGGGCAGTGTGATATCCTCTCTTTCCTCTCAGTTTGTCCTCATCATCTTATTCCACTTGTGCAGCTCTGTATGTCTGCTCAAGTCCCATTTTTTCTTACTAATCAAGGTGCAGCTTTTCCATCCTGGTGCTCACTGGATTGAAGGAGGCTGGAGGAATTGCCAGGATTATGATGGATTGATTCGGTGCTGACTGTTCTACAGAAAGGATCAGGTTTGGGGAAGAGGAGTTTGAGCGTTGATCCCCGGGAGTCTTACTATATTTAATGTTGTCCAAGTGCTTGTAACCAGACGAGTGCTCTATAAAGCACACTTAAATAAACATTGATGAAAGCAAGTCTTATGATCCCCTGCATTTCCATGAGCTATTGAGAGGTGACACAATTGTAATGTCACACCAGGATATTATCTGACAAGTTGGGGGAGTTGTTCTTAAGCCAAAAAGATTGAATCACCACGTTCCTTTTAACCTCTCACAAGTTTGTGGTGTTGGCCTGATTTGAACTGGTGGCTGAAAGGTAAGAGACTGCATCGTGATTCCTAAGGTTCCTTTCTTAATTGCAGTTTTGCTTTAGTTAACAGCAAAACCATTGCACTTTGATGTTGCTCTCCATTGTGTTAACTATTTAAAACAATAAACCCTGCATTATTCTTCCTTTGCTTCCTCGCCATGATTTGTCACAGCTAATACTTTTCTGTTAGGGTTTTTACTTTGATACTTAAGTCTTTTCAATAGGAACTATGTTAGAATGGAATTTCATTTATCGTAGAATCAGAAGGGTTCGGATTATTCTTTTTTTTTTTTTTTTTTTAAGGTAAAGTAATTGAGTTATGTTGGTAGATAGGAAAACAGCAGCTTGTCTAAGGATTCAGGAATTACAGGCTTTTTTTTCTCCCCCGCCTCAAAGAAGCTCATGTAACAGATCGGTGCAATATTGGATCATCAAGAATATAAATGCCAGTGTTCCTGTGACACTGTGAGCCGTTAGGCTTCTAAGATTTTATTAGGAATAAAATACAGGTTTCAACAAGTTGAGCCACATGTCTATACTTTAAATATTTTTGGTCTCAGGATTATCCAAGTTACTTTTAATACTCTTTTTTTTTTGTGTACTGGCTTGTGGTTGCCTTCACCTGATTTTTAATGCTTTTTCTCCTAAATCCTCCTCATGTTCCTCTTATCTCGATTCCTTGTGGTGTTTTTGGGGGTTGGCTTTGGTTTGGGTTTTGGTGGTTTTTTTGAGGGGGAGAGGGTGTCACTTTCCCTAGTTCTGGCGATTCTTATTTCTTTTTCATTCCTAAAGCTTCCATTGATCATCTAGAAAAGTTTAGGAAGCTCGTTAGTTCTTCTTTCTCCAGCTCAATGGCTCAGTGCATCTGCTGCCGTGTATTGCAGCTTTAGAGAGGATACTTGCTGTCCAAAGCAGCAAGTAGAGAAGAGTTCCATTTTTTCCTTCTTTGCTTGAGAGGCTTATCCAGATATTCTGAGAACAAGACAGAAGAGTTTTGAAATTTATTTATCTTGTGTTTTTTTTCCCTGTCTCTGCCGAACAAACTTGTAGTGTTGCAGAAATGCAGTTTGTATTCAGGCAAAGAGCTCCGAGAGATCCAGCGGAACCTGGTTGTGTATTTGTACTTTGCATGTCACTGTCACAAGGCTGTGTGTGCTGTAGGATGTCACAGAAGTGGCAAAAGGTGGGGCAGAGTCTATATGGTTCATGCGATCCCACATTTTCAGGACTACTAGGAAAATGCAGCCGTATCTGCTGATTAATTAAAGCATAAATTTAGGCAGTAGTGGCTCTGTGGCATTTACAGTGTTCTTACAATAGGATTTGTTTTAGAAGGCTCCAGAAGGCTGTTTTGAAGATCTTAAGAAAGTGAACTTCACAAACTATTTATTTTTAAAATTATATATATAGACACACATGTATATGTGTATCACACATATTTAAAAGCAACCATGACCTTGCCCACCACCCTTCTGAAATTAACCTATTGCAGCCTCTTTCCTCTGAGAATAAGCTTGCTGTACATTCCTAAAGAGAAAATTAACCAAGTCTAATTGAATGTCTCTCTCTAAAATTATTTTTATTTTCACAGAGCTCTCTGAAATTGAACCCAACGTCTTTCTTCGGCCTTTCCTGGAAGTAATCCGTTCGGAAGACACTACAGGCCCCATCACTGGATTGGCCCTCACCTCTGTGAATAAGTTCCTCTCCTATGCACTAATAGGTAAGTTACGTGGTTTCCTGGGATTTACCAAAATCCCAGCCAAACTCATCTCCTTGAGACGTGTCTTTGGCCAGGAGACTTGCTTGCAGTCATAGTGAGGAGATTGGGGAAATAAGAAAACTGCCATTAATGCTGGGAAAATAGGCATCTGCAGTTTCTTAATATCCTATTTGCTGGAATTTTGTGGTGCTTCAGCAACGGCTGGAAATGGAGCCAAAGCTTCTGGTCTGCCCTGTCTTCTGCCTGACCTTGTGGCCTGATGCTGGGCTGCGGTGGTCACCAACTGCTTTTTAATGCAGTCCAAGCAAAAGGGCCGTGGAGGAGAGAATTCCAGCTTGGACTAGGATGTTGTAATATATATACATCAACACAGTAGAATTTATTTAGTTTTATGGATTAATATTTCTGCTCTAGAGTGAGGATGATTTTTTTTTTTTTTGCCCAGTCCCAGGCCCTGTCCAGTGGTGTGCCAGTTCTCTTCCCTTGTCACAAGTGTCATGGCAAGAGACAGTTTTGCTGCTGCTCAGACTTTCAAATGTGCCCATTCTCTTTTATAATTGTGAAAGACTAATAACATGCATGTGGTGGGTTCCCATGGCTCAGCTGGTTTGGTGGGACTCATTAGCTGGCTTTCTCTCTGCCTTCCCTGTGTCATCCTGGTGTTCATGGTGCTTGATTTTTCTGTGTAAATTCTGTTAGTACTTTCTGATCGTACCTGTGTGAATTACAAAACTTATTATCAATGTTTGTTTATACATAGTCTGACTTGGAGAAAATTATTTTACCTATTTTCCTTCCCCCAACTTCAGATTTCTCAATTCCTTTCCTCCTTTACGAGGAGTGGACACTGTTGAGTTCTTGGCACTGTTGTTTGAAATATCTTGGGTTTCTTGGGGTTAGCGTAAGCCAAGATAGAGAAAGAAAGGACATGAAGAGCTGCGTAAATGCAGACCGCTTTTGTGGGAAAGACCCATCATTAAAATGGGGAAAAAATGGGGACGTGCAGAAAAAAAAAAATTTTTTTTAGTTTGATGGAAATTTAGTGTGTTAAGACATAAATTAGCGGGCAGTGTTGGGTGTAATTAAGTGCCAGAAAATAACGAAAAGAATATGATATAGTGTCACTTTGTAGGACAATAAAGAAATCTTAATAAATAAACCTGTAAAACATGTCCCGCTGAAGGACTAAGCAATAATGCAAAATATGTTAGTTTTCAATGTAGAAGAAGAGTAACGTTTTTTTAATTTTTATTTTAAAATAAAATTGTTTATTCTGTGCTGTTAAGGTCTGGTTGGGATCAGAGCGTCAGGCTGGTATCACATACCCAGGCAAATGTCTGCACGGACAACTGGCTACAAATACTTAATTTGAGGCAGAAACAGGAAAAAAAGCAGTTAAGAATTTGTAGCCTTCCTCTGGCCACTTCTTGTTTAGACTCTTAATTGGGTCACTCCAGCAAGGGCGCATCCCTGTAACTGTTGGGCGTGTGTCTACTACGTAGTAGACGGTGGAGAAGACCCTCTGCCTGGCTGTTGTGGTGGAGCAGAACCTGTAATCTAAGGCTTCGGGTGACATTCACAGCGGCCTTGTCCTTTGTGCTGCTCCAGATACCGGGGAGGCCGGGATTAGTGGTGCTGGCTGAACATCTGGCTAGGCTTGTGTTGTTAAATGAAAGCTTTTTTGGTCTTATGTTTCTCTTTGTAATATAAGACTGAAGGTAGTCTAAAGACTGTTTGCCTAAAGCTAGGAAAAACTGTCCTTAATATACAAACCTTTTTTGGAACGAGGAAGAACAGACTCTGGCATAACCACGGTGGGGAAATTTTGGTGTGGCTCATATTTGTGGTTCATTTTGGGGCTGCATCATTGACAGGTGAAACCAGGAGCTTTTCACTCGCTGTGTCCGCTTTGAGTGAATGCCTTCTGCTGTACACACTGGCTCGAAAACCAGTGGGTGGTGAAAGGGCCAAACTCTTCTGATAATTATCATTGTTAAAAACTGCTTCCTTTTCATATTTTCAAAGCATTTCATTGCTAATCCGTGTGCCCTCTCACTGGTTTTCTTGACTGCCTGCTGACCTGTGACAGAATATTTACTTTTCAGGCCAGTATTGCTGAGAGGTGTGCTTGAAAAACAGTTAAAAAAGAGTAATTCTTGAGTAGCCTTTGAGACTTCTGATCCCCAGTAGTCAGAATTGCAAAGATGTGGTCTGAGATTGTTGGATGTAGCAGTTCGCTCACGGTATAGCATGGAATCACAGCTTATTTAGATAAAATCACAGATATAGCCATCATGCATGTTTTGGTAGGAACAGTTAGCCTTGCAGGGATTATCCTCTGCTCTGAAATAACTACTGCTGTTTCGAGAGTCGTAGTCAATACAATATGCAGTAGTTTTTTAAAGTACAAGAAAACTGAGCGACAGTAATAAACTCCCATTAATTTTTATCTCTCAGATTAGTTATTTCCTTACTCAGCAGTTTTGCGGTAGCTGTCAGCCTTTCTGAGGAGCTCAAACCTTAGCTATAGGAAGACTAGTGGCTGAATTTCAGAATTGTATTTGATGTATTTTCCTCAGAAAAGGTATATGCTCTTTTTAGTATCACAGTTTGTCCACAGCAGCTTTTGGCTTCTAAAGTTAAGTTTCCCTGGTGTTCCTGAAAACTACGTCTCTGTAAGTGAATAGCTGTTGCTCAGCTTCCAGCGAGAGGACTCGCTGTTCGGGGAGTTTAAACCTTTTTCTTCCCTCTACCTCTTCTGTCTCCTTCGGCGATTTATTTTAGTTCCATTAAAGGTGTTACTGAGCAGGTTTCTGGCTTACCTGGGTTTCCCTAATGGTTGAGAGCCTGGATTTTCTGCTTTCTGCTTGTTCTTTTGCCTGCCTGTTGCGAGAGTACACCCCATGTGAAATGTGTAAGTCTAGATGGGGTCTCTAGATCTCTGCGTTGTAGGTGGTGATTTGATATTTTGCTTCACACTGACTTATTTTTGTTAGTGATTCTGAGCAGGCATTGACACATCTTTTCTGTAGTGTTTTCTCACAAGGGAACCAAGAAGCGGGTTGATCTTTTCTGTATTTTGTTTCTGCAAAGTAGAAGTATATGTGCTTTTAATTGAACTCAAGAGGCTTTATAAATTGACCTGAATTTGTAGAGCTGTTCCAGGGAGCCAGGACTTGAAGTAGTCAGGCGTGATGTGTGTTGGAAGAGAGGTGTGTTTATTAGTGCTGAAGGTAGGGGCTAGAACAGCAAAGCAGTAGTCGTAGATCTGTTCAAGAAGCATATGCACAACTTGCATTTCCCTTTCACAGAGGCTATTTATCTGTAACTATGACTAAATGTATCCCTAAGGCTTCAGCAACTCGCATCTTGGTGTGTCTGCTTGTGGTAGCTTTTTCTGCAGCAAGTGGCTTTTCCCTCTTGATGTCGTTTAGCTGCTTTCCACTGCTGAAGTTGGTTAGAAAATGCTGGAGGTGCTGGCATTGTAGCACCACTGGTCTTTACCTGGTTTAGTTGAGGCAATTTAGAATGATCTTATATCACCATTGGTGGTTTAAGCTATTATTTTGAATAAGAATACACAGGGCACCAGCATATGGCTGATTTTATTGCCTCTGGTAGAAGAGTGGTAGCTTCTCGCTGGATTATAAGGCGTTATTGGAGGTACATGGAGAACTGCCTTTGACAGCCAGGCCTCTTACCCAGTGCTTCCCAATATCAGTTTGGTGTCCATAGAATTGTAGAATTGCCGAGGTTGGAAGGGACCTTTCAGATCATCTAGTCCAACCATCAACCTAACACTGACAAAAACCATCACTAAACCTTATCTCTAAGCTCCAAGTCTACCCATCTTTTAAATACCTCCAGGGATGGTGACTCAACCACTTCCCTGGGAAGCCTAACTAACTAACTGATTAGTTAGACTATCTAACTAACTAACAGCTATCCGGTTGAATGCTGCTGCTGAATCAGGTAAAAAAATAACTGATCTTAGAACAGAGTCCTTGATAGCTCGATGAGCTTTGACTAGTAAACCAGGAGAGGAACTCACTCTCAACTATGCAAGATGGGTTTTTGTGAGTGTGAGACAGCTATGTCAAAAGTAGGCAAGCTCTGCTCTTAACAGGGATGTGTAAGAGATGGCAAAGGAGAAGTGCTGTTCCTGTGTGGATTTATGGGATTCTGAAGTACATTGATGCCATTTCAGTTTTGTGCAACTGCAAGAAGTTTCTTACCCCACAGCCCCTCAGAATCCCCCCAGCGCGGTGGAGGCCGCTCTCTTTGGAGCACAATAAGGGCAGCTTTCTTTAATGCCCAGGGCTTAGCCCCTCCTAGGTGTGAACACCACTGGAGTCAAAGAGGGAGTCTGCAAAGCTTCTCTGCAGAGTATACAAGGTCTGTCTTGGTTCCTCTGTCAGCTTCATTCTTGCTGGAGTTCGAGAGGCCCCGTTGCCAATTAATGAGGTATTAACTAGTGTTTAGGTTGTCTCCCTTCTTTCCTAATGACTGTTTAGGTAGGAAGGTAACAAGATTCTTGCCCAGTGCCGTATTGTTTAAGCGAGAATGAAATCAAAGCCAGAGGCAGCTTTTCTGAAGCCAATGTAATGTGGCACAAGATACGGTTACTAGCAACAATCTCGTCCTAAACATTCTCTCAACTGCACCATTGTTTGTAGCTACAGAAGAATGAAACAGAGAGAAGGAGCCTCGATGAATGATTGAAGCGGGAGGCCTGCAAGTCCCATATCTAAACTCTGATCGCGTCTGTCTGCTGTTGTCTCTGGGGAAAAGCTACTGGTCCATTCCTTCCCCAGCTCCTGTTCCTTGGGAGGGATGTGGAACAAGAGACAATTTTTCCTTCTCAATTCAGTGGAACCCATTTGGCATTTTCTCCTCGTGGGAGTAAATTTGAGGTTCCCTGTGTTTAAGAGCTGTTTTCCCTTCATTCCCAAGGAGAAACTGGATGCATTTAACAGCTGATTGTGCTGTATTGTAGGGCAGAGGACATAATCTTACAAATCAACGCCTAAAAAAATACGGAGCCAGTTACAACTGAATTGTAATTCTTTTCTTTTTTAGGTTACAGCTTTTCACAAATGTAAATAGACTCTTGATAAAGTCTTTCTGAAAGCTCCCAGTTCTAAACTCTTTCTGTTACTGGGAGGTGAGTTTCGCTCTTGTAGGGTCAACACACTCCGAGTCACACAAATTAAGGAAGCAGATGGCACCAGCTATCTCTGGGTAGATGTCTCCCCACAGAGGTGGCAGGCTGTAGGTGGCCTCCTTTCCCTGTCATGTATTTTTTTCCTTCTGTTGCTCAGATCCCAGCCATGAGGGCACAGCGGAGGGGATGGAGAACATGGCAGATGCTGTCACTCATGCCCGATTTGTGGGCACAGATCATGCAAGCGATGAGGTCGTCTTGATGAAAATCCTGCAGGTAAGTGGAGAGAAATGGTAATTACCATAATGGCCGCTGCCCGTTGTGGAACATATCTTGTTACATGGAGACGAAGAGGAGGAAGCAATGTTTTGACTCTGTAGGAGCTTAGTGACAGGCTTTATTTTTAAAACAGATGGCTCATATACCTGTAGTAAAAGCTTTTCCAAATGAAAATAATTAAAAGCTTAAATGAAATGATTTTTAAATTAAGGACTTGGTAATGTGGTGGTGTTGATAATCCTACCTTGTGCATGGTCTGTGTTAGTGAGGGGTAAATTAAGCATATGGAGCTCTCGAACTTATTTTTGAGAAAAACTCTTTGTAGAGACAAACCTATGAACTATACACCTCTTCGGTCTATGTACTTTTGAGCAGACAGCTAGTTACTGAATTTAAATATTGGGTAGCACGCAGCATATCAAGCTTCTTTTAGAAGTGGGTCAGGAGATCCTTCATAAGAAGGATCAATGTTCCTTGAGCACAGCATTCAGTTTGAAATGACTCCTGGAAAAACCCATAGGTTTTCTGCTCATGGCAGTCCCTTCTTGAGGAGGCCAACCTTCTCTCGGAAATGTCATTGTACTAGGGGACATACATGTGCTGTTCTTTGCAGGTTTTGAGGACGTTGCTGCTTACTCCAGTGGGAGCCCACCTCACCAATGAATCTGTGTGCGAGATCATGCAGTCCTGTTTCCGCATATGCTTTGAAATGAGACTCAGCGGTAGGTCTGGTCATACTTCTGCAGTTAAGAAATCAGAATGATATGGGGTTGGAAGGGACCTCTGGAGACCATCTAGTCCAACCCCTTGCCAGAGCAGGTCCACCTAGAACAGGTTGCACAGGAACGCATCCAAGCGGGTTTTGAGTGTCTCCAGAGAAGGAGACTCCGCCACCTCTCTGGGCACCCAGTTCCAGGGCTCTGCCACCCTCACAGTAAAGAAGTTCCTCCTCATGTTTAGGTGGAACTTCCCATGTTCAAGTTTGTGCCCATTTCCTCTTGTCCTGTCACTCGGCACCACTGAAAAAAGACCAGCTCCATCCTCCTGACACCCACCCTTTAAGTATTTATAGGCGTTGATCAGATCCCCCCTCAGTCTTTTCTCCAGACGAAAAAGACCCAAGTCCCTCAGCCTTTCCTCATAAGGGAGATGTTCTAGAGTGGGTTTCCTCAGCATTAGCCAGTTTTGTTGTAGAAAGTGCAGCCATGGAAAGCTCCTGAGCTTTATATTATTGTGTCTTTCTACAACTTCATGGAAAATTTGTTAGGAGTTCCCTGTACAACTTTTGACTGCTCTTTTTCCCCAGCTTTGTGGCGCCACCTTGTGATTATATGCCCATTTGCAGTAATGTTGGAGCTGGTTTTAATAAATTTGCCGTAATCTCTGTAAACAAGGCTCGGAGGGGAGTCTGCTTGAAGAAGCCTCTTGATAATATCACACTGAGTAATGACACCTGTGTTATTTGTTTTTGTCTTCGCAGAGTTATTGAGAAAATCTGCAGAGCACACTCTGGTCGACATGGTGCAGCTGCTCTTCACAAGGTAAACCTGCTTGTGTTTGCCTCAGCATTGCCAAGATGGCCCTCTAAGGACAGAAAGATTCCACGCTTCCACTTAAGGGCCCCTCAGAAAAAATCATCCAAAATGGTCATTATTTAGAGGTGGAAGGGGATGAAAGATTTGGCACTTTTCTCTTGGGCTGACCCTGTCAGACTGCAGGGAGACAGAGATGCGGAAGGTTGCCTGGTTTAAGGTGTCCTTTGAGGAGAGATGGACAGCCAAGTAATGAAGAGCTTTAGGATAGGGAAGAAGTTTGAGGACAGAGAATGCAAACTTCACTCAGGGAAATAAAAAAAAAAAGGCTCTAAAAAATATAGCTCTCTTCAGGAGAAAGAATAGAAATGATGTTGGAATAGAAACATGTTGATTTCAAGCTGAGAGCTTTGACCTCACATATCAAAGAGAATTTTAAACTCTTGAGATCATATGTCTTGGACAAATGCTCTGCTCTTTTCAGCACCCTTCAGACAATTAAGATTACTTCCTTTAAACTCATGTTAGTTATTTAACTTCAAAAGTTTTTCTCCAGATCGTGAAGTAATCATAGACTTTCTCCTGGTATTGTAGAAAGGAAACGTGCAGATATATAAATACTTTTAGTAGGAAAGGATTGTAGTAAAGCTGACACCTTGTCACACTCAGTTCCAGTTTGTTCTCAGATTTTTTTGTTTTTGTTTTTGTTTTTTTTTTCCCTCTGTGCACCCTGTGTCACTCAGTGCACTGGATTAATATTGGGCAGAGTCAGAATCGACCTCCAAAGAGGAGAGACCACATTGGTTTTTTTCTCCAAATGCATATGTGAATCTTACTTAGAGCTTATTCCTTACTTATTGTGTATCCTCCCCTCTGTTCTTCTTGATGAGGCTTGGAGGCAGTGCCACCATCTGTGCCTGTGGACATTGGGACAGAGAAGCAAAGCAAAGACAGCAACTGCAGGGGTGGCTTGGCCATCTTGCTTTCCAGAAAAAGAGCGAGTCAAAGCTGTCCTGCAAAGCTTTTATTCCTTCAGCAAGCAAAGACAGAACCGTAATAAAGGAACGGAAGGGAGAGCAGGGTGTGTGGAGTTGCAGAGTTGTAGGCATTTGTCATTTGGTAGCACAGGTGAGCCCAATCTGTCTCCTGTGTGTCTGAGACAGGGACTGCTTAGCTTAAAGTGTTCAGCTTAAACTTAGATCATAGAATCATGGAATGGTTCAGGTTGGAAGGGACCTTAAAGATCATCGAGTTCCAACCCCCCTGCCGTGGGCAGGGACACCTCCCACTAGACCAGGTTGCTCAAAGCCCCATCCAACCTGGTCTTGAACACTTCCAGATCCACCGTGCACCGTAATGGTGTTTATGTGATGCAGAGTAGGGGGTAACTACTAGGGTTTCTACAAAGTCAATGAAAAGAGTTCAATAGTCAATGACCAGTAATACCACGTACTATGCAAGAGTCCTGGTGTGGATGACACTCTGGCTCAGCAGCTGTTTTCAGAAGTGTCAGAGAAACCTGTTTTGAACCAATCTAATTAGTCCACTGCTGAAAACATACACTGAAGGAAAAGCAACTGTGCTTACATGACCATTAACAATGAAAATCAATATAGCAAAAGTGCCATTAGCAGTGATAGCATGCAGAGCACCTCCCATCTATACTTGTTGTTTTCCCTCAGCAGGTTTTGGCAGGAAGAGAAACTAAGAGCATCTCTTTTTGTGGAGAAAACCTAATTTGGGTTTTCTAGTATCTGCAGCATGACTGAAAAGACCAGTCTGTTTTTTCCCCTTCTTGTCAACCCAAGAAAGCTGATGTATTTTGTCTTGGTCTTTGTCTTTCAGGTTGCCTCAGTTTAAAGAAGAGCCTAAAAGCTACATGGGAACGAACATGAAGAAAGTAAGACTCAGCACTGCGTTGGCTGTTCTGCTCTTGTCTCAGGCTTGCGCTCGTCTCTGTATTGTTTGCTTTCACACTTGTGTTTCTTCATCCCTGCAAGTCCCTAGTTCACTGAAAGAGCACGTTTAACCGCATAAATGGACGTAGCTTCATTAATTCTGTGGGATTAAGCCCCCATAGTCCAGTAGTGAATCTTGTTAATGATAGTGCTGCCTGGATTCTGGATTCTGGATTCTGGGAACAGCCATCAGGTGCTGCGGGCTGGAAAACCCCAGCAAGTTATGGGACCTGATGCTGATGTCATCTGATCCTTTGCTGTCTTCTGCTCTCTCTCCAGCTTCTTTCTCATATCTTTCATTCACTGCAGGTCTAATACCGAGCTCTTGGGATGTATTTCTCCAGTTTTCCCTATGTACAAAGGAAATTTTTTGAGGCTGGTGAAACAGCATGGAAGCATTATGAAATTGGGGTATTGTAGAAAAAGCTTTGGTGGTTTCTAGAAGGGGCAGGATTCTGTAGCAAAAACCTTAGTTCACAAGGGTGATGCCATCTCTCTTGGCAGCCAAATCAAAGTAGACTGTTCTTTTTATCCCTTTCCCTAAATGCACAATTTTCTGCAGGTGCCAGGTCCCGGTTTGTTCAACACCACCGTCTCCCTCTATCTATGCACTGAGTTTTTAGCAGCTGGATTCAGTATGGCAAATACCATGAATGTGACCTTACATGATTATTGATTTAATAATTTCTTAGGTGGAGGGAGGTTCACTTAAGGAACTCCGTATATACTTCTATACGTATATATTCTTTATACTCCGTATAAACAATGTCAGTAAAGATGCGGGATTGTACTGTTGAGAGCAGCAGGGTGGGAAGAAGAACTTTCACTCTGTTTTTATTTTTAGTGAATGGAGAAAAATGGCAACATTGGGTAAACGTACATTTCAGAGGCAACATAGCAGCGTTTTGAGAGACTGAATGCTTACCTGTAGGAATCTAAACTGGCTTGGGGCTTTACTTCTTGTGTGGTAACCCAATGACTGCTGGTTTCCCTTGCTGTGGGAGAAAAGTGGCAAGATTTGTGCTGATGGTAGGCTGGCCTAAGGAAAGCTAAAAAGAGATCAGGCTAATGTACTGCAGAAATGGTCATGGTCTGTGTACAGAAGGTGCAAAGTGAAGGTGAATTTGAATTTGGGAAGGCTTCCCTTACCAAGTGATGGCTGCGCCCAGCTGGGTTAAGTGATGCTCTGCCCCGTGTCCGATCTGTGCGGTTGCCTTGTGCTGTCTCTTTGCTGTGCATGCCAGGCATCTGCCCCGCCGCCTGCGCTCGGCCAGGTTATTCTTCTCTTTGGGTTTATTTTGTTTTGTTTAAACCATGCATTTGCCTGTCTTTCACAGATCTCTCCATGTCTCCTCAACAAACTGGAGCTTAGTGGGGAACAGCCCAAAGCCCTGAACCAATTAGAGAGGGTATTGCTCTTTAAGAACCTGAAGGTCTCTCTCTCCCTTCTCCCTTCTTACCTCACTCCCCTCTTTTTTTCTCTTGTAAACACCACCTGAGAGATAGTTCTGTTGTGTGCAGCCCGTCTCCCTACACTCATTTGACACAGCATGGCTTTTGGGGACAAGGCATGCAGCGATGGCTTTGCAGTGTTGTGGCTACAGCTGGGGCAGGCTGGGGAGGGAGAGACCCTTGTTTTACTGCAGCATTTGGTGTCTTGGTGAGTGCCACCTAAGACACCACTGCGGCATCCTCTGAAGGAAGGGAGTTGGGAGGGCACGAGCAAGATTTGAATCCTCTACAACAGTGAAAAACTGAAGAAAAGAAACATAAAAAGTGCAGATTGCTCTCTGAAGGCTCAAGCATTGTGTGCCCTAGCTGTTAATCTTGGTTATAGATGTAGCAGCATATCCGAGGGGTCTCTTGACCCAGAATGCCTTAAACAAGTTTTACTCAAGGTGAATCTCTGAGCTTTGGTACAGGACCACAGAGTTCATGCTCTCTTGAGCTTTTTTTAAAAGAGAACTGCTGTACATTTTCAACATCTTTGCCCATGTTTCTACTGAAATTAAATATGGTTCCCAGCATGGAATTTGCTAATGGGGGATGAGTGGGGCTGAACTGAATTACAAAATGTGTTAGTCCCTGCTAGTTCCCCTAGAAAATGCTTCTAAGGAACTATTGTAGTGCTGCAGGTTGTTGGCTTTGGACCGATTGTAGAAACCCTGAGAAACTACCTTAAATGGGACCATTCTCGGTTTACCGTGTTGATTCATAACCTTAATGTAGCTTTAGTTTTTATCTGCCATTAATGCTATTTGGTCCAAAAGGAGCTGAACAGAAGAGTTAGAGAAGTATTTGCCATTCTTTTGTCCTTTGTCTATCAGTGGTCAGGATAGTTTGGAAATACAGTGGCTGGAGACTCACAGATTTATGCAGTTACACAGAAGAAAAGACTAAGAAATGTTTCCCTTTGCAATAGGAAGTTTTGTAGTTAAACATTGAGGTCTGTGGTAGGAGTCAGGAGGAACCTAAATCTGAGTTTTCACAGATTTTGGTGGGCGAATTATGTTCATAGTTGCCTAAGATGCATAAATACATTTCACCAGATAAACTTCCTTTGTTGTTGCAGAGCAGGCAGGTAGGTAAGTGAGGTGACGGGACTGCATCCGTGTCTCCAAGACTTGGATCGTGGACCGTGTTCTCTCTGCATGCTTTTGTGTCTTGAACGCTACTTGGTGTGCTGACCAGTTCCGTGCTGCATCTAGAATGAGCTCATGTTGTAGTATAATCACTTTAGTTACTAATCATTGGCCCCTGCCCTTTTCTCTTGAGGCTTACAGTATCTTATGGAAAAACAAACGAGTGCAGGTAAGGTGGCTTGTAGAAAAATGAGATCTCACTGACCCTTTAAAAAGAACCCTGTAGTATTACATTTTTCTTCACCTTCCTAGACCTTAGCGGTAGTTTTACTGTAAAAACCTCATCTATCAAAGGAAGCATTTAGAGCCTCGTAATTTCTTTCTTTTTTTTTTTTCTTTTACTATTTTGTGTACATAATTCTTTATGCAAAGGTAACTCAGATAAAGGTAGTGGCATCTGTACTGAGTTCCAGGATGAATGAACAGTAGCTCTGAGCTCCCTCTCTACTCTGATTTCTAAAGAACAGTTTTTAAAATACTAACTTAAGGTCTTTTTATTGTGGAGTGCAAGCTTAATCTAATCTGAAGGACATTGATAAATATAAAACTAATGCAACTGTAATATCACTGAGCACTGGAGAGGGAAAGAGAGTTTTAGATGATGTTTAAAATTCAGGATATGTTAATGATCTATTAAATGCCATCTGCATGCAGCATTTAGTCAAGAAGGCAAGCTTAGGTTTAAAATCTCAGCCTGTTAACGTGCAACCGAGCTTTCTAGGGAAATCAGGAAATGCCTTAGTATTGAAGGTAAAAACAAGCATTAGAAATAGTTCCTTTAGTCAAAGATAAACTGTACAACTTTCATGGGATTGTTACCTTTTAATTTAATGCAAAATACAGAATGTGAAAAATGTTACTTTGCTGTCCTTTGATAGATGTATTGTTTTAGAATTCTCAAACTTAGAGTTTGTTTGTTAAAACAACATATAGCCCCTTGACACTGGTGAAACATTTGTATTACGTATTTCTGTCTCCTTCTGTATTTTTTAAGCTATGAATTGTCATCGTAGTTTGCTATTTCTTATTTATAGGAGACAGCAAAAAGAAAAGGAGGGGGACATGATATGGGAGGTAGTCCTAGATAATTCTAATGAAAGAATACCTATTGGTGTAGCATGAGAAATACTGGATGGTATGAGGTGAAAAACACCTACTAGATTATCTCCCCTGTCAGTTAAATTGTTAAAAAACCCCTCATCCTCCTACTCCCAACCCCAAAAATAAAAAACCCAAACCAACAAAAAACCCAAATAAATATATATTCTTGTCTGAATGCTTTATTACTACTTAGATTAAGCGTTTGGGATTCTTTAACTGAGTCTTTTTGCTTGCCTGGCTAAATGGTGTCCAGTCCATCTGAAGCTGTTGTGACTCAGTCTCTGAAAGATGGCACATGCTCATCAAAAGGACGAGAGATGGGCATGTGTCTTGGGAACCTCAAGAGGAGGAGCCTTGGAGTTAATACAAAGCACAAGACAATCACTAAAAATGGATATTGTATCTGAGGAAAAGTGCTTTTTTGAAAGGGCTGGTATTTGGTGTTTGTGTGAAAGGGACATCAGAAGCTGGAATTAAATTGTCGGCTTGAACCTTCTGGAAGGATGGTTCAAAAGTTACCTGTTTCTCGGGAGCATGGCTGAGGGTGAAAGGAGTGGGACCAACGTGGTTAGTTCATAGCAATATTTTGGCTCCATTCTGCTGATTCAATTCTGCATCTCACGCCCCCCCCCAAATTTTTATTAGCGAGTAATTTTTTACCTGGCAAATCATTGCAACAGGAGATAGTAACTAGAAGCAAAGTCTTATTTTGAAATGACGTGAAACAGACTTTCTTGGGTTTAATGCATAAGGCTTCCAGGTTTCCTTCCTGCTTGAGATAGCTTGGTGCAGTAAACCATAAGTCTTCAGCTTTTATTTTCAAAGTTACTGAGAAGGGAGGAAAAAAAATAAATATGGCTATTTCTAGAATAGTTGGTAGGTAAAGTAAAACTACTTAGTCTAATTAGCAGCTTAAGCCTTCAATGAATAAAGCTACTGGTAATGTTTAAGGCTCAGATTTTTAAATGGAAAGGGAAATTAGTGGAGGTGAAACATTAGGAGCTGGCAAGAATGAAAGATATCACATATTTTATATAGCCCTATGAAGTAGTGAATAGGAAAGATAAGAGAGCTGCCAATTTTCACATGAAAGGATTGTGATCCATAAGCATTTTAAAACATTTTTAAATTGACAAAATTTTATTTTTAGCTGTGTGCTTATCATGTAAGTGTTTGCCAGAAGCTGTGATTTAGGAGGAGAGTCTTGCTGCAAAATTTGGAGGAAATAACAAGGAGCAAAGTAATTCTGAATCTGCTATTAATTAACAAGCTCAAGGAAACTGTAGCATAGCTAAAACTCGAGGATTAGCTGTCAAACAAATAGATTTTGTGGTGCAAAGAAAAGTTACACAAATGGTTTACTGCACTGGGACATAACATTTTCACAAGCTTTGTTTAAATGAGAAGAATTACAGGCTGCTGACAGCGAGTTAGAATTCTAGCTGGAAAAAGGAAAGAGATGGAAAAAACAGTAGCAGAACCTAGAAGGTTTGTTGACATTTAAGAAGAGTAGTAGCTGGAAGGAGGCAAGTTGCAGAAAAAAGAAGACACTAAAGAATACAGCTGTCTTCTAGAGAATTTAGATTTGATACTAGGGATATATGAAATAAAGAATATTATAGCCTAAAATATAACTTAACTGTGATAAATGTACAAAGAAGAATAGCAGACAGGGAGTGGTACTGAGATTGCTGAATGGTTTCCACTACGTGCAAGGTACCTGTTGACTGGTTAAATTTTCACCCTGAGTTGAAGAGGGCTGACAGCATCAGAAAAACTGACTGCAGCTACCAAACCCAAGAGTAAGTGCAATCCTGCACTTAGGGGAACTTAATTTAGAAGGAAGCTGTTTTCAGACCTGCCATTGTCCATGTGACTAAATATCGTATTGTTTTTAGGAAGTTGTGGAGCCTGTGCCTGCAGTAACAGCCCATTGCAGTGAGTGTCACACAGTCTGCATTGCTCCAGCTCTGGCTCTTGTTTGCCCCGTCAAAGATCTGTATAAGAACTGGAAATAGGATCCTGGTCAAGAAGGAGGTCAAGGATTAGCTTAGGTTTAGATCTGAAGAGGAGTAGTGACAGAAGGCAGATGAAAGCAGAAGAGAGTTTGTTTCTAAACCACTAGGGTGGTATTTGTAACGTGTCGTGCACCAGGGAGGAAGTGTTAGAGAAACACTGGTTAATAGTGAAAAATACCTGGAGGAGGGTGAACGTGGCCTTGCTACGAAGATGAAGAGCAACTTGAGACAAGAGACCAGTGGCAGAGCTGGAGGCTGCAGGGGGGGACTGGGAGCTCAGACGTCAGTCTCAGCCTTCATGTAGAGATGGGAAAATTTTAATTGAACATCAAACCTAACTAGTACTTGCTTATATACTTTAATCCATGCCCTTTAGAAGTCTGGAGACATTGGCAAAAGCGAAGAGCTTTGAGATGTGCCTGTAGATCCAAGAGAATTCTTTGTCCTGATGCAAAGCTAGGAGGTCTTGATAGGGAAGAGGGAGTGCTGTGGGAACTGAACTGTTAAGTATATATTATAGCAGAGTAACCGCAGTAAATTGTCCCTTGATTCCGGCATGGAGTGTGGCTAGTATGTGGCTAGTGGGGAGTCAGGGGCTGGTGTGCATGATTTTGAGGTGCTTATCAATTTGTGTGATATATTTAAACGCTGTTGCCTGACTTTGAGGGTTTTGAGACAGCCTTTGTGGGTTGGCTTGTGTAGTCCATTGTGCTGTGTGGTTTTGCTATGCTGATATTCTTAATGGTTATTGGTTTTCAGTTGAAAATGAGAGCTGGAGGAATGAGCGAATCATCAAAATGGAAAAAGCAGAAGAGATCGCCAAGGCCTCCTCGCCATGTAACTAAAGTCTCTCCTGGGATGGAACAACCAGCAGCCAGTGCTAGTAACACCACAGGTAAGTTGAAATTTGTTTCCAGAGACCACTTAGCATCCGTTCTAGAGCTTTTTTGGAATCTGTCTTTATTTCATTTCTATTAACATACTGTTTTGCGTTAGATTTTTTTTTTATATTAGTTCTCAGTGATTATAGCAATTAAACCTATGGTAGCCTTTCAGGTCCAGGAGAAAGACTTTGAAGGAGATAAAATACATATTGATGGAGGAAAGCATGGTCCTGTGGCTAACTTGAGAGCATTCCTCTGCCTCCAGTGTCCCTTACAGGGGTAGTTTGTACAAAAGGGAATGGGGACCGGGAGAGGAGGTTGAGGCTGTGGACAGTCACATGGTGGGGAGGAGTTGGAAGAGACTGAGAATAAGAACACTGGCAAGAGGAGAGCTAAGGGGAATGGAGCTGGGGAGAAGGTTTCTTGCGACAGGAGATTAATGACTTAAGTGACATATTCTTTCCTACGTTCCTGAAGGGTGTACCAAAGGCTGTGGTGGTAGTGAGGGAAGAGCAAGGTGTGACTGGGGAAAATACATAGGTAGAACTGAGGGATGTGCAGAAACCTGGGTATCAAGGATGGGTGAATGAACAGCTCTTTCGCTACAGATGTAAAGGCTGAAAACGTGCATTCACAATCCATGAAATTTGAATAAAAGGCTACAGTCATTAAGGGACAGGGAAATATGGGGTGCACTGATGACAGTTATGGAAAGAATAGAGGCCTTGATGTGGAAAGAAGGCATGAAGAGTTGTGTAGGGAAAGAAGTAGAGGGAACAGCAGAGGTAACTCAAAGGAGGTTGAGCACAGGAAACTAATGGGTGTACACATGAGTCTTTTTGCAGTATGTGACTAGCGCTGCGAGCTCAAGAATACAATGTTTGGGGGCTTCCATATCCTATTTTTGTATAGGAGTAGACTAAATAGTTGTAACTGTTTTTAACCTCTCCTCTGGATAAATGAGTCCCTCTGCCTGCAAGTGCTCTGTCTCTTGTGCACTCTACGTTTTGACGGCTCAGACATAAACATTAACAGTGAAAGGAAGCAGACTGGAAAGTAGGAAGAACGGCTGTGTGAAATACCTGGTTCTGAGACTTATTCTGTCACAGGGAACTATTTGGTGTGGTGTGAACAACCCCAAGGGTGTTTCTACCCAACAGCATGATTGGTGAAAACTAAGGAAATAATAAATGCAATCAAATTGCACATAACTCACAACATCCATCCAGATGAGAACTTACCTCTACAAAAATCATCATTATATTTAAGCTTTCAATAGGTATTGAATTCTGTTGAGCAGCATGATAACTCCTGTAACATTTTAGAGAGAAAGTTGAACTGTGTTACAAAGCATGTCATTAACTCTGGCTGTGTAGTGTAAGGCAGTGTATTAATGGTGCTTTTTAGGCCAGAATCCTGATTTAGCAGGCGAGGAAGAAAATATTGCAATATTAATTGTGTATACCATTACATTTCTTAAAAATAATGTCCTGCTACTTAAGACATTTCCAAAAATCAAATCAGAATAAAACACCGCTGTGCAAAATTATGCACATTTCACATGTAAATCCATAACATAACTCTGGTTTGGGCCTTTATTACTGTGCCCTGCAGTATATCTTCTCTTTTTTAAATATTTGGTTTACGTTTTTTAAGTTCTCCTCAGAACCACTGTAGGTGCAAGTATGTGGGTTTCTTCTAAAGGATAACTTGGATTCTTTGAGCATTGTCTCATATTTAGAAATAGTAAAAATCCTTCACTGCTCTGTTTCAGACCCATTTAAATTCCTTCTGTTTAGGGAGAATTAAAGAAATAGGTCTTGCCTTCCAATCAAGTTAAAATTTTAACTTTGAAGCAATTAAAAGTGAGAATAATTGAATCATTCTTGATAAAAGTCTTTAAATTAATTGTGCCATTGTATCAAAGACTAAAGTACACCATTTGGGCTATTTACAGATTCCTTCTCAGTTAAACCCTCTGCACCCTTTACCTAACTGAGAAATACCCTATTTGCTGAGTTTGTTAGATTCCAACTATTGTGTTTTAATTTGGAGAACTGCTAGTATCTCACCTGTTCATCTATTTAATTCATAATACCTAGCCAAAGAGAGCTTAGTTTATCAGTATTCTCTACATTAACCCATTGCTGTGTGAGATCATTTGTAGTGTGAAGTAGTGATCAAAGTACAGAATAATAACTAATTTTTTTTTTTTTTGCTTCTTTTTCTCATCAGGAAGCGGAGTTACTTTCATAGATGCTCCTCCCAGCTCCTCTGGGAGCTCAGAAAATGTTTCATCTGCGGTCAGCCCTGCTACAGACAGTGGTTTGGAGTTGTCCTCACAGACTACCTCCAAGGAAGATCTGACAGACTTGGACCAGGTCACTTCTACGGGACTTAATGCAGGAATGCCTTCAAATGAGGCCAAAGTCACTGAAAACCAAAATCAGCCTGATCTCCAGGTACATCAATATAACTTATAAAGAGAAGTTCCAAATCCCAAAATATTTGGTTGTGGGTTTAGCACACTTACTCTCTTTCTGTCTCCCTTTTCGGTCATAGGGTATATATTCTTTTCAAGGCTTAGAGTCAGAATAGAACATTCTTTGCTGGAAGTGTTATGTATATTCACAAACATTCTTTGTTTTCTCTTGAGACCATCCCCATTGGCTGAGAAATGACAACTGTGCAGCCCAACAGTGCACTTAGTAGCTAATTATACTCCTGCCAATAACATTAACCTTAATTAAAGGAGAAACTGTTAGAGGGAAATCTGCGGAATTCATTTTATTGTCTTTAGTGAACAATTTTACTGGAGTTTGTAGAAATTCAGCTGTTGGTGTTTGTGTACGTGCATTGCTGTTGCTGTGAAATATGACAAACCCGAACCAAGGCTTTTGTCTGTAAGTTTTCCTTTGTGTTGCCTCCCCTTCCTCTGCAACAGTAATACTGTTGAGAGGGTGGATTAGAGCTTCAGGGAACCTTTCAGAGCTGCAGATATTTTGAATTGTAAAAATGCTAAAAGGGCATAGATAGAAACAGTGTGCTGGAATTATGTAGCATTTAAAACCAAAAAATGAGCCAAATACTAACCTCAGGGGCAGTAAGAAGCTGATAGGTTATAGAGTATCTTCAAAGTAAAGTCCTTAGTCTCACAACCTAGAGTTATGTAAAATAGACAACAACTAGATAGAAGTGAAAGAGCAGAGAGGGTCGCAGATTACATAGAGGTGCTCTTTTCTCATAAACTTTGTTTTCCTGCTCTTCTTCCATGAGTGACCTGTGTAGTTTTAACAGTTCTGAATGAACCATGAACGCTCTTTTAGCTTGTCTAGTGCTTGTTAACTCTTGTTTTGTTTCTTTCTTTCTCAAATGACTGCTATCAATGAAGAACGAAAGTCTGAGGGAGGAGAAGATCCAGTCAGCTTCTGTCGAGTCTATCCCTGAGGTCCTAGAGGAGTGCACATCCGTAGCAGAACATTCTGACTCTGCCTCCGTTCATGACATGGACTATGTAAATCCTCGAGGAGTACGTTTTACTCAGTCTTCCCAAAAAGAAGGTGAGAGGTGGGCAATGTTGCTAAAGTCCTTTCTTCTCTCCACTATTCTGCTTCGCTTTCTGCTAAGAAGGTGATAAGCTCCTGTTCCTCAGTGGGTCTGTAACAATTCAGTAATACTTGTTGGGTACCTGCAAAAAGCAAAGTTAAGAGTGCTAATTTCTCTTTTTCCTTTAGGAGCAGCACTGGTCCCATATGGGCTACCGTGTATTAGAGAACTGTTCCGCTTTCTGATCTCACTCACCAACCCTCATGACCGCCACAACTCTGAGGTGATGATCCACATGGGGCTGCAGCTTCTCACTGTTGCCCTGGAGTCAGCGCCCATCGCAAACTGCCAGTCCCTCCTGGGACTGGTGAAGGAAGAGTTGTGCCGGCATCTATTTCAAGTGAGTCTGGCTTATGCTAGCATGGCATGTGGCACTGGGGAGTCTGATGCTAATTTGCATCAAAGAGTCTATTGGAATTTAGTATTCTGAGGTCTGGCGTGTCTCAGTTTTCAATTGAGAAGTCTCATTTCAATGCAGCAGAGAGCTTTGGAATTGCACCAGTGAAGCAGTGCTGTTGCAAAGCCAGAAAGTCTGTTGTGTGCTATTTTCTTCAGAATGAAGGTGATTTGAATGAACTGCTACTGTGGGATAACATTGTGTTTTGACATAATTGATTTTTGAGGTAATTATGGATGCAAGTTACCAGCTTAGTAGTAAGCAGAAGCTTTGGAGCACCAAGCTGTTAATTGCACAAGAACCATCTCAGAGGGAGGTCTTCTCCCAAGTTCCTTCTCTACTAACAGGATCTGTGGACTTGGCAAAAGAACAATTTTTTTTAGGGAAAGTGTTACCAGAAGCAGAAGGGAATTCAGTCTATTCATCCTTGCTAGCAAAAAGTGAGACCAGGAGGTTGAATAAGGGATTGGTTTTTGAAATACCTTGCTATGGGAGGCAATGTGTGGGTCCAGGCTGTTGCAGGTGATGCCTGCAGTGCCACAGTACTGCTATTTATAACACATAATAACTAGTCTTTGCAATTCTTAATTTTTTTTTGTTTCTTGTTCAGCTGCTGAGTGTTGAACGGCTCAATCTGTATGCAACCTCCCTCAGGGTGTGCTTTCTTCTCTTTGAGAGCATGAGAGAGCATCTGAAATTCCAGCTGGAGGTGAGTTTTTTGAGTATCACTGGGTGCCTAGTAATAGTTTGTTGGTCTTAAGTTAAATACATATAGCTAGGCAGTAAGATACAGCCTAAAGATCCGTTTACCTTTGTATAAATGACCCGGTGGGTTATGAGTAGGCTGTGTAGGGCTTTTCTTGTTGGATAATAAAATGTCTTTGAGACTGGTATACTGCACTACCTGCCTTCATATTGTTTTTTTTAGAAAGGTAAATCCAGGTACATTGAATGGTAGAACTGCTTGAAACCTTTTTACAACCTCCTTCAGAATGAGCCATCATTACAGATGGAGTGTCGTGTGGGAAAATGAAGCTTGAATCTATTTCTGTAGCCCTCAAAGCTATTTACTGTCCTGCTTTCTCTTTTCTTTCCTTAAACTGAGCTGCCCTGTGTTTCTGCCAGATGTACATCAAGAAGCTGATGGAAATCATCACTGTGGAAAACCCGAAGATGCCCTACGAAATGAAGGAGATGGCTTTGGAGGCCATCGTCCAGCTGTGGAGGATCCCCAGCTTCGTGACCGAGCTCTACATCAACTACGACTGCGACTACTACTGCGCCAACCTCTTCGAGGAGCTCACCAAGCTGCTCTCCAAGGTCCTGAACCGCCGCCCGCCGCGGGAGGGAGGGAGAGAGGGAGGAAGAGGTGGAGGGGGCACTGGGGGTGCCGAACGGCATGCCAGTAACTCAGAACAAGGGTACCTAAGAACCGGAGTGGACAAAAGACTCAGGGTGAGCAATATCTAGAGATGAGGGTGGCCATTTAACGTCTGGAAGCAGAAAAGAATAGCCATGATGCTGGATGGGGCTTTGAGCAACCTGGTCTAGTGGGAAGTGTCCCTGCCCAGGGCAGGGGGGTTGGAACTCGATGATCTTTAAGGACCCTTCCAACCTGAACCATTCTATGATTCTATGCTTTAATAACGTCAGAGCCCATTAAGTGTATGCTGGGAAAGCTTTGCGTGAAAAATTTAGGGTGTTCTGTTGTGTGCTTTAGGCTTCCCCAAGCTGTGAGGGGAAACTTTCTTCCCCCATTATGGTAAGAGAGGCATGAAAGTTGACTAATGCTTATATTTTATTTCCCAGAATGCCTTTCCGGTTTCTGGACAGCTGTATACTGTCCATCTGCTGTCTCTGGAAGCGTTGCTGACAGTGATAGATAGCACTGAGGCACATTGCCAGGCCAAAGTGCTGAGTAACATACATCAACAAGAAAAGGAAGCTGTCAAATCCAGCCCAGAAACCATGAACAGCACCAAAGAAACAAGCAATAGTAAGACTCCTTTCTTTGATATTTTGATATTAAGCTCAGTCTTGTGCTAATCTTGCAGATCTCATTTTGGTAGATGACATAGTAAGCTCCTTAAATATATGCTTTCAGTCTTGCTGTTGCATGTTTTATAGCTACACACTGATGTTAATAACCGTGCTATTTGTAAAATTTACAGATATTAAAATGTGCCCCTTATCTGAAGCTTTATATAAAGGCCATGTCAAGACTGGCAGTCACAACAGAAGGAGACAGAAGGAGCATATCCCATGGAATTCATGTAGACAAAATACTGAGGATACTGAGGAATCACAGTTACTGAGGGGGAACTCCTTTGAATAAGCACGTGTTCAGTTTAGAGTGATCAGTTCATTATTTCTCGCTTGCTGGCTTTTTCCTTGGCTCTACGGTTTTGTTTACGTGTAGGGATACTTTTTTTTCTTTTTTTTTTTTTTTTTTTAATTTCTACAGATAATGAGAGAGTGCTCAGTGAGGGAAAATCTTCCACTGCAGTCTCAGAGCCAGCTGGGGCATGTCCTCCCACCAGCGGGTGCCTTATGGCTGACCAGATGAAGGAAAGCTGCATGGAACTGGAAGGAGGAAGTGAGGCAGGTAATAGAGTCTGCAGTACCCCGAATTTCTGTATGTGTTTATATATATATATTTTATATATATATATATATATGCTGAGAATGGTCCTGACATTTGCCATTCTGCTATAGACCATTGCAGCTCACGTGTGTTCAAAATCAGAAGGAAGTGTGTGGTGAATGTTTGTTTATTATAGGTGTGCTATATATGCCTACTAGCTGTTGTGTTTCTTCTGGGAGGGGATTAGGTCTTGTGGGTCACTTTGGGGCAAAAGTGTGTGAAATTCCTACCAGTGCTTAGTATTTTTAAGAAAGTCAGGGGTTCTTCAGGGTATCAGTAATGTAGGTAGTCAAAATAGCCAGAAAATGAAATCTTGTGGATGTGTGACATTGCCCAGGACAAGAAGCAGCTGTGCAGTTATGCTGAAGAAAATGTGGGTGGGAGGAATGTAAAATTGAATAGCTGGAGAGTGACTGCCATTTGCAGGGCAGGACATTGCAGCAAGACTCCATGACTGAAAGTTAGGATGGGACACTGTGGTGGGGTGAGTGCTACTCTGGGGATAGGTTTGACTGCAATGATGCTTTTCCTTCTAGCTGAGAAGAGTATCCCCAGGAAGCCTACTCGGTTTTCTTGTATCCTTCCAAGCCCTCAGGAACTTATGCAGATTAAGAACAAAAAGAAGGTATGATTTGGAATATACTACAAATAGAGTTTTGAGTGTTCTCCTTGTTTCCCATCCCATGTGGGCCTTGCACGACTGGTGATATCTCAGAAATTTTGAGTTCTGGTCTCAGAAAATCATTTGGTCACTGAAAATCCTGCTACACTGCAGAGAGTGCAGTGATTATTATCTGTTCTGGTTTAGTTGTGCTAAAAGTTGCAAGAGGTGTTGGGGAAATTTTGTGGTACAATTTGTAACCTTGGTGTATCTGATTTCTGGGTGAGAAGGTCGCTGCATTGAGTTTGCATTATGTGGAGATCATCAGGTACTTTCATCAGAAAGGGCAGTTTCCCTCCTCTTACCAAAGCTGTAAATGGGGAGCGTACCAAGAGGCCTGGAGTAGAAGTTAATAGGCTGGGCAGCTGTTGTGATTTGTTTATTCCGTGTTTGCTTTATCAAGACAAGATTGTCTTGATTTTGGCAAAGCCATTCTTTGCCTAGGTGTTTCTTTCTTTGAATCTCATTAATTCAAGTTATAGTGTAAACTTTGTATGGCTTTTCCATTCCCGAAGTGGTTCCAGTCTAGGTCTAGTATTGACAAAGGTGCTCCTTGCTGATGGCTCTGTATTTATCTGCTGTGTTGTGTCAAGCATCAAATACTGGCCTGCTTGTTCACCTGCAGAAACAGCAGGTGAATATGATATCTAAAGTCCCTGTAGGTTACATGAGACTGGTTTTTTGTTTGAGTTTTTTGGGTTTTTTTCATCCCCAGATGTTCTCTTTGCACAACATAGTTAGGTTATTTAGAAAATGAGAGATTACTAAATTTCGATGTGAAAATGGCATTTGCTGGATGAAACATCAGTGGGCGTAGTAGTTGTGGAGTAAGAAGCCAGGTGATATAGTGGAAAAAGAAATTAATGTCTTTGGACGATTCATGGATGGTAAAGAAAAGATTTTTTGATTTGTGCCTGACTAAAAGGCATAGGTGGTTTTATCTGGCATTATTGTGAGGGAGTGGTGGTCATATTTGTTTAAACTTAATTAAACAAAAATCCCGAAGAAAGTACAACAGATCTGTTTCTGCTGCTGTACTAATCCATGCCTTGTGATCTGCTTTGGCAGTCTCTGCATCTGAATGTCATCTAAGGCACTGGTTTCTCTCTAGGAAATCTGCTGCAGGACTTAGGAACTTGGTTCTTCACCTGCAACACAGAGCTGCAGTGGGATAATGCTGACTGGCTTCCCGAGCCACAGGGACAGTGGGAGGAAGTGATTGTCAGCACAGTCTTCAAAGCAACCACCAAGTTTCGGCATTAGCTAATTTTTAAGAAATTAGTATTGTTTTAGTTATTGTTTCATTTTTAACCCTTTGCTTTGCATTAAATATAATTTCATGGCAGCTTTCCTGATGGACTTTGTGTGAAAGTCCGTTGTTGAGAAAGGTCATTGGATAGTGCTTCCACTGTTCTAACTGAAAACCTCTGATAATACTCCAGCTTTACTGTGCTGGAAAACAAGGTTAGAAGAAATCAAGAGCATTGCCAGTGGGTTCCTTAAAGAAAGTTTCAGGTGATCCTCGAAAAAGGGCAGTGCCTTATTTACTTCAGCAGAGGCCAGAAAGATGTTCATAAATCTCTATTAGATTGCTCAGGGAAAATCCTTTCCTGACTCTAAATCTGAAAATGGTTTCATCCTGAGCATATAAACAGGCCACACAAAACATTCATCTTAAGTAATGTTGGTGCTGACGTGGCACCAGTATGTTCTGCTTCCTCTAACCCATGATGTACTAAACATTACCGCAGCTGGAAGGAGGAAAAAAGCTAAATAAAAGCAGAAAACAAATTATGCCTCAAATGGAAAGTTTTCTTTGTTTCCAGAGGCAACGACCAGAAGCTCAAAAGCACGGGACTGATATGATTATAAACACAGTGCAAACTGCCAGCGGTCTGGTCTGCTTTCAGGGGGTCTTAGGAGGTATAACCAGTCCATAGAATACCCTAGGGCTTGGGTTACAGGATTTGCAGCTGAGCAGAAATGCTGCCAGCGCCATCCAGTCCCTTCAGGCACATGGTTATTATTTTGTTATGCCCTCACCAGGTCCTTGGGCGCTCCGTGCTGTTCCAGGGTCTGTGTTTCATTGCAATTTGAAGACGTTCATGCAGGCAGGGGGAGCAGAGAACAGAGGGCTGGTGGCTCCTGAGGTACCGAGAAACCCAGGGGAGCTAGTAATCATGATGGTCACGAATTTAGTTCACTAGGTCATCGCTGGCAGTTGGATCATGATAGGAGCTAACAGGGAACTGACATTTATTCTGGTGCCTTAGTAAAGTTCATACGGTTGTTTGTGCTTTTGGTTTTTTTGAACACTACCAAGAACATTCAGTTAACCCTTCCTTAGTTGGGTGTTCTATGACACTGTGACTGCGGTGCCATCTGGTTTCCTCAAATAAGAATCAAGCAGGACAGAGTAGTTGACTTGCCTTCAAAACCAAAAATGCACCTGCTCTTCCCAGCCTACAGATAGCCTTGTCATACTGGGATATCCGTTGTTCCTGGGACCATGTCTCACTAGCAGAATGTTTTCTGGTTCTTAGTTTAGGCTTTTGCAGCACTTCTTCCTTGCACCTGCTGAGTAAGTGCCAAGGATTCTCACTGTGTGTCTGCTGGTGGTGAGGTAAAGTACAAGAGCCTGGAGCCAAAGGGGACGAGAGGGCATGGAACAGTGCTGCTGTTGTAACTGGGTAGAGGTGATCTTGCCACCTTGTTCATCAGAGACCTTCCTCTGCTCTGTTTACGTACTAGATCAGGTGAGGTATTTGAGATAGCAGAGCTAATTGCTCAGTGAAATATCAAAGCTTTTCAGAGACGGCAGCTCATGATTGCTCTGTCCAGTATTATTTCAAAGAGTCACAGAATGATGTGGGGTTGGAAGGGACCTCTGGAGATCATCTCATCCAACCCCCCATTTGATAGTGAATCCTTGTGATGAATGCAGGTTTTCTGGCCTTGGTTAGCCTTCTTGCTGGGTCACACAGCCCAATAAATTTAGTTGTGCTGAGGTTGATCTATTTTCTACTTTGCTTGTGGTTCAAATGCCAAGAACAATCTAAAGGAAGAAATGCACTTCAAGCTTGTAATTATCAGAATGTCTCCTTCAGCTCCTGATAACCGGCACAGAGCAGTTCAACCAAAAGCCAAAGAAAGGGATACAGTTTCTGCAGGAGAAGAACCTTCTTGCCACCCCCATCGACAACAATGAGGTGGCCAGGTGGCTACGGGAAAATCCTCGCCTGGACAAGAAGATGATTGGGGAATTTGTGAGCGACCGTAAGAACATAGACTTGCTGGAAAGCTTTGTTGGGTGAGTATCTTTCTGTATCTCTTTAACCAAAAAGAGGTGAAAGTTAAGTGTTCAGTGATAAAAAAAGCAGTAGAATAGTAGCTCCTGGAGGCATTGGGTTTGTTTCGCTTGATTCTCTCTGTACCAACATGCATGTCTTGCATAGGGTAACACCTTAGATATAAATAGTAGTATGATACTCCAGCTCTTTTCAGTGAGGCCAGTCTCTGTGAAGACTGGAGACTTTATTACCTACATAATCACCTGTAGGATTGCTGACACTCTTATTGTTTTTTGCCTGTTCATGGTATATTTTTTCTCACCCCTCTCTTTACTGTCTGTTCTCTGTGAAATCTGGTGTTCTGATACTGAAACAAGATTGTCATCAGTAAGTTTATCCATCTTTCCCATCCCATTTCAATTTCTCATTGCATTTCATTCTCCTTGCAGGACTTTCAGCTTCCAGGGTTTAAGGTTGGATGAAGCTTTGCGACTTTATCTAGAAGCCTTCAGATTACCGGGAGAGGCACCCGTAATCCAGAGACTGTTGGAAGCCTTCACAGAACATTGGAGGGTGTGTACTTGGTGGGCACAAAGCTCAAAACTGAGTTCTTTCTTGTGGTTCTGCCACGATGGACGTGTCATTTCAAACTGCCTTTATAAGCTCGCTGTGCCCTGCAGGCAGCAGCTGTTGTTTTGTAGGAGATGGCAGTGGCACATAGATTTCTGGGGTGCTTTTTGGAAGCTTTTTTGGAGCCTGGGATTTTTGTTTGTCCCAGAGATGATTCAGTACCGTGGGCAGGAAAGGGGCTGTCTTGGGTCACTGATACTGCTGTTCCTGTAGGACTGATTTCTGCATACATTTGCCTTTCAGAAATCAAACGGGTCCCCATTTGCTAACAGCGATGCCTGCTTTGCCCTGGCCTATGCAGTTATTATGCTCAACACTGACCAGCACAACCATAACGTCCGCAAGCAGAACGTCCCAATGACTCTGGAGGTGGGTGTTACCAGTTCATCAAGAGGCTTGTGTGTGTGTGAGCCAACTGTATCCTAAGACATAGTAAGAATGAGAAGATTCTTAAACTGCTGTGGGCTTCTAGAGAGTTCAAGTTGTGTGAGCATCTGTGCAGTGGTACAGATTTGTCATTCTGATGTCCAGCCTCAGCTTCGCATGTGTTGTGCTGTGTCTCTGTTCTTCCGAGCAGGGTCAGGGGTTGCTGCACGCTACTGCCACTAATAATAGCATTTAGTCTTTGGATTTTGAGGCTGTATGTTGAAGAACGCAGGAAAATCTCCTTCTGGTCCCATGAAAAGTGGAGTACTGATCGTAGGCAAGAAGATAAAGCTGGAGATATTAGGAACTAACGTTGGTGTAACTTTTTTCAGGAGTTTCGGAAGAACCTGAAAGGTGTGAATGGAGGCAAAGACTTTGAACAGGACATACTGGAAGACATGTACCACGCCATCAAGTAAGAATCAGCCTGTCATCTCCTTGTATGCAGAGAGCAAACGAGAGTTGTTTGGTCTGTGAGACCTCTGGAGAGTACCTAAAGAAACTCACTGATTGTGTGCCTGTTTGCCTCAGACCAACTTCCAGCTCCGTGTGGGGCTGTGGTAACAAGCCTGTCACAGTGATTGCTCTGGATTTGTATCTTTGGATTCTTGCTACGGTATTTTAATCCACAGAGCTTAAGCTAAAGTTAAAAAATACATTACTTCTGTCAACATGCAAAAGAATGGCTGAACAAGACCAGCACATGTGACATGCTGTATCTAAGAAGGCTCTGTTCTCCAGACCAGGCCTTTAGAGTTCTTTAGAACGTTTTCTCTGCTAGAGATAGTATCTCATCCCTAGGACAGCACTGGTGCCCTGACATAACATGTCCAGCTCTGTTACTTGTGTTCAACTTTTGAGCTCTTCATATGAGGCTGTGCCAATCTCTTTTGCCACCCCTGAAGCTCTTGGCACACTGACCAGTATTTGAAGAGAATTCCTGGTGGCTGAGGCCCTTTTGGGCACAGACTAGCTCTGGGCGAGGAGCTTTAATAATAGCTCCGAAATGTAGCCTATCAGGAAATCCCAGGAAATTGGCCCAGCCGATTTGAAGCAGAGAGGATTACATCTCTGAGGAGACAGGATGTGACCCTGACTCCCAGCTGGTTTCATTCTGCAGTGGCAGACAGTGACAAGCCAAGGCAGTGTGATTAGGCTGTCCCTCTCTTTTGGGCCTTCTCCGGAAAGGTGGGGATGCTGCCTGTACTAATTATCTAGAAATTCTTCAAGAGGTAGCTGTAGCTTTCAAATAGGGCTCTGGTTTTGATTGGTCTCTCTCCGTGAGGGTGTTCTTAATGTTTTCAGTAGTGCCCTGAGAGTATCCTCACATCTTCCAGTTATCTACTGCCTCCGTCCCAGTCTATTCCCCTTTATCCTTCCTTCACCAGATACTGTGATTCAGCTTTTTCAGTATTTTCTGTGGCTAAAAAGATTGGAGTATCATTTCAGGAGTGCTCCATCTCAGTCAGATTGCCCCAGTGTCATAGTTGAGATTGAAGAACTATTTATTTTCTTCGTATTATTGGGGGGGAGAGCGAAATCAGACTGTAATCTGTACAGAGTAGTGCATGATCTCTTCAGGATCTCAGCATTTCACTTTTGAGCACAATTTCATTTCCTGAGACTTTCCAAGTAAACCCGTTCTCTTGCTTCTACTAATATTAATCAAATACGGGTTCTTACAAAAAAACCCACTATTGACTGCAAACATATTTTCCTATACAATCTCAGCAATGATTGCTCTTGTCAAATTCTGTGGACACCTGAAACAGAGAGGAGGTTATTTCTTATGCCTAAATCAAGAGCGGTTTTTTATAGTTGTTGTTAGCACATGAAAATTGCTTCTTTGGCAATGGAAACACGTTATTTTCTGATTGTTGCAGAAAGAGCTCTGCTTTTCAGATTGGCTGCAATCTACTCTTCTTAGTAGACCTGAGACTCTTGTTCAATTAGCTGGTGATTTGCAGAGGGTTACCTCTTGTGCAATAGTACCCAAGTCTATGGAGTATGTACTTAGGCTTGATATATTTTAACCTGGGATTGCAAGTACTACTTGGCATTAATCATAATTGTTTTATTATCATATGGCTTTAATCCAGTTAGAGGAAGGAGCTGTGGTACCCTGGCTACGAATCCCACATCATACATTTGGTTTCTTGCTTTGTCTTTAATTTTGTACTACTTGGCATTCTGATACTTGATTTTGGCACAATATGAATAATTGCATTATTCTTATACTAAGGTGCTCATGGCTACCATTGACTGCAGTGGTATAAAAATTTAATTATTTTGGGGGGGGGGGGCGTAATGAGATATGCAGAGCACTCTAGTGGAGTGAAAATTGGGATGATGAAGCTATGCCAGTGGGCTGTCCAAAATTTCCCATCATTTAACTGCAGCGTATGTTGTGTTTCGCACTTATAGTGTTAGGTAGCTGCTTCTTCAATACTTCCCTTGCACAGTTGCTGCTGAGAGCTGCCAGATTTATATCCAGAACTGCAAAGACTTGGGGGGGAAGCAGGCAGGCCTAGGAAAATAGAATGTTTCAGGAGCTGGCAAAAATCACTCCAGAGTTAGGTATTGCTTAGCTTTGGGACCATGTAATGAAAGGCACTGTGTAAATGTTAGGTTTGGCTCAGAACGAAAAATTCAACCTTTCTGCCTTCCTCCCTTGTAGAAATGATGAGATAGTGATGCCAGAAGAACAGACGGGCCTGGTGAAGGAAAACTATATCTGGAATGTCCTGCTACATCGTGGTGCCACTGATGAGGGAATATTTCTCCATGTGCCTCCTGGAAGCTATGACCATGATCTCTTCACCATGACGTGGGGGCCAACTATTGCAGCACTTTCTTATGTTTTTGATAAGAGCTTAGAAGAAACAATCATCCAGAAGGCTATCTCTGGTTTCAGGTAACTCTTGCGTTCATGAAGACCCGGGAGAGTTGAAGTGTGGCCATTTTCTCCTCTTACCTGCCAGAGACATCACAGTGAATATCAACTATTACTTTTCCTAGCAATTGAAGAGCATTTTATTGTGACCTTAGGTGCTCTAGTTTTGTTCTGTCATTTGCGTTGATTCATCCCATCTTTGTTGCTGCTCACTGCTGGGCTTGACTGCTGTGTTGTAATAAATCAAAGTGCCTGGGCTATGTGTTTTTAAACTCCAACCTGGTTACGTTTAAAAGAGCTGCTGACGTAGCTGCGCTGCTTAGAAGTGTGTGGAAGAAGTCACTCAACTTGCACAGTGATGCTGGCAAATTCCCTGTATATGAACAAAACCTCTGATGTGTATGAGGCCGTAGCTGTGGCTAAATGTGATGGGGGCTATTTTTTTTCTTTTCTAGATGGGCAGTATTCAAAAAAACTTGCTATCTGTGAGAAACTGTATTGGAATGATCTTTGGTCATGTTGAAATTCAGACCAAAAGATGCCTTAAGCATAGTTTTAAAGCTCTGTTAATATACTGCTGTAACCATGAACTCTTGGAAACTGGACCTTCAGTGGTACCACCAATCTCAGCAACTCTCTTATGTCAAGACAGGAGATTAGGTTTAGTGGCTCGGGTGCAAGTGGTTGGTATGTTTAGACCCACTTCTTGAAATCAATCTTTGCATCAGCACAGGCAAATATTAGGATCTATGAATGAGGATTGAGATTGAGGGATAATAGTGGACTTCTATACATGAGCATTCTCAATGAGTCGGTGGAGGTTTAAAATGTCAACAGAGAGGCTCTCTGATTTGCTGTCCTGTAGACAGACTTGTCTGTGCTGACTTAATACATTTATTTTCTATTTTCTTCTTTCCCCAGGAAATGTGCAATGATTTCTGCTCACTATGGCCTTAGTGATGTGTTTGACAATCTCATCATTTCTCTTTGCAAGTTTACAGCCCTCAGCAGCGAGGTGAGTTTGCAAGGGGGGGAAAGAAGCATGGCTTTTAGTATATCAGAGCTCTCTTCCTCTGTTAAGCAGTAATATTTGCTTATTTTCGTTATCACAGTATCTGTATATATCTATCAGCCTCTGTCTGCCTAGAGTTTTCTGGAGGAGGCAATGAAGAGCGAGTAGTGAAGTAGAACTTGCACAGGACAGGTTCAAATACACAGATCTCCTTTGGCTCACTCACAAGTGGCAGTTTTTTGCAGAGCAGAATGAATGCTGTGATGTAGAAGGGTTTATTCCACCTACTTGAAAGCTGTGATGTAGAAGGGTTTGTTTCATCTACTTGATCTGAGGAGACTTAGATCTCCTTGTGATCCTCCACATTCCCGAGGAAGTTTATGCATTTCAGCTATTGAATATTTAGTTTATAGGGCTTATGTGGTGCCAAGAGGGACTGTTTTGTGAGCTGTTCTTCCAGGGTGTAAGGAGCTGTGCATCCAGCCACCATAAAGGGGTTAGAAAAACAAATTAATTATTGGTTGGTGTGTGGAGTCTGGTAATAAGATCGACTGTTGAGTCTGCTTTTGGCAAGCCCTAAAGACTGTTTCCATGTGTTGTACTCTGAGAAGAAAGTCAAGTTGGTTGACCACCACCACCGATGGTTGGCGTAAGCCTTTTTTGCCCAAATCTGTGTGTTACAGTATCACCCTGTTTTTCCCCAAGGTGTTTGGTTGTGTGACCATGTTTGTGCTACGGAGAAGACATCAGCAACTCCTTTAAAGGGTCAGAACTCAACAAAGAATCTCACAGCTTTGCTCCAAAAACCAGTACAAGACCCACAGGGAGCAAAATAGAATTGCCACACGTTACAAAAAAAGGAAATGAGTTCATTCAAGGCTGAAAGCATGGGAGTAAAAAGGCCAACACGGTTGATTTTTTTAAAAAACTCTTGGAGGGATAGCAGAAAGGAAATGAGTCCTGCAAATTAATCCAGTGAATGGAATTGGGCTGCAGGGGAAATGGAATTGTTTGGACTGAATGTTTTGTATCACTTGGATTGTGGCATTGGTAGGAGTGACAATAGTCAACCAGGTTGACTATTAAAAGACAAACCCCAAGCAGAGGTGTTGCTTTAGATTCCCTCTTCCTCCACAGCTCCACAACAGTAAAGATGATCCTCTCCAGGCACACCAGACCTCAAGGCTACCAATAGATAACACAGGCAGAGGAATGTCTGCCATGAAACAACTGTTTGACACAGATTTACACAGTAGAAGCAACTAGACTAAGCCCTCAGAGGCACCAGTTACTGCCAGCTGCATCCCATCTAGTTGTGAGACTGGAATCTGGAGCAGTCTGAGGTCTGTGTAAATTAAGCAAGCATGTCTTTTTGGTGATGACATAGAATCAAGGACTTCTGGATTTGGAGAAAACTGTGAGTTCTTATCTTTGGCCAGATTCCAAGTACACCAATTACTTTCTGCTGTCCTAAATTCCTCTAAGGCTTGGAGACAGTAGTGGAATATGACAACTGAACAAATATTTGAGAGACAGTCTGGTGGAAGGGGAGAAGGAGGGGCTGATCTTCAGGGGCTGAGGAGACGAAACAAAAAGCAGCTGTTAGAAAGCAAGGGAAGCACATCAAAGTGTCACTTAACTGCTAGTCACTTCCCGGGGCAGATCATTCTGGTGATGAGGCATCCTCTCCAAGCACCGCAATTGCTACGTACAGTCAATTTGGTTGAAAGAAGAGGAATGGAAAGGAACATAGAGGGAGATGAAGAGATCTAAGAAGTAATGGAGCACCTCTTCTATGAGGAGAGGCTGAGGGAGCTGGGATTGTTCAGCCTGGAGAAGAGGATGCTCCGGGGAGACCTTATAGCCCCTTCCAGTCCCTAACGTGGGTACAGGAGAGATGGGGAGGGACTCTTGATCAGGGAGTGGAGCCATAGGATGAGGGGTAATGGCTTTAAACTGAAAGAGGGGAGATTTAGATAAGATATCAGGAAGAAATTCTTTAGTGTGAGGGTGGTGAGACACTGGAAGAGGTTGCCCAAAGAAGCTGTGGCTGCCCCATCCCTGGAGGGGTTCAAGGCCAGGCTGGATGGGGCTTTGAGCAACCTGGTCTGGTGGGAGGTGTCCCTGCCCAGGGCAGGGGGGGTTGGAACTTGATGATCTTGAAGGTCCTTTCCAACCTGAACTGTTCTATGATTCTAAGAGCGAGTGCCCCACTTCTTGATTCACAGTGAAGATTCATACTGACTCAGTGTATAAGTGGCAGCAAAACCCCTGTGTGTTTTAATTTGATGGTTGTGGCTTGTTACCACAGTGCAAAACCAGGCGTGTTGCTGTTTGTGCTCTGAGACTTGAGTGATGGATGTATTCATGTGGTTTCCTCATAGCAACAATGAAAAAACCAAATTGGTTGTCACATTTCTGCCAGACTTCTAGACCGGCAGTTCCGGTGGAGTTCACCTCTAGATCAAAGACCTGGTTTGATAATGGTTTTGCCAACAGTCTGGCTGAAGGAAAAGCTAGTTTTTCTGAACTTCAGGGCCTGATACTGGAAGAGCCACATTTTCAATCCATCCTAACTCTTGTCATCTCTCTTCTTTCTTCATGAAGCAATAAGTATGGGGTTTGTCCCCGTAAGCAAGAGAATGGCAAAACCCAACTCTTGTCAAAGGGAATGTTGCAATGAGTTGAAGTAACTGCAGAAACATGGAGCTTGTTGTAGTGTCTGGTACTAGCTCACATGGTTGAGGTTTTTTTCTTGTTTTGGCAGCATATTCTTGGTTGGTTTCAATGACTTATCACCCTTTTTGTATTTTGAAAAGCTGTGAGTGTGTTGAACAGATTATGAGGAATTGTGATCCAGCAATTATTGGCAGAGACTCTAAATCAGGATTCATCAGTCTTTGAGTCTTGCTGTTAAGCAGTGCTAAGAGTAGCTTTGCAAGTCAGTGATGCTTTTGGCCGTAGTTTCCTTCTCTAACAGTAGAGTGGAGTAATTGCTGCTTCTAGAGGAGACGTGGTACTTTTTTGTAGAAGGCTTTGATCTCGGAATGAATTCCCATAGCAGAATAAATCAGTGAGTTTTCAGCAAGCACTTTCCCGACGTTCTGTATCGTTGTTGCTCTTGGAGACCTTATGTTGAGGTGGTTTGGTGACTCAGCTTGTATCAGGTAAGCCGTCTTGTTTTTGTGCAAAGCGAATATGAGCTGAGGAGTTATCCAAGCATCGTACGCACAATTGTTGTCTTTCCCGTAACCAGTTCTGAACAGTCTGCCCTAATTTGTGTTGAAAAGAAAACATCTCTTGCTGACTGATTGCCACCCCCTCTTTCTTTCCCGCAGTCTATTGAGAACCTGCCCACTGTTTTTGGAAGTAATCCCAAGGCCCATATTGCAGCGAAGACTGTGTTTCACTTGGCCCATCGCCATGGTGACATTCTGCGGGAGGGCTGGAAGAACATCATGGAGGCCATGCTACAGCTTTTCCGAGCAGAGCTGCTGCCCAAGGCCATGGTGGAGGTAATAACAGCCGGCCCGTGGGTAATTGAGGAGCAGGGGAGTGAGATGTTGGCTTTTCATAGAACCAGTTCGAAAAGGAGCAGAGCTCTCTTGCAAAGGCCTGGCTTTGGTGAAGTATGTACAGAGCTAGAAAGGTGTAGTGTTTGAGTTATGTGCAGGCTCCAGCTTCTGCTGTAGGGCTTTGGTTTTTTCTCATTGTACCTTTTGTTGGATTTGAGAAATTTTCTCAAATTTTCTCTCAGCGTTCATTTTACTGAACAGATTTTGAATATTGTGCAGAAGAGGGACATACTTATAGGCATGAAGTATTAGAGCACAGCATTGGTATTGCCAGATGGGGGTGACGCTTTACTGAAGGGGTGAGGGGGTGAAGAGCTGGGGTACACGTGGTTGGTTGGGTGTAGTGTTTCATCACTAAGTGAAACATTACAAGTTGGGGGGGGGGAGGAAGGTTACAAAAAAGTAGACAATTGATCATATGCATTTTCTGACTGTTTTCCAGGTCGAAGACTTTGTGGATCCTAATGGCAAAATCTATCTGCAACGTGAGGAGACACCATCTAACCGGTGAGTGGTGTAGATGCCCAGGCAGTCCTTTTTGTACCAAAGCTGGAGGATAATATGATTTCTTGTTTTCTCACTGATGCTGTTGTCTTCCAATTTGCAGTGGTGAGTCTACAGTGCTGAGTTTTGTTAGCTGGCTCACCCTCAGTGGGACAGAGCAATCTGGAATGAGAGGACCATCTACAGAGACGCAAGAGGCAAAGCGGATGGCTCTGGAATGCATAAAGGTAACACACAGGCTGTAAAAGAACCTGCTTTTGTTCATGATGACAGCACTATGTGGACAACAGGCAACAGAAGCATAAATATGCGTGCTTGTAGGCAATGTTGCAGGTTCCAGAGGACTGGGGAATTGTAAGAACCTACAGAGGAACGTATCTACATTTATGTCTACAAAGGGTCTTATGTGCTGTTAGGCACAAATGTGGTAATGCATGAAAATAGGAACCATTTCCCACAGGAGGCTGGAACCTGCCCTTGGCATCACAGTCCTGTAATTGAAGACAAATAAATAAATTATCAAGTGAATAATCTTTTCCAAGACAGTGTTAAGGTGTATGGTGCCAACAAAAGATGAACCTGGGGTTTCAGCAGTGTGTGGACAGAGCAGTTATCTGTTAAAATCTGTCTAGCACAGATTGGGTCTGTAAAAGGTAATTGGTGTTAAAGGAATGAAGTAGCTGGTAGGAATTTTCATCCATGTAAAGCTACTATCTGTATCTTTCCTGGGAACAAGCTGTGTTTTTGGAGGATCTGTTTGTATGCCTTCGCCATCCCCCAGATGCACAGTCCTCTTTTCTGTCTTTTGCAGCAATGTGATCCTGAGAAGTTGATCACAGAAAGCAAATTCCTCCAACTTGAATCCCTCCAGGAGCTCATGAAGGTGAGAGATACGAGGCAAGGGATTGGACTGGTGATGGAACAAGTATGCTGTGCATGATCATGGATGTGTGCTGTGTACTCACCTAGTTCCTGTGTCCCAGAGGAGGTCTTGGACCTACTTGAGATATGAAACCAGTCATTAGTTCAGACACTACGTGTAATTTCTGTGCTGGCGGCCATAATTATTTTAGTAGTAGAGTAAGACATTAAATTGTGGAATGCATCCTAAAAGCCTTGAGGAGCTCATGATAAGCATTTGAAAATATGTGTAGCTCTGCATAGAACCTTAAGGTTATGCTTTTTCATCTTTTCTGGTGTGCTTTGTGCCTAATGAGAACATTCTAAAAGGCCACTTTAGAGGCAAGAAGTGTACAGAAATCTTTGGTTGCTGTGGGAGACTTAATAAGGCTGGACTCACTGTCCTAGAGAAGCTCATCTCCCCAGGGCAGTTACTTACCTGTTTCTGGTAGTGGCTTCTCAGGCTCGTATGAGTTTGAGACCACTCCAGTGTGTGGAATGAATCTGCCTGCTGCTCACCATTTCCAAAAGCAAATTGTGCAACCCTTGCAGGGTTGGTGTGTTGCTTCATTCCATGGCTCCTTAAAGTGCAAGGGCCTTTCCCTTCAGGCTGCTGTAATTGTAATTCACTGGCCTCATCAATAGGACACATATTGAGGAAAGGTTTATTTATTAAGCCTTGCTGTAGAGGTTCAGAGGAATAGGTATTGAGTTTCAAAATAAAGCTAAGTAAACCCCAAAGAATAATGCTTAAAACAGCTAAAGGAGAACTTGCTGTTTGGATCACGCAAAGACCACTATGTTGCTGGCCCAGGTGGACAAGTGGTGACACAGTTTTTGTGTGCCATCTCAGTTCTGGGGGAATATTTTGCTCTTACCTCTATGTCAGGAATTCTCCTTTCATATGCAAGCTGATGGCTTGAGAGGAATAGTTCCAGTACTTGTAGTCATTCCCAATTATATCTGCCTTTTCTGTGCTTCACATTCCTCTTTGTCTGAGAGACTGTGTCAGAATTGAACAGCTTTTAAGTTCATATTGCATCTTTATTAAAAAACCTAATTTTCCATATGTTTTAGCTTGACCTTTATCCAATGCATTTTGGATGGACTATGCATGACCTCACCAGACAGCGGAGTGCAGTTTTGCCCAGACTCAGAGCATTCTGTTGGTTCCTCAGTTTTGGGGGTTTGTGATTCACAAACATTTCCTGGCTTTTCTAGGCTCTAATCTCTGTGACTCCTGATGAGGAGACGTATGATGAAGAGGATGCTGCCTTCTGCTTGGAGATGCTTCTGAGGATTGTGCTAGAGAATAGGTATGACCTTGAAATACACAAAGATTCAGTGTAAATGTCCCTGCTTTACTGCAGCTGCTGCCTGGGTCCGGGGAATGGGTTCCTTGTGTGCTTGATTTGCCAGCTGAAGCAGCATGTGGCTGTAATTTCGGGGCTTAGCAATGTGCATGTGCAAACAGAGGGGCGATTCGCCCATGTGTTATTGCTTGATATCCTGCAATCGATTTGGAGAACATCAACTAAACTCTGAAGGGAGAATTCTCCCACCTGATCGCTTCACAAGTAATGAAGTAAATAGGAAAATTGATGGCTTTGTTGTTTCTCTGGGTCTGTTCTTATGTTTCCCGGCTGGAGTTTTTAATTGAAATGAAGAAATACTGGGTTCTCTAGAGTTCTGGGAGAGGTAGCTGGATGTCTCATATCCGTTCATCCTGCCCTTTCCTTCCTCCCTGTTGCGGCTAGGGACCGTGTGACCTGTGTCTGGCAAACTGTCCGAGACCATCTCTATCACCTCTGTGTCCATGCAATGGAGTTCTGCTTCCTGGTGGAGAGGGCTGTGGTGGGGCTGCTGAGACTGGCAATTCGGCTCCTTCGTCGGGAAGAAATCAGTGCTCAGGTAAGGGTTTTTTTGAAAGTCTGTTACTGGGGGTTTTGTTGCTACACCTGTCAACACAGGAAACCAATTGCTGTTGAATGAGCCCACATTTAACCTGTCTGTGCTGCAGGAAACAACGAGCAGCAGTTGTAAGTAGCTCTAAATAAATGGAGAATGGCGTGTGGACCTGCTCTGGCAGGGGGTTGGACTAGATGATCTCCAGAGGTCCCTTCCAACCCCATATCATTCTGTGATTCTGCGTAAATAATAGGGTCTGATATTCTTGTCTCCTTCTCTGGCCAGGTTCTCCTCTCGTTACGTATCCTGCTCATGATGAAGCCAAACGTGCTCTCCAGAGTTAGCCATGAAGTTGCCTATGGCCTCCACGAACTCCTCAAGACCAATGCTGCCAACATTCACTCTGGGGATGACTGGTACACGCTCTTCACCCTCCTGGAGTGCATCGGGTCTGGGGTGAAGCCGCCTGCAGCCCTGCAGGTTACAGCAAGGGCAGATAACGACACAGGTAAGACAGGCCAGCTTTTGCTGGGAAATCTGATGCCTGCCTGCCAGATAAGCAGCTGCTTCCTCAAGCTTTTCAATTAGCAAAGGGGACTGCAAGAAAACAAAGCTGATATTAAACTACATTAGCAAGATTAAAGACCAGCACCTGCTGTTCGCTCCTACCCCATGCTCTGCCCCTGTCTCTACTCTGCCATCTCTTCCTACTCAGCGAGCAGCAGTCCAGGTGCTAGTCCCTGGGGGAGCAGTGGGAGGAAAACTGATATCAGTTGTAGCAGCTGTAGAAGGTCTTTGCTCTACCCAAGGAGCATTTTCTGCTGGTTGTGGTCTGGTGCCTTGGGTAATGGACCCTTAATCTCTCATCTGGGTGTGTAATGTAAACTCAGCTGTTGTTCCTGTCATACTTGCTTCCTTTGTGGGACTGATTCCTTTCTGTCCCCATTTTTAAGGATCCCATAAAGGGACTTGTTCTTAAAAAATCTTATTTCCAAATCTGTTTGTGTTCAGGGTGCCCGAACCGTTCTCACAAGACCAACCCACTATTTCCCTCTATTTCCCTCTTCTCTTGACTGTGTTAGAAAGACAGTCTTTTCAGCAGACTGTTCCTGTTTGGCTTTAGCCAGCTGGCAGCGTGTTTGAGGCTGACAGCTTCAGACTTTTAAAGCAAACAGTAAGAAAAGACTTCTCCAGAAGCCTTTGTTTTCCCCTCTGCTTTTCTAGAACTTCCTTGCTAGGTCCTGATGCTTTGGGTTAGACGGATAGGAGAAACCTGGTTTTTGCAATGCTGGCCTGTTTTCTCCCATCATATATTTTTTTAAACCGTTTCTGTCTTTGATTGAGCAAACTACTTGACTGTGACATTAGTTCTTTTTACCTCCTCCTGAAAATGTTTGGTGCAAGTCTGTCTCTCTTCTGGTGAGTTTCTAGATAACGTTCAATGATGGAGAGAATGAATTTTGGCTTCTAATTAACATTACATCAGTAGCTTAAATTTGGCTCTTGCTAAGATTTCTGTGCTTGGGACATGGGAAATTCAAGGTTATGCTGAAGGTCAGGGAAGGTCTAGTGGGAGGTGTCCTTGCCCATGGCAGGGGGGTTGGCACTCAATGATCTTTAAGGTTCCTTCCAACTGTGACCATTCTATGATTCTATGAAGGTAGATCTGACACGTGTGGAACATGCTAATGTAGATTGCTGTTCATTAGAGAGACTTCACCAGTATCAGTGTGGATCTGAGTGACCCCTGAGGCCCTCATGAGTCATTTCTTGTTGTGCCTTTGGAGTTGCCGTGGCTGAACCTAGCACCTCCAGTTGTTCTTAAGGTGTGTGAGAGATCTGATTCTTCCTCCAGAGTCAAAGCATTGATCTCCCTGCCCTTTTAAATCCACGGTCAGGCTGGCAAGTGACATGGCAGAGGATGGAAAGCCTCTTCCCTCTGAAAGGAAAAGCCAAACATACCCACAGGGGAGAAACAGTGTCAGAGATCTGTGTTTCCTGCTGTCTCCTGCCCATGCTCCTGTCATAGTTGTTCTTCCTTGCACAGAAGAGGAGGCCTGGACCAGCTTTCTTCCAGGGCCCACTGGTGGTTCCTAGCTGATGCTGATCAGACTAATCTGCATTGCTTCTTCCTTGTCCACAGCTATTTCTTCTGAGTTCTTGATGTGGCTTTTGTCTAAAACCCATGCCTTTTGTCTTGAAGGTGCTCAGTCAGACAGCGAGGTCTCCTCCTCCTACCACCCAAGCGACACGAGCTTGGACCGTGGCTACACCTCTGACTCAGAGGTGTACACAGACCACGGGAAGCCGGGCAAGATGCATCGCTCGGTGACAGACGTGGATGTCGTGAACAGTGGCTGGCTAGTGGTGAGTAGCCAATGGGTTCCTGGTGCCTGAAGAAGACCACTCCTAGCATGGTTGTGGGTGGAGGGTGTGTTAGGGAGAGAAAGAAGAAGACAGTAGTAAAGAGAGCTAAGAGGACCTGACAGCATAAAGGGAGGAAAAAGAAGAGATGGAGAGGAGAAAGCTTGGCAGCAAATGAGGAAGAAAGGGAAATGGATCTTGCAGAAACATTACCTGTTAGCTTCAGAAGAAAGGCCCTTTCAGCGTGTGCATGAGGTGCTGCTTGTCGTGCTGCCCTCTCCTGCTACCCTCTTGCTGTGCCCTGCAGGTGGGGAAAGATGACATCGACACCTCCAGATCCACGGCTGGGCTCAGCAGGCTGGGGCCATCTCCTCTTGTCAACCAGTACAGCCTGACTGTGGGGCTGGATTTGGGCCCGCACGACACAAAGTCTCTCATGAAGTGCGTAGAGTCCCTGTCCTTCATCGTGCGAGATGCTGCCCACGTTACACCTGAGAACTTTGAGCTCTGTGTCAAAACCATCCGCATCTTCGTGGAGGCGAGCTTGAATGGGGGTAAGGTGGCCCTTGGTTTGACTATCAGGATGGGGCTTGGGGTGGCCAGTCAGTAGGAAGCGTGAAGTATGTTGTCAGGGAACGAGTCCCCAACCCCCAGAAGATGTATCTGCTGTGAGAAAAGTGTCCTGGCTCCTGCTGGAAGCAGGGACCTTATTCTTCTCACTGGGATGGAGGGGAGGTCTGGATCTGATTTGGAGACAGCAGTATCTACCTGAAGTATCTTGCTGAAGGCTGTTCCTGAGGGGTGCTCTTCAAGTGGGTACTTGTCCTTTCTCCACTGGGCATATCAAAAGGTGGCTGCTTTCGGTGTGGAAAGGCAGAAAGTGTTGTGGTGCAGTGTGTATGTGGTGTGTTGCTGCCTTTCTAGGTTACAAGTCCCAGGAGAAGAGGGGGAAGAGCCACAGGTATGACAGCAAATCCAGCCGGTTAAAAAAAAAGCCAAAGGAGAGCTCCGCGCGGCGATCACGGGTCTTGAGCCAGCACCAGGCGCACACCCACAGTGACGAGGACGAGGATGAGAGCATCCCTGCCAGCTACCACACTGTGTCTTTACAGGTTAGTCAGGACGTAAGTATAGCAAGGATTTCCTCCTCTCCTTTCCCATACTCGGGGCCTTGCTAGGGAGTCACCGGGATTCTTTGTGGGGGCAAGGAAGGGGGGTGATGCATCCTGGGTTAGTGGGCACTGGGTGGCAGAGGGTGGCTTTGGTGGCAGTGAAAGAGGAAGACTGCAATTTGAATTCAGGACAAGAGGAAATGGGCACAAACTTGAGTATAAGAAGTTCCTCCTAAACATGAGGAGGAACCTCTTTACTGGGAGAGTGGTAGAGCACTGGAACAGGCTGCCCAGAGAGGTGGTGGAGTCTCCTTCTCTGGAGACATTCAAAAACTGCCTGGACAAGATACTGTGCAACCTCCTTTAGGTAGACCCGCTTCGGTGGGGGGGTTGGACTTGATGATCTCCAGAGGTCCCTTCCAACCCCATATGATTCTATGAATCAGCAAAAGCAGAATAGCAGAGGAGAGAAAAGTCCTCTGACAAGCAAGGATGGTGGGGTCTGGAGCTGTGAGTCACTGTAGTAGGTCAGATGGATGTGGATCGAGGGCATTTGGAGGCGTGAGGTTCACGTAGGATTAGTGGGAGTCTGACAGCATCTGAGCTTGTGGAGAGGGGAAAGCCCTGTGGCCTGAGGCACTGGGATTACAAGTACAGAGGACTGGGATGAGGGAGCCATTTCTGCCTCCAGCTGGTACTTCAGAGGTGTGAAGGCACAGGCCTGCTGGCTGCCAGGCTGTTGGGCCTCAGTTCAGTAGTAAAGTGACTAGAAAGCTGTCGTTTGCCCATACAGAGCTGTTCTGGGGGAGTTTTGCTCGTGTTTACTGCATTATTTTTTTTGTTTAAAAAGAATAAAAAAAAAAGTTGCAGAGAGAGTTGTGCCTGGACAGCATAGATGAATCGCTGAGGTTCTCCCTCTGCCTGGGACAGGCAGTGCTCTGTGCCAGGAAGGGCTCCATTCTTTCTCCAGGCAGGATTGGGATGCTGTTCCTCGAAGACGGGATTGACGTGGCTACTGAACTGACGTAAATCTTGCTGAAGATGCCACTTAGGGAGGGCACAGACAACAGGGCCTGACACCATCTGTGTAGCTATAGGTGGTTATGTACATCCAGGAACCAGGCTTTTGAGTAGCTGCCAGCCTTTTAGCATTGCTTTGGGGAAGAGAAAAGACCAGGGTTGCTTCAAAAATTTTAAGTCCCGTGTGTTGCTTAATGTGATGCTTGATTTGCAGCTCCTGGACCTCATGCACACCTTGCACACACGAGCGGCCACCATCTACAGCTCCTGGGCAGAGGAGCAACGCCATCTAGAGACAGGAGGGAGGAAAATCGAAGCAGATTCCCGAACGCTGTGGTCCAACTGCTGGTGCCCTTTGCTACAGGGTAAAGCCATCCCCTTGTGAAGAAACTTGAGCGGAGACACCTCCAAAATAACGGCGGCATTCACGAAAGTTGGGGAGCCAAGAATTAAGTGCAGAAAGTTGTCTCAAGTTGTGCCAGGGGAGGTTTAGATTGGATATTAGGAAAAATTTCTTCACGGAAGGGGTTACCCAGCATTGGAATAGGCTGCCCAGGGAAGTGGTTGAGGCACCATCCCTGGCGGTGTTCAAAAGACAGGTTGACATGGTCCTCAGGAATATGGTTTAGTGGTTTGTTTTTTTCATATTTATTTTTTTGTCAGAGTTAGGTTGATGGTTGGACTAGAAGATCTCTAAGGTCCCTTCCAACCTAGATGATTCTATGATTCTAAAGCAGGTGGAGGTTGTTTTTAGGGTCTCTGTAGATCAGACCCCAAAAGGTGTCTTTAAACATGAGTTATCTGCCAGCTTCCTTCTGGACCTGACAGTAGATTCCCGATCTGTGGTCTGGAACAAGTATAATCCTTTTCAGTTTTTTTTCTACTTTTTCCCCAGAGAATGTTTGATGGTTGTTAGACTTCTCCTCCTAGACTGGAGAAGCAGGGATGTGACACATTCCCTGTGGGCTTTGCCCTGAATCCCTCTCTTGCAGGTATTGCCTGGCTGTGCTGTGATGCCCGACGCCAGGTACGGATGCAGGCACTCACTTACCTGCAGCGGGCCCTCCTGGTACATGACCTGCAGGCCCTGGATGCTCTGGAATGGGAGTCCTGCTTCAACAAGGTAACCTGCTGGCTGGGCTGGGCATGTAGGCAGGACAGCATTGTCACCAAGAGCAAAGCTGTGTGAAGGAGTGGCAGAATGATGTCCTACTTCACCACCATCTTCTTGAGTAGTTTGTTCACCACAACAGACAAGGCATTACCTGCTCTGATCCTGTGAAAAGTTCCTCTCTGCTTAGGCTTCTGACAGAGCCTCTTGGATTATTGAAATTAATCTACTCCTTTCCCCTTCCCATTGCTTCTCCCATGCTCTCTGCCCAGAAGCCACCAGTTGCAAAAGCCATCTCCTTCCTGTAAGTCTGTCTATGCAAATCTCATCAGTCATATGTCAGCTCTGACATACCGATATGTCTGATCCATCAGGTGCTGTTCCCTCTGCTAACCAAGCTACTGGAGAACATCAGCCCAGCTGATGTTGGTGGGATGGAAGAAACTAGGATGAGAGCCTCAACACTACTCTCCAAGGTGAGCTCCTGCTGTCTGAAAGCTCAGGGGAAACCACGTTCTTCAAGAAAACCAAAATGTTTGCTGTATCGGCTTCTCAGCATCTCTGATCTGGATGGGTGGAGAGAAAAGTACTTCACCTGATAGTAGCTGAAGACAGTCTGCTCTAGTGGTGAAATGATGGATGTTGTAAACTGATAGTACTGACCTAAAGCAGAGAATCTTGAAGGGCTGGAAGACCTTCATCTGGTGATGGCTTCATGCAAAGGAGACAAGATTCACTCCTCTACATACGCAGCTCAGAAGAGTGGAGACCTCTTGTGTCCTCCGGCTGGGGGTGTGCATGCTCCTGGTCTGCCACAAGGAGGGGGAATTCCAGATTTGCAGGATGGCTTGTCAAGCTGTGAGCAGCAGCCCTGACACTACTCTGTTGACAGCAGTTGTGGGTTTTTTTGTTCCAGGTGTTCCTACAGCATCTCTCCCCGCTGCTCTCACTGACCACCTTTGCTGCCCTGTGGCTGACAATCCTGGACTTTATGGACAAATACATGCATGCTGGTTCCAGTGACTTACTGGTAAGGTGCCTAAAGTGCTGCTGCTGCTGTGCTTCAACCAACCACTCACCGGTTTTAACCTTCTACATTTGAAAGGTGTTTTGGTTTGGGTTTGTGTTTGGTTTTTTTTAAACCCTTTTAATTCTTCCCAAACCTCTCCCTTTGGCCTCTGTTTCCACGGCAGCCTTTGAGCTTTTGTTCATTGCTCTATGTCCTTTCTCCGTGTCCTGAGGAGTGTCTCTGATTACAGCTGGAGGCCATCCCCGAGTCTCTGAAGAATATGCTGCTTGTAATGGATACGGCTGGGATATTCCACAGTGCTGACTCACGGACGGGATACTCGGATCTCTGGGAAATCACCTGGGAACGGATTGACTGCTTCTTACCTAGGCTGCGGGATGAGCTCTTCAAACAGACAGTCATCCAAGGTACGAGGGGCTGAGAAACCTTAGGAAAACAGGTCTGGGACCCAGTGCTTGCACCTTGTCAAGTTCCCAGGTGCCATCGTGCTCGGATGTTGATGGAATGATAGTTGCAGGAGGCTGTGGGAGTGAGGAGTGAGCAAACTGGTGTGTGGGCTCACTGCTCGTTTTGTTTTCCCAGATCCCGTCCCCAGCATCCCAACGGAGCAGCAGCACCAGAAATCGATAGTGTCTGCCCTGCCCCCTTCTCCTGTGGGGGATGTGAGACCACCCACCCACCTGGCTCCTTTGGAGAAGCCCTGTGAACTGGGTGCCAATGGTGAGTCCTGTTTTCTTCTTTCTGGAATCATCTTCCCAGCACGGTGGCGTGGATCTGCTTTTCCCTTGGCTTAGCGTGGTCTAAACCAGGGTTTACTCTGGTTTACCATTGTGCTTCCAAATGGAGAGGTTGTGGCCTTCTCGCTGAGGTTATTGGGGTGGGCAGAAGTTGGGGCAGAACGCCTGTGATGGGCACCTCCTCCTCAGGGCCTCCTATGTGGAAGGGGCAAATCTGAATCTTTGTCAGGGCCTGTGTCAGGATATATTTTGTCTCTTCCTTTTTTCCAGAGCCTGAGCGAGTGGCTGCACCTGCCTCACCCACCATCAGCACCTCCGCCTCTCCTCCTTTCCCAGCATCAGCTCCACCGAAGACAAGCCCCGTTACGGACATACCTCCTACCACAGCGCAGCCGCCGCTCATCCTGCAGCCTCTCGCCTCACCCCTGCAGGTTGGGGTGCCACCCATGACTCTGCCAATCATTCTCAACCCGGCCCTAATTGAAGCCACCTCTCCCGTGCCCCTCTTAGCTACTCCACGGCCCACTGACCCCATGACAACCTCCGAAGTCAATTAGTTGGAGGGTGTCTGAGAACCGTCTGCTGAAGGAAGCTCTGTGGGTGGAGGAAGCTGGCCAAATGTTCTCTGGTAGTGGGCATGTTTGTTTTAGAAGATGATGCCAACCTGAGCAGAAGGGCTGCTGCTGCAGTATCCCCTGGAGCACATCACGTTCTGCTCCCTACTTGTGGCAACCACCTAGAAATCCCTGTCTTCTCGGAGGGGTCCCCAGTTCCACTGACCGCTCTCCTTCCTGCCTTTCACAATCTCAGGGGCCAGGCAACGCCCGCACCCAGCAGCCTGGGACCAAGCTGCCACCAGTTCATCTGGTGAAGAGGCTGGGGGGGGAAAAAAACACCCTTTGATCTCACACCAGAGAGGGGCTGCAGTCCAGGACTGTCTCCCAGATTATTCAGTCCACTCCCTGGACAATTCTCCAGCCCTTCCCTAGCTTTTCCTGCCCCTGCTTCTGGTCGCACTGCTTGCTTTGGGCTCTGGGCATGCCTGGGTTCAGCAGGCTGAGAATTTTTTGTGGATTGCTTACAGCACAGCTCCCAGCTTGCTACGTAGGGCTTCTTGTCTGCTGTCGCCACGTGTTTTCCTTCCACAAGGTGGATCAGAGCAATCCCCAGGCCAGGCAGGGAGAGGGCTGCAGGGGAGTCTGGTAGGGGCAGCGCTGCTTTCCCCCCCACCCTCCTCCTCCTGGAAGTCTAATCAGGCTTTCTGGCTGGAGAGGGCAAATTCAGAAGGCTCTGCCTCGTTGAGCAGGTGAGAAGGACGTGGGGAGCCCCGTGAGCTGAGAGCAGGACACCGTGGCCACCTCTCAAACAGCTCTTGGGGAGCCACTGTCCTGGGGTACACAGCAGCACCGTGTTGTCCACCACTCACTACATCTTGGTGTCCAGCCCCGTTCCTTAGGAGAAAATCCTCTTCTGTTGGGGATCTGTGGCACGAGTCTGCTGCGCTTTCTCTTGGAAGCTCTGCAGAGACTGCACCCTTCTTGCATCTTCTAGTTGCTGGGAGCCCACCTCCTCCTCCACCTTAGAACAGCTGAGGTCACTCCTGTGCTTCTGCCTTGCAGCAAGGATGTCCCGCTCTTCCATCCCCTCGTGCCCAGAGCAGAGCTGGCTGCCTGGCAGGTCCTGCATCTCCGTTCTTCCTCCTCTCTCGATTAGTTGGCTTAAATTCTCAATAATACCAATCTCGGAAACCCCACTGGTGACTGGGAGGGGGCGTGGAAGTGACTCCAACCCAGTGTATACTGTACCGAGAGGAACCTATGGTTGGGGTGGGAGTAGAGCCGGTGTACATATAGAGTAAATGGCTACAAATCCAACGGACTTTTTACAGTGTAATAAATACATCCTGTAAATGAATGCTCCGGTGTGGCGCTCCTTTTCTGTCACGGCTCTCAGAGCTTCGGGAAGAGAGGAGTTTAGTCGTCAGGGTGCTGTGCTCGGCTGCCAGCCCCCTGGTTCCTTACACCAGGGTCCCCCAGCAGAGCGCTCTTGGCTTTGGGGAGCACGGAGGGACTTGCCCCTAACCCATGGAGGGGGCTGCGGTGGAGGGTGGCCATCGAGGGGGGCTAAGCAGGAATGGCTTCCACCATGGGCGAAGCAGAGCTGTAACGGGGGGATTGCTCTTGCTTCTGGCAAGAAGTGTGAGCTGTGAAATTCCGGGTGGTGTGTTGGCGTGTGCTCCTGCACTGCCGGGAGCGAGGGCAGGGACGAGGGCTGAGGAGCGGGTGCCCCTGCGGCGTCTCAGCACGTGGCCAGAACACAGACCCCGGTGACAACCTTGGGAGAAAGGAGCACTTTCTGTCGGCTGGGGAAGAAATCCTCCTTTCCGCTGCCAGGACTGGGACTTGGAGAAGGCGTGAGAGATCCTGGCCTCTCCCAGGGCTGGACACACGCAGTGCCACAGTGTCCGTAGGGCCGTGTGGGGCACCGGTGCCTTCCCTGTCGCAGGGATTCCGAGAGACTCCTCCGGACTTGATAAGGGGTTCAGATACCGGGGTCTGTTTGGATTGCACGAGCAGAGAATCTAAATATTGCGTAAGAGAGAAGTAAATCTAGGAAAGTCCCGTTAATAAATCTTGGTTCCCTTACCCCATTTCCACCATTCCTGGAATATTTTCATTGCAGCCCTCTCTTCCTCACCCTCCACTCCTTCCAGATCGTGTCCCTCCAGCCCTTGGATGTTTTCATTCATGTGTTTGGATCCTTGTGCTGCCCGTGGCCTGTCTATACCCAGCCCGCCCCTCTGTCTTGTATTTCTGAGCCTTCCCTTCTATTTACAGCTCTGTTTTTCTGAGCTTGTCTCCAAAACCCTCGGTGAAACCTTTAGATGATTAACTCTTTGTAAACCATTGCTCAATGGCCGAGTGCCTTATGTCAGCACTTCTGCCCTCTGATCCTTGGACTTCTTGGAGTGATGTCAGGAAATGGCAAAGCCCAGATTTTCCCCGCTGCCTTCAGATAGTGGTTTTTTTTTTTTTTGGGGGGGGGGGGGGGTAGGGGGGAGATGCAAACCCAGTTTCTGCTGAGAGCGTTACATCTTAATTCAGACAATTGCGGTGCAAAGCAAAAGCCACCCGAGGAAACTGCAGGAAGCGGGACTGGAATGGAAAGAATGTTGACTGGAAAGACAGACGGAATTGCACTTTAAACAGTTTTCACCAGACTGTAAATAGGAACGGACTGGAAAACCAGAAAAAAAAAAAAAATTTCTTTTGAACGTTGTTTGGATTCTGCAGTAATGAGTTTTCATGTGGTACAGAGAAAAAAATAACAGGGAAAGCGAACCCAAAAGAGATCAGAATCAATTGACGGGTACCACGTGCTGTGATACGTGTTTTTATTGATAAGTCTCTTGAACTCTACTTGTACCTTAAATTACATGAAAGACAGTCGCCCTGCCAGCGGCTGCTGGGGAGCAGCGGTGTCCACCACACTGGCTTTCAGGTTTGTCCCAGACGTATACTTTTTTCCTCTAGTCCTGGACTTCGTTCTCATTTTTACAGGTCTGACTCCCTGTTTTCCAGAGGAGGCTGGACAGACGTCACCGTGGTTTGGTTTTACGGAGCTTTTCTGTTCCCATTTTACATCAAGAACTTCCACCGCTGAAAGAGAACAGAGATAGGTATTGGGATTTGGGGGGGGGGGGGAAGGGGGGGTACTGTGGAGCTGGTGCTTTCCTTATTGCTGAGAAGCTTCCCAGTGGGAGAAAGCCCTATGGAAGGACAAGCCCTGGCTGTAAAACGTCCAGTTTGTGAAACTGAAACAATGCTGCTTTTAGATCCGAAATGATTTCCCCAAAGTATCTTCCAGCAGCAAGCTGCCTTTTTTAGAAGTTACCCTCATTCCTAGAAATGCCAGCTCTCCCCACTCCTTTGGAAAAAGCCGTGCCTGGATCCCCTGCCCCCTTTTGTTGCCCCACCTGCGAGGAGGGCAGCCCGGGAGGGGGGTCTCTACCCCTCGTCCCGTGGTCCTGGAGCAATCTGAGCCCCACACCAGGGCTGCCGGAGGCGGCCACAGCTGCGACTCTGGCCCGTTGCCCGCCGGCATCGTTCCCACCGCCCTGTGTCCCCGCGGCCGGCCGTGGGGGCCGCCGGGAGAGGGGAGGGCCAGGCCCCCTTGGCCGCCGGTGGCCAGAAAGGCCAGGGGGACAGCTTTGGGAGCACAAAAAAAAAAAAAAAGTTCTGGAGCCGCAGCTCCTGCGGTTGAAAGGTTGGGGAACTGATTTTGCTGAAGATGCAGGAGAGCCCCTGGGGCTGCGAGGAGGGTGTTCAGAGGGCGATTTGAGCTGTAGGAAGATGAGATCCCCCTCTTGTCCCGTCCCCCCCACAGATTACAAGTCCCGGTATGCAATGCTGCCCCTCCAGTTGTATAACCCACACCCCGGCGAGGTGGTGGTGGTGGGTGGCTGGAGGTCTTCTCCCACATGGGCCAGGGCAGCTCCTCGCCGCAGGAGACAGCGGGAAGGTGTGGGTTCCACCAGCACCAGCCCTTCCAGGGCCCGAGGGTTGCACCCACCCTTTGGCTGTGCCCTGTGTTTTGGGACTTGCCGTGGGGGGGTGGTGGTAAGAGGCGGGGGGGGCGGTTATTGCCCAGTTACTGACAGGGAAACGGGGCTGCCGTGGTCTGGCCGTGTCCCGGCAGCTCTGCCAGGGGAAGTGATGCTTCCCCTTCTCTTTTGAAGTTTTCCATGTGAGAAAAACCGGAGCTTTCTCCGGGCAGCAGGGCTGGTGGGCGGCTGCTAAACTTAATCCCGAGGGGAGCCCTTTGTGGAAAGCATCTGGGAAAGGAGAGGTTGGGATGGGTGGTGGCTCCCAGCCCGTGAGGCAGCCAAGGTGCCACCAGCCCTTCGGTGGGACCCCGACACCAGTCAACGCAGGGGCTCGGCCCGAGCCTTGTCCTCCCTGACCCTCAGCCTCTTCCCGCGAGGAAGAAGAGGGGATGGAGGAAGGTCTTCTGTTACCTGGCGCTGTACCTCCTGCCTCACCCCTGCACTCAGGCACGCTCGCTGGAGGCCCCCACGGCCTCATGGCCATAGGGTGGGTGTTGGGGGCAGAGAGAGCATCACTTGGGGTGGGGGGGAAGCCCCCCGTGCCCCACAGCCAGCTGCTGCTGTCCCATCCCCTCGGCAGAGGCAGATCCAAGGAAAGGGGTGTTTGCAGCTGCCGTGTGTCCTGTGTCCCCCCCCCATCTCCGCGCCCTTTTTGCCGAGCAGGACCCTTGTCGGGTCCCCCCCCCCGCACCCCCTCCGTGTCCCCGCAGAGGACAAGGCACCGCCGACGGCGCTCGGGGGGGGGCGGGATGGAACCTCCTGCCCCGCCGACCCCAGAGTGGGGGCTCCCTCGCTGTCCCCCCCCCTGCCCTTCCCGGTGCCGCCGCGTCCCTGTGGGGGGTGTGTGTGTGTGTGTCCGTCCCCCACCGTCCTTCCCCGCCCCCGGCGCCGCCGCCACGTGGCGCCCGGGGCCGCGCCGGGCCCGTCCCCGCCGCCCGCTCCCCACCGGACGGGGCGGGCCCTGCCCCGTCGACGGGACCCGCGCTCCCCCCCCCCCCAACCCCCC
>QJSC01015143.1:271025-287672 GCA_003697955.1 Calidris pygmaea | reverse complement strand
GAGAGCAGCCCTCGAGGAGGAGGAGGCGGCCCTGGGGCTCCACCGCCTCGGTCGGTCGGAAAACAAAGCCACCAGTAAACCGAGGAGACTGAAAAAAACACCCGAGGAGACTGAAAAAAACACCCAGAGCCCAGCCCGGCCCTTTCCCAAAAGGCTGGTTTAACTGTACGTTTGCTGGAGGCGGCGGCTGATGGTCCCGTCCCCTCCGTGGTTCCTGACCCCGCCGTGGGGCTGGGGGTGTCTGGGGAGGGGGACTTTTGGGTTTTGGGGTGGTGGGCTCCCTGCCTGCAGGGTGGGGAGGTGATCCCGCTCAGAAGTGCTGGGTGCCTGGGTGATGCTGCAGCAAAGGGGCGCCCAAAAAACCCCTGCCAGCTCCCGGGAGGGCGAGGGGGCATGTACCCCCACCGCAGGGGGAATTTGGTTATGGTTGCAGGGGGTGGCTGTGGTACAGGAAGGTGTCTCGGGCTGATAAAAGCTCTGAGTCCCCAAGGGCTGGCATCTATGGGCACGGGGGGCACTTCATAGAATCATGGAATGGTTTGGGTTGGAAGGGACCTTCAAGATCATCCAGTTCCAACCCCCCTGCCCTGGGCAGGGACACCTCCCACCAGACCAGGTTGCTCCAAGCCCCATCCAGCCTGGCCTTGAACCCCTCCAGGGATGGGGCAGATGCACCACCCTTCCAGGGCTCTGCGGTGGCTGCGGGCAACGGAGCCCTGCCCCAGCCTGGTGGCACTGGGGGCTACTAACAGGCCCCCCTGGCATTGCCCAGCCACGGTGCCAGGCTCTCCAGGGCAACCTGGGGGCTTGCTCCTGCCATGTGTCCCCCGGCAGCTCCCTCCCTCCCAGGCAGGGTGCTGTGCCCTGGGCTACTGGTGGCCACGGGGGCCGTTTCCCGCTCAGCTCGGCGTCCCTGTGCAAGCCCGGAGCTGTCGGTGGCTTCGTGCCCGGCTCCACCTTGTGTTCCCACCCCGGGGGTGTGTGTGTCGGGGCTGGTGTGTGGGTGCTCCCGCTCCTTCCTGGTGCACGGGGCTGAAAGAACCACCCCCCCACCCCCCCCTTCCCTGAGCCCAGCACCCCACTCCATGCAGCCCCCCGACCCCCCCCACAGCTTCTCCCTCCCAGGCAGGGACTGCGGGTGGGCAGCAGAGCCAGCAGGCAAGGGGTCGGGAGGTGGAAACCCAAGTGTGATGCTCCTGGAGGGTCATTCCCTGGAGGGGATTTGTCCCCGGGTTGCGGGCACGTCCCTGGGGTCGGGCTGCCCCTTGCCAGGGGGGAAGGGGGGTCCCAGGGGTGGCAGCTCGTCTCCCCAACCCTGTCCCTTTGCTCCTGGCAGGAATTATAACCAGTCGTGTGGCGTGGACAGCCCCGGCTCCTGCTGCACGCTGGACCACATCCCCCTGGTCAGGTGAGCAGCCGTGGGGTGGGAGCACGGGGCCAGCCAGGGGTCGGAGACACCCCCAAAGCACCCCCGGGGTGACCCAGGAGCGTGTCCTGGGGAGGGGGACAAGCTTCCACACCCCAGACCCCCCCCCCTGGCTAAGGGCTCCCCTTGCCTTGTCCCCACAGCAAGTGTGGCACCCTGCCTCCCGAGAGCTGCTTCTTCAGCCTCATCTGCAGCTTGGGCTCCTTCATGGGTAAGTGCCCGCTGCCGGGGGGAGCGGGGTGCCCTGTGGCACTCATTCCCCCCCCCCGCTCCCGGCGAGGGGCAGGGGGTGGGTTTTGGGGGGCTGGAGGTGTACGATGGGACTGTGTCTCCCTCCCGCAGTCATCCTGGTGGGGCTGCTGCGCTACGCCCACCTCCTGGAGCGCCTCGGGCCGTCCCTCCTCAACACCCTGGGGCTGGCCACCGGCTGGGTCTGCGCCGCCGGCCTCACCATGGTGGGCAACTTCCAGGTAAGGCATCTCCTCGGGGGTGGGGTGGGTTCCCTGGGGGTGGGAGGGGGGCTTTGGCTGGAGGGGAGCAGCGGCAGCGCTCGGCGGTGTGGGATTTGGGGTGGTTGCTTTGGTCCATCCCCAACCCCACCATCTTCCCCTCCGCCGGGTGTGGGAGCAGAGCCAGCAGGCAGGGGACAGGGGGTGGAAACCCAAGTGTGATGCTCCCGGAGGACCCTGTTGGGTCAACTCCCTGGAGGGGGTCTGTCCCCAGGGTTGCGGTCACATTCCTGGGGTCTGGCTGCCCCTTGCAGGGGCTGTGTCCCACCGGTTGGGACTCCCCTTTGCTCGTGCTCTCAGTGTTCCCAGGTCCAGATAGAGCTGCTGGGTTTGGTTTTAACGCTCATCTGGGACCTTCTGCGTGGTCTGTGCCCCTCCACGGACGCTTGACACTGGGCAAGCAGGGACATCCCAGGCGGGTAGAGGGGACCCGGCCAAGCTGCCGGTGCTCCGGCTGCCCGGCCACCCCGCTGTGGATGTTTTCCTGCTCGGGGCGGGAGGAAGGAGGTTGGGGGGGGGGGGGACACACACACACGATGCCAGGCAGCGTGTCTGGGCAGAGCCTGCGCTCGCAGGGTCCAGGGCTTGGCAGCGGCTCAGCCCCACGCCTGCGCTGCCAGGCACCGGCCTCCCGGCAGCTGCCTGCTCCCTGCCCGCCGCCGCCGGTCCCTTCCGCTTGGCAGGGGGCTGCTGCCCGCACCGCTCCCCCCAGACAGAAGCTTTGCTGGCCCCCTTTTCCCCCTTGTCCCCTAGCCGTGGCTCTGCTGAAGGCTGTGACCCCCCCCCCCCCGAGGAGGAGGGGGTGCAGGCAGCCCCAGATGCTGCTCAGGGCAGCCCCTGCCCCCGTGCCCCCCAGGCACGGCAGGGGCTGTTGGCCCAAGGGGGCTCAGGAGCTATCAGAAGCGCTTTGAGATGCCACCAGCAGGTCCAGATCTGCTCCTCAGCTAGGACTCCGCCCTGCCTGGGACCATTGCTGGCACTGCCCACCCCCTGGACCAGAGCCATCATAGAATTGTCCATGCTGGAAGGGACCTCCAAAGGTCATCTCGTCCGCCCCCCCCCCCCCCCAGTCAGCAGGGACGCCCCCAACTAGACCAGGTTGCCCAGGGCTTCGTCGAGCCTCACCTTGAATATCTCCAGGGATGGAGCCTCAACCACCTCCCTGGGCAACCTGTTCCAGTGCTCCACCACCCTCACAGGAAAGGGGGGGGGGTGTTCCTGACACCCATGGTCTTTCCCCCCGCAGGTGGATCACGCCAAGGTGCTGCACTACATCGGGGCGGGGGTGGCCTTCCCCACCAGCATGCTGTTCCTGCTCCTCCAGTCCATCCTCACCTACCGCATGGCCAAAACCCGCGGGCAGTACTGGACCGGCCACCTGCGTAGCATCCTCACCGCCGTGGCCTTCCTCACCCTCGTCTTCAGTATCCTTCTGAAGGGTGCGGGGAGGAGATCTGGGGTGGGCTGGCTGGCGAAAGGTGGTCCTGGTGGGGGTTACCCACCCCACGTCCTCCATCCTTTGGTCTGGCAACGAGTCACGGTGCCGTGAGGGGCCGGGGGCTGAGGACGGGCAGCTCGCTGCAGGTGTAGGCTGGAGGAGCAGCAGTATCAGGGCAGGGCAGGGGCGAGGAGGGGAAGGCATCCTGGTGGGCATCTCTCGGGGCGCTGGGGTGCCCCGAAGCAGCCCCAAACCCTGGGCTGCTGCAGCCCAGCCCAGCCACCGCTGCAGGCTGCAGCCTCACACCTCGCGGAGCGGGAGGACTGGTTAATTGATGGTGTTTTTTTAAATGAGACAGAAGTATGTTGAGCCCTCGGCGATGCAAAGTCGGTGTGAGTTACCTGTGGGACCGAAACCCGGTACAACAGTGCTCTGGGTGGGTGCCAGGCGGGTGCGTGGCAGCAGCGGGGCTGGAAGGATGGTCCCAGAGGCTTATTTGGGTCTGAGGTTTGGGATAAAGCGGGAAAACCGGATGGTGGTTATTGGGCAGGAAGAGAGGAAAAAGCCTGCGGTGTCCACAGAGCGGCTGGCTGGGGTCTGGCCGGGGTGAGCAGCGGAGGAGCCTGGGGGGTTCTGGTGGGGCTGGGACGTGCCAGGGGGTCTGGCTCTGTCACGGCAGCGGGCAGGGAGCTGGGAAGAAGGGCAGGAGTGCCGCCGTGCCGTGCCAGCTGGGAGGGACAGGCAGGGCATGTAAGGACAAGGGAGACAAGGGCTTGGTGCCCGTCTGCTGTGGCCACGCTGCTCTGCGGGGACTGGAAGCGGGGGAGTTGTGGTGGGGACGGTGTGGAGAAAGGGCTGGGAGCTCTCCTGGTGGGGATGGGGACAGTGAGCAGAGGGCTCTGTCCTGCACAGGTCAGGTCCCTGCCTCTCTGTCTCTCCCAGATCCTGGGCTCGCTGGCAGAAGGCAGGACACTGGCAGAGGCTTCAATGGAGGGCTGGGGGGGTGTTACCTGCCTCCTCCCCTCACCCGTGGTTGAAGGTTTCCCTAGAGAACCCCCCCTTGTAGGTCGGTTTCCCCAGAGATCCTCAGGCAGTAGGTTTCCCCGGAGATCCCCAGTGGGAGTGAGAGAAGCGTAAAGAAGCTCTGGCAGCGGTGGGACCTGGAGAAGAGGGAGCAGGTCCCCTCTGTGGGGTGAGGCAGCCAGCGGCGCGGAGGGATGGGGTGGGGGGTGGGTGCTGTGGGGCTGGGACGCGGCACCCAAACCCCCTTAACGAGGGGAGAGAGGGGGCTGATGAGTTTTATCGACTCTGCATCCCGTGGGAAGGTGTGGGGAGCGTCGGTCCGGTTCGAGGAAGAGGAGGAGGGATGTGGGGAGGGTGAGGCAGTGGGGGGGGGACACCCAGCTCCCCCAGGGGGGCTGCAGCCCCGCTTCCCCCTGCCCCAGCCTCCTCAGAACATCCCCGCCTGGCATCGGTCCCATGATTTACCTACTGAGGCTGGTTTGGGCATGTGTGCCACTGCCTCACCCACGCTGGGACCTTCCTGGTGCTGTGGGTTTCTTGGTTTTAGGGGTTGGTGATGTGTTTCCTGCAGAGGGGGGGGGACCACCCCAGGATGCAGTGGCAGTGGGACGCGGTCCTCCGTGGGGCGGTTGGGGTCCAGCTGTGCTTTCCTTGACGGAGATGCCCTCAGGTGGCGTGTTCTTCATCCAGGAGAGCTTCGTGCTGCAGCACGTGGCTGCCCTCTGCGAGTGGATGTTCATCATCGATGTCCTGGTCTTCTACGGCACCTTCACCTTTGAGTTTGGGGCCATCTCCACAGACACCTTCCTGGTCCTGCTGAAAGCCAGCCGGGCCCCCAAAAGTTACAAAGGCGAGAGCGGGGTGTCCAGCACGGTCCCCATCCACAGCCACGCAGAGGGCCTGGCCATGGCCTGACCCCCCCCCTCTGCCGTGGGGGGAGAACTCAAGGCTCATGGTGGGGACCCCCACATTGGGCTCTGCTGGTGACTCCCCCCATCCTGAATGTCTCCGGGACCCTGGCTGCCTCTGGGGGTGTGTGTGTGCGTGTGTGTGCACGCGTGGGTGTGTGATGCCCCCCCTTCCTGGTGAGAGCTGCGGCCGGGGCTCCTCTGGGGTCCCCTGTAGGAGCTGCCCCCTCCCTGCCCGCAGGGTTTGGGGTCACTGTTGGGGTGTGGGGGGGGTCCCAGCCTGGTTCTGCTGTCGGCAGAGCTGGGATCTGCCCCCGAACCTCCAGGGTTGCCCCAGCTGAGTCAGGGGCTGCTGTAGGCAATCAAACAGAGCTCCCCCTTCTGTAAGGGACGTGGGGGCTCGCTGTCCCCTCCCCCCATGCAAGCCTTCCAGCTGGCCACTGTCACTCTCCGAGGAGCCGAAAACCCAGAGTGCCTTCCTCTTTTCCCTTCCTCTGCACCCCCAGTGAGGATGGCAGCAGGGGGGTCTCTGCCTGGGTGGGGGTAGTGGCTTCCACTGCAGCAGGGTGACACCAGTAGCCCCCAGTGGGACCGCACTGGCCCTGCCGGCCAGGGCTGTCACTGCTCAGTGCCCTCTGTGCCTCCAGCTGAGGACTTTTCCCACATTTTATTTTTTTTCCCCCCAGCTGGGAGGAGAGCTGCTGAGGCAGGTTACACCTCCCGGGCCACGGCATTCCAGCCGGGCGAGGAAATGGGTGTCCGCATTTACCGTCACGCCAGGGATGTCCTGCAAGCACAGGATTTCCCCCTCCACAGGGCTGCCAACCTCAGCTTTCCAAACGGGGAGCCCGCAACCCCCCCCCAGGGGAGCCCAGGAGCAGAAAGGGAATGGGTTTCTGTAGGAGCAGAGGAACCTCCTGCCCCTTCCCGGGACTCCCAAATCCGTCCCTCCGGTGCCTTGTCCTGCTCTCAGCCCGGCCGGTGACACCCCGTCCCGCTCAGCCCCATCCCGGGGTGTCCTGGGGCAGGGGCTGGGGTGCACAGGGAGATGAATGTGGCTGTGTGTATATATAGATCTACATATATATATATATACACAAATATGTATATATATAATTTTTCCCTTGTCCCTGGAGAGGGGCGTTTGCTGCTGCTGTGCGCATTGATCAGGTTGGGCTCCCTGGTTTGCCCACCTTTTCAAACCCGGCCTATAAACCCCCCCCTGTATGTAGTTCAAAGAGGAGCGTTTCTGACTTTTATATCTAATATATGTTTAAAAAAAAATAAAAAATCTATCTATATATATATATATAAAAAAAAAAAAGAGAGAACAGCGAGTTTACAATAATAAAAGCCAAAATCACCCAAAGGCGAGGCAGAGCGTCCTTCCCCGCTGGGGTAGTGACCAGTTTGGGGGCCAGCGTCCGAAGGGATGGGGGACGAAGGGTCCCGCGGCTCTCGGTGGGGTTTGGGGGGCAGACAGCCGTGAGCCCGGGGCTCGGTCCCGGGTGTCGGGCAAGGAGGAAGAGGAGCAGTTTGACCCGGGATGCAGCAGCCGGGAATTGCATCTCCCGTCCCGTCCCGTCGAGGTGGGGGGGATGTCCCCTCTGTTCCCCCCCCGCCATCCCTCCCCGTCGGGGCGGAGCCGGGCCCGGGAAGCCCCGGGAGGCGGAGCCGGGACGGGACTTTCCCGGGGCAGCGGCCGGGGCGAGGCGGCGGCGACGGGGCTGGAGCTGAAGGTAAAGGGTCGGGTCGATCGGGGCGAACGTTCCGGGGTGGGGTGGGGTGGATCGGGGCTGGGGAAAGAGGGGGGGGGGTGGCCTGGCCCGGGATGGGGTCGCCGGTCCCCTCGGGGTGTGGGGGGCCGGGCTGCGCCGTGTGCCGGCAGGGCTGCTTGTATCGGTGGGGAGAGCATCTCAGCCCGACCCCGGCCCGGGGGGATGCTCCCGGGGAGGGGGAAAGGGGGGGGGGGGGGGGTCCCGGGGGGGGGGGGGGGGGGATGCTGAGCCCGGCTGCCCATCCTGCAGCGCCCCCCCCCCCACCCCTTCCCCATGCCCTGCCTCTCAGCTCCTCCGCTCTCGCCATGTGCTCGCTGGGGTGATGGATGCGGGTGAATCCCCGTTCCCAGGGGAAAGGGAGCTGGGCTGGTGGAAAGGTGCAAAGTTCTCAGTGCCAGGGCTGCCCGGCCCCGCTGAGGGATCCGCAGTGGCCAGCCCTCCGCATCTCCTCGCCTCCCACTTGCCACTTGGTTGCCTCTTGGCCCCTGGTTGCCTCTCGGCCAGCTGTGGGGCCGGCTGGGAGAGGAGATGTTGGGAAGATAGAGGTTGGCGAGAGATATCTCTCTGCTGGCTTGGCCATGGGGGAGAGAAAGCAAGTGCCAGTGCTGGTGTTGACACCCCCTTTCCCTGCCAGTGGGGAAGTTGCTTATTTTCCTGTTCCTGTGTTGCTGGTGAACGCTGCCCCGTCCTGCAGCTCTCCCTCCCCGCGCTGATCCCTGCCTGCCCCCCATCTCCCCAGGGGAAGAGGTCCATGCCCACAGGCTCAGCTAGTTCTACCCCAAAAAGAAGGTGCGAGCGAACGCCAACGCAGCAGCGATACCTCGGGCGGGATGGAGACCAGGGAGAGTGAGAGACAGCGAGCGCCGCGCTGGCACTGAGAGGGTTGGATTTTTTTTTTTCTGAGGGTGCAGAGATCTACAACTGGATGGGTCATAACACAAGAGCAAGAGCACCCGATTTACAGGCCCTCGGGGAGAAAACCAGAAGATCAGTGGGTGGCTGGGGTTTGCCAAAACCGACGTGACAGCCACAATGGGAGAGTGAAGGCATTTTCGTGCAGAGAGAGATGAATGGCTCCGGTGCTCGAGGGCAGGCTGTCAGGGAGGGCAAGACCTGGACAGATTTATGGGAGAGGGGATTTCTCTCTCTGCCACGCTCGGTTTCCAGGAAGGGACTCTGAACAAAGCTCCCGTGCGAGAGGGTCTCGGCAGCCTCCTGCCAGGCCCTTCCCGAGTAGCTGTTGGGACTCCGGGGACGGGGCAGAGCACAGGATTTGTGTGGAAAGCAAGGTCGGGTGTTTAGGGCCCTCATTTACAGGTTCGGGGCAGCCAGCTGGGTGGCTGGAACATGCCAGGGATACACCGGGGTGGCTCGGAGCAGAGCCTGTGCCACCTCCCAAGTTCCTGCAGCGCCCTTTCCCATGGCTGCTAAGCACTCCCTGCCGCAGACAGACAGACGGACGGACGGACGGACGGACGTTTCCTTCCCGCCTGCCCGCAGGGCATCGGCTCTGCAAGTCAGCCGGCTGTCACGGGGGGGGGGAAAGAAAATAGCACCTGCCTTATTTACTAGGTCACGTTGAAGGAGCTGCAGGCGTGGAAGAATGGCTTTAACTTGCGCCGCTTGCCGGTGGCTGGCCTTTAGTTGGAGGAGCCCGGCTGGCACGGGGAGGCTGTGCCATCTGGCAAAGGGTGCTGCGGTCCCGGGCAGGGAGCTGGTGCTGCTCCGGGTGGTGCATCACAGACAGGTTGCTGTTTTTTTTCCCCCGTAATTCCTAGGAAAGCTCAGAGAATCCTTCCGGAGCCCTAAGAAGGTGTGAACACAGGGAGGAATTAGCAAAGTGGGGGCTGTGGGGGGTGTGTGTGTGCACAAAGCCGGGGCACAGGGCAGACGTGCTGGGTACCACGGGGCAGGGATGCTGCTGACGGCAGGAGGGGGGGGGGGGTGAGCCCCCTTCTGGGATGTGTGGGTGGAAAAAGCCGAGCGTGCTGCGCTCCCAGGGGAAACCCAGAGTCCTGGACGGGCACCACAGCTCGGCCCTGGAGGCAGGACTTAACCTCCAGAGCCGGTCTGAGGTTGCCACGGGCTCTTCTAGGAGCAAGGCAGCGGGCAACGACTCTCCAGCTCTGCTCGCCGAGCAAGGTGGGCTTCCTCTAACCTGCAAGCGTGCAGCCCCACGGCCAGCAGCCTCCAGAGCTGCACGGGCTGGGGAGACGCAGGGGCGACCCCATGATGGTCCTTAGTCATGGCGTTTGATGCAACAAGTGGAAGTGTCTGGGGCAGCGCTGAGTGAGCTGTGAAAACCCCTCCAGAGGGGACAGGGCTGACGGCACCGGAGAAAACGGGAGCCGTTCTGTTCGAGGGGCACAGGCTGTTCTTCTCCTGCACCTTCAGGCCTGGGCTCCCCCAGCCGGGATGGGTGGGGAGGGTTCGAGGTGGCTGTTCCTTCATCTCTCTGGGAAACAGGTACCAGCAGATGAGGTGGCTGGCTGGTGGTGGCAGGCCGAGGATGCCCAGGCGGGATCCAGCATTGGAATGGGCTGCCCAGGGAAGTGGTTGAGGCACAATCCCTGGAGGTGTTGAAAAGACGGGTCGACAAGGTCCTCAAGAATATGGTTTAGTGATTTTTTTTGTATTGCTTATTTCTTATTTATTTTTTTGTCAGAGTTAGGTTGATGGTTGGACCATCTTTATGGTCCCTTCCAACCTAGACGATTCTATGATTCTATGATCCCAACAGCAGGCAGCACGTGCTAGCTTCCCGCAGGCCAGCCTGGGGTTGTGTCCGTGCTCCCAGGCTTTGGGAAGCCCCAGCAGAACAGCAGGAGGAATGTCCAGCATCATTTCACAGTGCTGGATCTCCACCTTCACCCTCCTTGCACCCACCGCTGCGCCTGCAGGTCCCTCGGACCCTGCATCCTGCAGGGAGATGGGGTCGGGGCTGCTGGAGCTCGGCTGGGGAAAACCTCGGGCCTGGGGCCGCAGGGCAGCCCCTTTGGAGGACTTGAGTGGCTGGAAAATCTCCTTGAAAAGGCTCTTTTCAGCTTCTGAAGAATATGAGTCACGCACGGGTTGAACAATCCCCTTCCTTCCCCTCTTCTCCCACACACCCAAAATCCCCTGAGCGGGACCTGCAGCAACCACTGATTCAGAAATTCATGGTATGAGGGTACCGTGGAGTCAGATGCGGGTTTTTTTTCTTTTTTTTTTCTCTGTTTCTTTCCATTGCTTAGCGAGGAGAAGAGATGTGGAGCGAGACAGCGTGCCTGGAGGCTCTGCTCTGATCCTGCCCCTTTGCTAGAAGTCGCTGGTGGTTTCCCACGGCTGGGCAGACCTTGACCTTGGCGGGACCCCCTTCACTCCCCCCCCCTCCGGCTGCGGTAGCCTGCAGTCCCCGCAGTGATGCTGGGGCTGGACGGGTTGCTGAGACCAGCCTCTTCCTCCCCGGTGAGTAGGAGGGTGCGGGCTCTGGGGGTGGCTAGTGCCTTGCTGGGCTGGTGGCGAGGAGCCTGTGGCACCGGGTGGTGGGAGATGCTCCCAGAGGGGACTCCGGGGCCGCAGCTCCGGCTTTGAAACCAGATGCTTCCTAAGGGGAAAGAGGGAACGGGAACACGGCCGGCAAACGCCTCTCTCAGGCCACCCCCTCTGTGGGAAGGATGCAGGGGCTGCCGTGTAAGTGGGAATTGGGGCAGTGGGGGGAGTGGGAAAGCACCCCTTTGGGGTGCCATGTGCCTGCTTCGGGCTGCAGAGCCCTGGGGAGCTGCCCCTGGCCGGGGGGGTGTGTGTGGGGGGGAGACAGCAGGCTTTGGGGCAGCGCTTGGGGTGCAGGAGGGGCTTGGAGGAGGGCATCCCTGTGGGGGGGGAGCATCGTCAAGGTGAGGTGATGCGGGGCAGGGGCCTGGGAGGCCCCCGGGGGCTGCAGCTGGGTCTGGGGGGGGGTCTCAGCTGCGGGTCTTGCCAGGGAAAGGGGGTCAGTGGGGACTGGTGCCCGAAGTGGGGCACGGCAGGGGAGGGGAGGGGGGCAAACCCCTCCGTTCTCCCGGGGAGGGAGTCGGGGGGAAACTCGGCACCTTCGGGCTCTCCCGGGCTGGCAAGCGAGAGCAGCCGGGGGCAGAGGGCGGGCGGGCAACCGCTGGGATTTCCAGCTCGCCCGGAGCCCAAAACTCCCAGGCGGCGAGGAGTGGGACCCGTCCCGTCCCACCGCCCCCGGGGCCGGGGGAAGCGGCGGCGGGCGGCAGGGCAGCCGTACCCCCCGGAGTTGGGGGGGGGGGGTTGGGGGGGTGTTTGCACCGAGCCGAGCCCCCTCTCCCGGCCCGTACCCTGCCGTCCCCGGAGCGGGGCGGTGCGGGGCGGTGCGGGGCGGGGCGGTGACGCGCGGTCCCGTCATTTCCCGGCTCGGCGGGGTTTCTAGGGACTTTCCGGAGCGGCCGGTGCCTTCCTGCCGCCGCCGGTCCCCGCTCACCCCCCTCTGCTTTCTCCTCCCCCCCCTCCCTTCCCCCCGCACCCCCCCCGCAGGCCGGCGGCCGGCCCCGAGCAGATATGGACGAGCAGTTCCAGCCCGTGAGTGCGGGGCGGCCCCGTCGAGGGCTGGGGCGGGGGGGGGGGGAAAGTCTCCGCCGGGCCCCGGGGCTGGGCTGGGGGCAGCGACTGAACCCCACGGGTGGGGTGGGAGGTGGGGGTCTGTGTCCACCCCCAGGGTGGGCAATAGGGGGATCTGCAGGTGCCCCCGTGGTGGGAGATAGGGGTCTGTGGGTGCCCCCAGAGTCTGAGATGGGGGGGGGGGTCTGTGTCTCCCCCCAGGTGGGCAGTAGGAGGATCTGCAGGTGCCCCTGTGGTGGGAGATAGGGGTCTGTTTCGACCCCCAGGGTGGGCAATAGGGGGATCTGCAGGTGCCCCCGTGGTGCGAGATAGGGGTCTGTGGGTGCCCCCAGAGTGGGAGATGGATGGTAGGGGGTGTCTGTGCCCACCCCTAGGGTGGGCAGTGGGGAGGTCTGTGTCCACCTTCAGTGCGGGCAGTAGGACCCCCGTGGTGGGAGATAGGGGTCTGTGTCCACCCCCAGGGTGGGAGATGAGGGTCTGTGTCCACCCCCAGGGTGGGCAATGGGGGGGGGGTCTGTGGGTGCCCCTGGGGTGGGAGATAGGGGTCTGTGGGTGCCCCCAGAGTGGGAGATGGGACTCTGTGTCCACCCCCAGGGTGAGCAATGGGAGGGTCTGCAAGTGGCTCCGAAGTGGGAGAGGGAGGGTCTGCATCTGCACCCAAGGTGGGCAAAGGGGATCTGCTGGTGCCCCCAAGGGTAGGCAATGAGGGGTCTACACCTGCCCACCCCTCTTCCCTGGGAAGGACAGGGGCTCTGTGCCTGCCCCTCCACACACACACACCTCTAGGGTGGGCAATGGGGGTCTATCCCAAACTGGTTCCCCTCGCAGGGTGGGAGATGGGGGTGTGTGCCTGCCCCCCAGGGCGGCTGGGGGTTCCAGCCCCAACACACTCATCTCACTCCTCTTCCCTCCTGTCACCCAGTGCCTGGATGGGATCGACTACGACGACTTCAATTTCAGCTCCCACATGATGGAGCAGAAGGAACCCCTGATGGAGACGGGTAAGGACCCCTCTGGCTGTGCCCTCCCGGGGGTCCCCAGCAGCAGCAGGGTTTCCCCGCAGGCTGACTCACCCCGTGGTTCCCAGCAGCACCGCAGGCTGTGTCCCCACAGGTCCCACTGTGAGCTGGCTGGGAATCCCTGCCCCGTGCCACTGGGACGGGGACTGTTCAATCTGGTCCTGCTGCTCAGTCTAAGAGGGACTTGAGGTTGGGGCTGCGACAGGTCCCCAGGGGCTCCCTGAGTGCCAGAGCATCCTCTGGCCCTTCCTTCCCTCCTCTCCCTCCTGCTCTGGCCGCTGCTCCCGGCTGGGCTCTGGCAGCACAGGGGCTGGGGGTCCTGAGGACCCCCATGGGACAGACAGAGGGGTCACCTCACCTTCAGCACCGTCCCCCTACCTCCAGCATCCTTACTGGGAGCGCGCACTTTGGGTACCCTGTGTTTCTCACCGGTGCCTCTCCTCTCTGTCCTCCAGTGGAAGGTCCCTACCTTGTCATCATCGAGCAGCCAAAGCAGGTAAGGATGCCACCCAGGTAAGGGCAAGGGGGCTGTCACCCCCTGCTCTCACGGGGAATGAAGGTGGGCCATCCTTGGATGATACCACCCCTCCACCACCACTTCTTTGCTTCCGCAGCGGGGGTTCCGATTTCGGTACGGCTGCGAGGGCCCTTCGCACGGGGGGCTGCCGGGAGCATCCAGCGAGAAGGGGCGCAAGACTTACCCCACCGTGAAGGTGAGCACTGCCCTGGGGAGGTGACGGGGCAGCATCTTCAGTGCGTCTCGTGGCGCTGGAGGCATGGGAGGGCTGTGGCAGGAGGGCTGGTGGCCACCGGGTGGGCTAGCAGGGGTTTGCGGGGAGTCCTGCCGCCTCCCGGGGGGGACCTCCCGTCTCCTTTCTCTCTCTCTCCCTCCCCGAAGATCTGCAACTTCACGGGGATGGCCCGGATCGAGGTGGACCTGGTGACACACAGCGACCCTCCCCGCGTGCACGCCCACAGCCTGGTGGGCAAGCAGTGCAACGAGGCCGGCAACTGCGTCGCCATCGTGGGACCCAAGGACATGACGGCTCAGTACGTGGGCAGGAGACCCGGGAGGGCTGGGGCAGGGGGGATGGAAGAGGAGGGTTAGTGCATCCAGGAGCTGGGTTTGCTGGATTGGGGCCAGGAATGGGTTTGGCCAAGGTCATCGGTTACAGCTCTGTCCCCTGAGCGTTTTGCCCAGCTCTGGGTTGGGCACCTGCAGCTTGTTTTGGGCTTCTGTCCTCGGGGTTGCTGTCTCTCAGCTTTGCAGATGACTTCTGTAGCCTCAGTCGCCGGGTTATTCCGTAAGCCCTGGAGCTCCCTGCCCAGGCAGCTTCTGGGGCAGGAGCAGGCAGGCTCCTGGCTGCTTGGGTCCCCACGTGCCCCGACACTGCTGGTCCCGCAGCCCCGTTTGGAGAGGAGGATGTTTTCCCTGGGTCTTCTGCTGGAGTGGGACAGGAGGCGCCGGAGCTGTGCGCTCCTCACTGCTGCCCTTGCTCTTACAGATCCCAAACCTGGGCTGCTGGCTCAGCCTCTTCCCATTGGCATCCCGCTGGCCTCCAGCCCTCCTGGTCCTCCCCTGTGAGAGCCTGGAGTTTCCCAGCTCTTCTCTGGGCTCCTTTCCTCTCCTCTGCAGTTTCTCCTGTTATCCCCCCCGCCATTTTTACCCCCCACTGCTCGAGTGACAACGCTCTGTGCTTTGCTCAGCTCCTTCTTGGCCACAGGAGTCCGTGTACCCGCTGGGCCAACTGCTCCCACATCCCAACGGGATCCCTCTTCTCCTTCAGGTTCAGCAACCTGGGTGTGCTCCACGTCACCAAGAAGAACATGATGGAGATCATGAAGGAAAAGCTGAAGCAGCAGAAGATGCGCAACAGGAGCCATCAGCTGACGGGTGAGGGCAGCCTGGGGGGGTTCAGTGGGACTCGGTGCCCTGGGGGGAGCGGGGGGACCCGCTGTGGGGTGACCCGGAGCCTTGTCCCCTTTGCCTGGCCTGACGGCATCTCCCCCGTCTCCTCCGGCAGAAGCGGAGCTGCGTGAGATCGAGCTGGAGGCGAAGGAGCTGAAGAAGGTGATGGACCTGAGCATCGTGCGGTTGCGCTTCACCGCCTACCTGCGGGACAGCAGCGGGAACTTCACGCTGGCCCTCCAGCCCGTCATCTCCGACCCCATCCACGACAGCAGTGAGTGTGGGGTCGGGCCGGGCGGGGATGGGGGGGGGTCGGGGCAGGACGGGGTAAGGAGGTGAGGGATGCTCTGTCGGCCACGGCGGCTCCCAGCATCTCCTCGCTCTGCAGAGTCCCCGGGAGCTTCCAACCTGAAGATCTCACGGATGGATAAGACGGCAGGCTCGGTGCGGGGAGGGGACGAGGTCTACTTGCTGTGCGATAAAGTTCAGAAAGGTAAAAGCTGTTGCAGAGGGGCTGCAGTGGGAGAGGTCCGTGTCCCGGGACCCCTGGGTGGCCGGGGTACCGTGTGGTGGGGAGACGGGCAGTGCCAGGTGCCCCATCTCTCCCCAGATGACATCGAGGTGCGTTTCTACGAGGATGATGAGAACGGCTGGCAGGCCTTCGGGGACTTCTCCCCCACGGACGTGCACAAGCAGGTATGGGGGAAACAGGGGGGGGGGCGCATCCTGGCTTGCCCCAAGGCGGGCGGGTGCCCTGCGGGGGTGAGGGAGCCCCATCCCTGGCTCCGGGGAGGAGCGGGACCCCATGTCCGTCTGTCCTGCCCGCAGTACGCCATCGTCTTCCGCACGCCCCCCTACCACAAGCCCAAGATCGACCGTCCCGTCACCGTCTTCCTGCAGCTGAAGCGGAAGAGGGGGGGCGACGTGAGTGACTCCAAGCAGTTCACCTACTACCCCGTGGTGGAAGGTGAGCCTCCCCCCACCGTCCCCGGGCACACCGGTGTGCCCCCCCTCCCCCCCGCCGCCGGGGCTGCCCCCTCACCCTGCTGCCCCTCTCTCCCCGCAGATAAGGAAGAAGTGGAGAGGAAGCGCAAGAAAGTCCTGCCTCAGTTTCCCCAGCACTTCGGCGGGGGCTCGCACATGGGGGGTGCCGGCGGGGGGGCCGGGGGCTTCGGATCTGGAGGAGGTGAGTGGGGGGACATCTCTTCCCCCTCCCTGCTCAGGCTGCCGGAGCCCGGTCCTGGGGTCTCCCTTCTGGCCTCACCCACCCCCCTCCCCCCCCATTGCTCTGCAGGTGGGAACCTCAGTTTCCCCTACTCCCCCGGGCTGGCCTACAACAGCATCTACTCGCCTGGCCCCCACCCCGTGGGGGGGTACCAGGGGGGTGTGCAGATGAAGGGCCCGGAGGTGGAAGGACCGGGGAGCAACCAGCAGGCGCCCACGGAGAGCACCTACTGCAAGGAGCTGCAGAAGCAGGGTAGGAAGCCGGGCTGGGGGACATCACTCGGGAGAGGGGACATGGGTTGGGGACCTTTCTGGGCTGGGTGGTGCTCTCTTCCATGCCCGGGGGGGGATGCAGGAGGGTGGATGTGGCTGCTGCTCCTGGAGGTGACATCCTGCTTTGCTCCCCCCGCCCTTACCCCCAATCCCAGCTCAGCTCTGCCAGCTGTGGATGCTGGCACTGGCCCGTCGCAATGCCCATGCCCTGCTCGACTACTCGGTCACCGCCGACCCCCGCATGCTGCTGGCGGTCCAGAGGCACCTGGCCGCCTCGCAGGACGAGAACGGAGACACGTGAGTGCATCACAGGGGGTTTTGGGAGGAGGGTGAGGGAGCCTTGGTGGCCATCAGAGCCATTATGGGGGCTCTGGGGCCGGGGGGGGCAGGAGGTGGCAGGGAGGACCTGGAGGAGCTGAGCCTTGGTGGCCATCAGAAGTGTTATGGGGGCTCTGGGAGGGGGTGGGAGGTGGCAGAGAGGACCTGGAGAAGGATGGAGCTGAGCCTTGGTGGCCATCAGAGGTGTTACGGGGGCTCTAGG
>QJSC01015143.1:256049-266714 GCA_003697955.1 Calidris pygmaea | reverse complement strand
GTGTCCTGCAGCCCAAGTGCAGGACAAGGAGGGGCAAGAACCGAGTCTGATGGGGGCCGACAGTGTGGGCAGCTCCCTCGGGCAAGGACCAGGGGACCTGTCCTGCTCTGCCACCCTCTCCGGCCTCGCTGGTGCTGGTGGCCGGCAAAGAGATGTCACCTCCCCGGCTCCTGCCGCAGATGGAGGGACTCACGCGGGGTCTGCATCTCCGCGCTGCACGGCCTCCACCCCAGCGCCCGGGGCTGGGGGGGGCTGCGGGGGGAGCAGGAAGGGAGCTGCAGCCCGGGTGGCTGATGCCCCTTGGCTTACGACTTGTGGGGGTGGCCGGGGGGCTGGCGGCCGGCGCGCTCCGAGACGTTGCGCTTCACCTTGGTGGCCCCGGCGGTGGCGGCGGCGGCGGAAGGCTCGGCGTTGAGCGAGGGGCTGGAGCGGGATTTTTTCAGGCCATCGTCCTCCCCGCCCGCCGCGTCGAAGAGGGTGGACTCGAACGCTGCCAGGTCCTCGGAGCCGGCCTTCAGCTTGGCCCTCAGCAGCATGGCGTAGGTGCCGTAGCGGGATTTCTGGAGTTGGGGCACAAGGGCAGCAGAGAGAGGGGTTGGTGACATGGGTACTGCTCCCCAGCCAGCATCCCAGGGCAGGAGGGATGCTCCTGGTCCCTCTCTCCCTGCCCAAGCCAGCATCCCAGGGCAGGGGGGGGTGCTTATGGTCCCTCCCCACCCAGAGCCAGCATCCCAGGGCACGGGGGATGCTCCTGGTCCCTCTTTCCCCTCCAAGCCAGCGTCCCAGGGCAGGGAGGATGCTTGTGGTCCCTATCCCCCTACGCCCAAGACAGCATCCCAGGGCAGGGAGGGGTGCTTATGGTCCCTCCCCACCCAGAGCCAGCATCCCAGGGCAGGGGGGATGCTCATGGTCCCTCCCCACCCAGAGCCAGCATCCCAGGGCAGGAGGGATGCTCCTGGTCCCTCTTTCCCCTTCAAGCCAGCATCCCAGGGCAGGGGGGATGCTCATGGCCCTTGGTGACAGCACTGACGCAGTGCAATTCAGCCAATGGGGACAGGGGATGGGGGTCCATCACTCAGGATGGCCAAAAGGGCAGAGGCAGAAGGGTTGGTGGCAGAGGGGAGAGGGTCTCCCAGCTCACCTCAAACTCCAGGTACTCTTCCTTCTGCTTCAGCTCCTCGTACTCCTTTCCCTTCACCTTCTTCTCGGGCAGCGAGGAGCGATGCTCTAGCAGCTCCGCCGACATCGTCTTGAACTTGGTCTCGTGGCTCTTCACCTGCTCCTCCTGGGGAAGGAGAAGGCTCCATGTCAGTGCCCCACTCTGCACTCCTCCAGCAGTGTGAGCCAGCCAGGCCCAGAACAGGTTTCTTTCTCCCCTGATAGGTCCAGCCAGGACCTCAGCTTCTGCTACTGGGTTTGGGTTCTATTATTTTTTTTTTTAAGTGGTAGGCAAAATGACAGGCCCTGGGGGAGCAATCTGCTCCCACCTCCCAGGGGGCTGGCTGAAGTCTTAAAGCAGAAGAACTTAATCCCCACTAAAACTAGGCTGGTGTTTTGGTTTTTTTTTTTTGTTTGTTGTTTTTTTTTTTTGTTTAATCCTTTCTGCTCCATGAATAACTGCCCTGGCACGCGCCAAGTGCCAGCTAATCCCCCCGACCAGTTGCCTCTCAAGGTCCTGGCCCTGGCAGGACCCTGCAAGCCGTGGTGTGGGACCACCTTCTCCTTCACGGTCTGAGTCCACGGCCTGTCTCCCATCCTTGCTGTCAGGAACAAGACCTCGCTGCTTGTCCCCAACCTCAGCACCCCCTTATTCTGTGCCTCCCCAGCCATCTTCCCTCAGCCCTGCACCCCGCTGGGCGTGTGGGTCTCTCTCCACAGGGGACAGTGCCACCAACAGACCCTGGTGGGGTCTGTCCCATGCTCCCGGCTGCCCCCCCCCACCGTGGCCCACCTGGGACAGCCTGGTGCAGGAGCTGGGCAGCAACGGGCGGCTGAACTTCTTCTGGGAGCCGATGGCTGCGGGGAAGGGTGGTGCGGAGAACATGGCTGCCACCACATTGATGCGCGTGATCCACGAGTGCATCTGTTCGGGGTTCCTGGGGAAAGAGGCCGAACCACAGGCGGGCTCTAAGTGGCACCATCCATGTCACAGAAGCAAAGGGACCTGCCCTGCAGATGAGACTCAGGTGCTCCAGGCGTGTCCCAGGCCAGGTATGGCACCTGTGGCTTTGCCCCAAGGAACTTGGGCCATTGCAACCCCATCATGGTGGGAAGAAGAGCTGGGACGAAGCACAGCATTGACACCGAGTCCCTCTTCTTCCAAAAAGGGACAGGACAAGAGAGAGCAACGTGTCCCGAACCCCCATCCCACCCCCCACCCCAGGCGGACAAGCCCCAGCGTGGGGTGCAGGGGGCGATCCTGGGGGACTCACTGTGCTTGGAAGAGGAAGACCCTCCAGTCAGCTGTCCTGAGGTAGAAGACGTTGGGTCGCTTGCTGTAGTCCGACGCCCGCGTGGCAAGCGAATGGTGGATGCTAATAGCGTTCTTCAGCTCCTCTTCCGCCAGCGCCTTCCCCGGCTTATATTCCTCCTGCCAGTCACAGGGAGTTTCAGAGCCAGTTTAGGGACGTGACCCACCAGGAGACAGCTCTAGGAGACCCCGGGGACTGCAGGTGAGTGCTGGCAGTGACGGGGCTCGGGGATCGCCCTCCACCAGCCTTCTGCACGCTGTACCCGTGGGGAGAGGCTGCACGGTGGGCTTGGTGCACCAGGGTGGGCTTGGTACACCAGGGTGGGCTTGGTACACCAGGGTGGGCTTGGTGCACCAGGGTGGCTGTTCCACCCCCGCCCCGCACCTGGGGCAGAGCGTGTGCCTGCAGGAGACTACATTTGCAGCCCAACACCCCCCCAGCCCAGGGTGAAGACCCCCGTGCCTCCCCCCTCCCCAGCCAAGCCCCCACATGCCATGCCCTCGGTTGGCAGCCGCTTTCACCACCCAGTCCAAGCCCAAGCGTGCCAGGAGCAGAGATGCCACCAGATGCCCAGGCAATGGTTCAAGCAGGATGGGTTTTGTGATGCGTGGGACCTCCCCCCGACCCCCCCACCCCGGGTTGGGGACAATCCCACAAGCGTCCCCACCGCCGCCTACCTTCTGCAGGTAGAGAATCATCCCCTTCAGGATGGCGTGGAAGGGCTTCCAGCCGCGCTTCCCTCGGGGCGCTGCCGGGAATGAGAGAGCACCCCAGATATCAGCCCCCAGCGTGCTAAGCTGGGGGGGAAGCCATATTTCCCCCCCCCCCCCCCCCCCCCTCATCCTCCTCCAGCCAGNGGCGCACGTCACCCCACCCCGGGGACAGGCGGCACGCCAGGATTGTCCCCGCGCACCTGAGCCCGTCCGTGCCGGCCGCGTGGCTGGCAGATGGTGCTGCTGGCAGCAGAGGGGGGGGGGGGGGCATTTGCCACCCCCCCACTTGCCCCCCTGGGGCCATCACCGCTGCGCTCCCCGCTCGCACTCGGCTTCACCGCTGCCGCCCTGCACGGGGACGGGGATGGGGACAGGGACGAGGCGGTGCTGCCCGCCAGGTAATGCCAGCTTTGGAGGGCGGCTGCTTCTAATCAGATCAAGGCAGCATTAGGAGACCAAGGGCTTAGAGGGGATTTTTTTTTTTTTTTTTTTATGGTGGAAAGGGGGAACGTGCCTGGCAGCGTCCAACCAGCAGCAGCCCCGCTGCGTGGCTCCTTTGCCGCACCACAGGACACCTCTCTCCATCCCCGCCGTACCCTTGGCAAGGGTGCGTGCCTCGGGGAGCCCACCCCACCTCCCCATCTCCAGGGCCATCTCAGCCCCTGCCCAGCCCTGACGGTGGGGGCGGATGGGCAGGGAGAAGCTTTCAGGCTCCCCAGCCTGGGGGCTGAATTATGCCCAGCACAGCCAGACAGACAGACAGGGCACGGGGGGGGGGGTGATGCTGGAGGCTGGCGTGATGCTACAGTCAGACATAACATAGTGACTCCAGTTTTGGGCTCCCTACCATAAAAAAAAAAAGACATCGAGGTGCTGGAGCGGGTCCAGAGAAGAGCAACAAAGATGGTGAGGGGTCTGGAGCACAAGTCCCATGAGGAGAGGCTGAGGGAGCTGGGGTTATTCAGCCTGGAGAAGAGGAGGCTGAGGGGAGACCTTATCGCTCTCTCCAACTCCCTGAAAGGAGGGTGTAGAGAGGTGGGGGTCGGTCTCTTCTCCCAAGCAACAGGCGACAGGACGAGAGGAAATGGCCTCAAGTTACGCCAGGGGAGGTTCAGGCTGGATATTAGGAAAAATTTTTTCACTGAAAGGGTTATCAGACACTGGAATGGGCTGCCCAGGGAGGTGGTTGAGGCACCATCCCTGGAGGTGTTCAAAAGACAGGTTGACATAGTGCTGGGAGATAGGGTTTAGTGATGGTGTTGCTTTTTGTTTGTTGTGGGAGTGTTCATTTTTGTCAAAATTAGGTTGACTGTTGGACAAGATGATCTTTAAGGTCCCTTCCAACCTAGAAGATTCTGTGATTCTGTGACTCCTGCCCTGCTCCCCGTGGGGTTTCTGGAGCTCACAGGTGCCCTCTCACCCCGAGTCCCTCCCTTGGGCTCCCCGGGCACCTACTTTTCTTGCAGTCGGGATCAGCGTGGATCTTGCGCACTAACAGTCCGTGCTTGTAGGTGGCGATGCTGGAGTCTTGGGAGAAGTCCAGGAAAGGGTTACTGCAGCTGCTGATGCGCTTGATGGATTTAGGGTTGGGGTCTGCCAGCTCCGAGAGGGACTTCCTCAGCTCCTCCTCGTCTCTGCCCGGGCACAGATTTAGGTGGGGAAAGGGTTTGTCACCTTGCTGGGGAAAGCAAACACCGAGCCTCCCACCTACTGGGGCCACCACTTTTAGGCCTGGCTTCTGAAAGGCAGGCCAGGAGGGGCAGACCAGTCTCCCGTCACCACTGGAGAGCATCCCAAACCCAGTCACATCTCTGTGCCTCTGCCCCTCTAGGCTGGCAGCTGAGGTGCTGCCTGGCCCCTCGAAAGACAAGGCATAGGGGGTCTCTGCTGCTGCCCCAGGCAGTGAGGAGACTTTTTTGGACAGGGCTGGGACTGATGCTGGCCAAACCGACGAGCCAGGAGCCGTGGAGGAGCAGTGCCCTGGGGCTGGGCACCACCACAGCCCCCCCAGACCTGTGGTGTAGAGGCTCACAAGCAGAAGCCAGAGTCTAGAGGGAAACCACCCCCCCCAAAGAGAGACCCAGGCTGGGGTCCCCACCCCTTTGGGGCAGTAGCCAGGCTGTGGGGCTCCGAGTCACCAGCAAAGGGGTGCAGGGAGCCTGCGGTGGGGAGTCCTCGGGCGGCACTGGGGCTCCAGGTCGCGGCCCCTGGCGCTGCGGGCTGCATCGGTGCCACTTCCCCCCGCCCGAGAGGAAGATGTGGGAGCCCAGAGCTGCTGCCTTCCCCCTCCCTCAGACCCGCTCGCTGCTAATTAAACCCCTCAGCATCTGCCGGCGTCTCCATGGCAGCAGCCCGAGCGCATTGGCTCAGCGCTGGCGGTACCGCCGGGCTGATTAATCCCCGCAGCGCGGGCGCTGCCGCTCCTGCTGCTGGAGATGGCAGCTGTGGGCGAGGGTGCGGGCACCCTGCGGGGCCCTGGCACAGCCACGGACCCCCTACAGCCTGCCCGCTCCCACCCCGGGCATGGCCACTAAGGCACAAAGCGATGCCAAAGCTGCTGAGGGCAGCCAGGGGTACCCTGCCACCGCAGCTCTCCAGGCACCCCCATCCCACCCCAGCTCATCCCACAGCCTCACAGCCCCGCGGAATCACAGCTGATGGAGCCTCTAGGACATGGGGAGGGCAGCAGGGGTGAGGAAGCCCCCCCTCCCCCGTGCCAGCAGGCTGGCCCTGCTGCCCCCTTCATCATCCCCCCATGAAGGATACTCACATGGCCCACTGCAACTTCTCATTCTTGATGGAACCGTACAGCGCCTGCGGAGAGAAGAGCAGGGGATCAGCAGGAAGAGTGGTGCCAGGTCAAGGGAGATGCTGTGGGGACAGAGGGGACACGCCAGGCCAGCTCAGGGGCACTGGAGGTCAAGGCAGCCCCAGGCCAGTTCGTCCTTGTCCGGCCCCATCCTGGCCTGGCCAACTGACTGGCCTTGTTTCAGGGCTACACGTACCTTCTCCTGGGCACCACAGGACCTGCAAACCCACACGCACCCTGGGCACGGCGCTGGGGCATGGTCCTGGCTGTCTCCCCTCCCTCTCTGCCAGCCCACAACAGTGACACAGCATTAGCACCACGAGAGCGAGGAGCGCCAAACATTTCCAGTCCCTTGGGAGATCCACTTCCCACTCCAGGGTGTCCCAGGCCGGCAGTAGGGATGGTCTTTCTGGAGGCTCAGGCCCCAGGAGAGCAAGCCTTCAGGCTGGACTTGGAAGGTAAGTGCCTTCACCCTGCTTAGTGGGACTTCAGGTTGCCCTGGCATCTCCAATAGCTCCATGCCACGACACACCACAGCCAGTGACCTCCCTGCCATCGGCCACCTGTCCTGGGCTGGCAGAGGTGGGCACGTGGCAGCACCCAGTGGTCCACAGCGATGTGACGCTCCCATGGGAGGCTGCCTGAGAGCACGCTCAAGCTTCAGGAGAAGCTTCAGCAGGGCACTGGCCCTGGACTTGCAGAGTCCACCTCCACACCATCATTCATGAAGACCTCGAAGGACCTCGTGGCTGGTCAAGGCAGGATGGGTGTTTGTCTACCACTGCTTTGCTACTGCTCGGGGTGGCGCTGGGCTGTCCCTACCCAGCTCCCCAACACCCCCCGAGCACCCAGACCTCCCTGAGAGCCCAAACACCACCAAGTTGAGCAAGGCAGGACCCGTTGCCTGCATCTTGGTGCGGAAACAAGCTGAGCCTCTCTCCAGCAGGATGCTCCCAAGGGTTTGTCCGGCCCCGGCTGGGTGCAAGCCAGGAACGCTCGGCACGGATCCGCAGCCTGGGAGGCTCCGGAGAGGGTTTCAACACAGGGCTGGGAGAGGGTTTCAACACAGGGCTGGGAGATGGGCTCCAGAGCAAGATCTGGAAGGCATCATCCTCGGAGGAAAATAATCAAGGCTCGCACAGGCTGTTCAGGCAGCTGTCAGCATCCATCACTGGGCCAGAGGCTGCTGCTGGGAGACCTGGCTGGTGGCTGAGGAGGTACAACCGGAGGCGTGCAAGGGAAAGCCGGCCAGCAGACAGGCCCCAGCGGTGTCTGGGGAAGGGACATCCATCACTTCTGCGAGCGGCGCAGCGGCCAGGACGGAGCGGGGACCCGGCTCCTCCCGCGCTTCCCCCTCAGGAAAACACCGGCGCAGCATCCGCTGGTTTCCCAGTTTCTCAGGATTTGCCCCAATTTGCGGGCAGAAAGTTCTGAGGGTTCACTTGTCTCCTGGGAAGGCTCACGGAGGGGGCACAAACCTCAGTTGTACCCCGGAGGGGATTAGACAACCCCCCCCCCGGCCCCATTTGTGCATCCCCAGTGCCAGAGGGGCGGGATGCTGAGGTGTGAGCAGGGGGGGTACCCACAGCGAGGCACCCGGAGGAGCACGGGTTGCAAAGAGAACCTAGAGAAGAGGCTGGGAGGAAAATAAACAACCCCAAGTCCTGCAGAACATAACCTGGGAGCAGAGCAGGGAGAGAGAAGCAGGCGTCTCGGAGCGATGAGGGTGATAAGGAATCGCCGAGGGAAACAGAAGAGAAGGGATCTTGCTCGCTTGCCAAGAGATGCTGAGAACCCACAGACACGAAAAAAAGGAGACTGGAAAAGGGGCAGAGAGTTTTCCAGCGGGGACTGGAAACTGTGGAAAAGCTCCTCGGGAAGAACAGGCAGGACGGGACGCGTGGCTTGGCTTCCACCCTGCTCAGTGAGGATGCGGAGAGGGGTCAGCTGGGACCCCGAGGAAGGGAGACGTGAGCCAGCTGATTTTGGGGGAGAGGGTGGAGGTGCTGCGGGAGGGGACGGCAGCCCCCAGGCCCCCAGCCCCAGGCAGGAGGATTGCTGCTAAACGCCGGGTGAAGGAGCTGATGTCAGGAGATGCTCGGGGAGTAATTCTGGATGGCACGGTGCCGGAGAACAGCCCGGCAGAGCACCACGCTACAAAAAAAAAATAAAAATAAAACAACCCACAGGCTCTGGGACCGTCGGTGCACACTTCAAAGTCTGAACTGCCTTGTGGCTTCAAAAGGCTCCAGCTTCCCCGCTGCCAGCCCCGAGAGCATCCCACGAGCCACGTACCCCCCAGCCCAGAGACGGGGAGCGGGGGCTGCTCAGCGCTCCTGTGCCAGGGGGGACAGCGAGAGGCAAAGCGGGGGGCTCGGGGAAGGGGGGAGGTTGAGAGCGCAATACGAAGCTTTACGGCTACGCTTAAACCCTGCCAAGACTCTGCTTGGCTAAATGCCATCCCCCAGCCGACACCGGTCTCAGGAACAAAGCTGGTGGACTCAGCCCAAGTCCTAGCTGAGAAGACGAGCTCCAGCCACAAAGCCCGTCCGGCTTTTCTGGTCCCGTGGCAGTCCCACCGCCCGTCAGCCCACTAACCTCCAGGTTCTTCAGTGCACGGACCATTTCTGCTGGGGACGGTGGTGCAGGATGCCGAAGCCTAACACACAATCACACCAGACACTTGGTTTCGTCCCTGAGCAGGTCCCTGTCTTCTCTCCGTGGATTCATTCCCCTCCCTGGGCCAAGAAGATGGGCACCTCTTGGCAGCTCTGAACTTGCAAGCACTGCCCAAGAGGGAGCAGGGCACTGGCCCCAGGCCACCACGGGCGACCCCTGAGCGTGGTTGGGGTTTTTCTGTCATGGCTGGGTTATGAGCTCACCGCTGCAGCACGTGGGGCCAAGCCAGCTCTGCCCTAGACATGCGCAACGCCGAAGGGACCTAGGAATATAACCGTCCCAGCGGGATTTCTAACTGAACCAACAACACCTTTCTTTGGTGCCCTCCCTCCCAAAAGCTGGCTGAGAAAACCTCCCGGAGTCCTGCTCTGACAAACATCTCCAGGAGGGGTTTGGGAGCTGAACGGGGCAAGAGGCTCGGAAGCTCCAGCCCAGCCTTAGCGCCAGCCCCGCTGGGGACAGCCCTAGGAAAACAGGTCAAGGAGAAGACATCTCCCCTTCAGCTCCCCCAGCCCACAGCAGACCAGAGGGGAGATCCAGCGCTGGTTTGGGGAGCAAGCTGGCCTGGACACAGCTTTGGCACAGACAGGACTGTAGCCCAGCGCTCAAGTAAGAGAGAAGGGTTAAGGCAGGAATTCAGGCATCCAGCAGAGGGTTTTAACCCTTTGTGGGGTGCCTCCTTTTATAACTCTTACGGACACCATCCCCTTTCCAGTCTGCTGGTTTCCTGTGCTAAGCAACGGTGCTCCAGGCTCTCAGAGGTGCAAGATGCCCTGTGCAGACCAAGGCTCCCCTTCCTCCTGTGACCAGCCCTGTGACCAGCCACGGCCGATGTGACATTCTGCAAGAAGGACTTCACAGCCAGCAAGCACCCTCCCCGCGGTCGTTCTCCCTCTCGCCCTGCCCGGCAGCACTTCAAATATACGAGAGCTCAATTGCTCACTTTCCCCAACTTTTCCTTAGCGAAATTATCTCTCTCCACACCCAGCCACAAAGCTCTGGCGGGTCCCCCAGGCACCCAGCCCCTCCAGCAGCGCGGATACGAACGGCACTGTCAGATCAGGGACGTTTATCAGTGGGAACCGTATCTATGTCAGGTCCCTTATTCACCTTCACAGCCCCCCATCCTCAGCCCATCACCCCCGCTGCCTGCCCAACACGCACAACCCGTGCTCAAGAACAACTCATCACCTGGCAGGCACCAACCCTGCGGCGCACACCCCGTGTGTGTCCCCCCTCCCCTCCACTGCAGAGGGGCTCCTGCCTGCACACCGAGCAGAGGGAACCTGGGGGACAGACCTTTTCCCCCCCCGTCGGGTGGGCTGCCACGGGGACAGTGTCCTATGTGTCACCTTCCACCCTGCGGCAGGCAGCAACAGCAGGCAGCTGGGGATTGCTACCCATCCCTGCCCCACGCTTTCAGCTCAGCAACCCCACCAAGCTGCCCCAGCATCTTTTAAAAACATTCCTTGCCCAGCCCACCGCCCACCCCCAGGATGCCAGACCCCTCCGTCCCTCCCAGCCCAACCCCACGGCGCGGGAAGCGGCGACCCAGCATCTCCCTTCCATCCTTGCCTCTTTCCATCCGAGTGCGTCACAACTTAATGCTGCCCCCAGACCGTACTGCGCTATGACAGCATCGCCGCTTGCCACGGCCCCGATGGCCCCAAAACCGGCGGGTTTTGACCAAGGTTTGGGGTGGGGTGGGGGGTGGTTCTGGGGTACCCCAGCCTCCCCGCAACACGGTGGGGACACACACACACACACCAGCGAGGACTCTTCTCTCGCTGCTACACCCAAGGCAGGCACCCCACGGATGCAGGATGCACCCAGAGACAGCCTGTTCGCTTCTCCCCACCCAGGACAGACACACACACCGGCGTAACACCCCCAAAACGGATGAGAGCAAGCTTTTGGCTGTAAAAATCCCTTTTTTTTGTGTGTGTGTGTGTGTGTGTCCAAGCTGCCACTCCTTCCTCTCCAAGCTCTGCTC
>QJSC01015143.1:236846-256013 GCA_003697955.1 Calidris pygmaea | reverse complement strand
CGAGCCAGCCTTGCTGCCAAGCCATCCTAAGCGGCGCAATGTCACCCAGGGCTCACCGTGCTCCCGCTCTCCCCCTCCTCCCCCCAACCTTTCCCCCGTTCCCGGGCTGGGGGAGGATGGCAGGGCTGGAAACGGGGACCCTCGGGTGGACGGACGGACGGACGGACGGGGGGGTGGGCTGATGGGGACCCGTCTCCGCAAAAAGCGGGCAGGGGAGGGAGAGGGGAGCTGGCTGCTCCCGCTACATCCACGCCAAGGCTTGAGGCACTCGCGGCGGGCGGACCGGCGGCTGTCCGGGCGTGTCCGTCCGTCCGTCCGTATCCCCGACGGGGCGCTGCGCATCCCACCCCCCAAACCCCCCCAGCCCCGCTCCCGCCGGGGGGGGACCCGCCGCTTACCGGCTTCTTCTTGCGGCGGTTCTGGAGGCGGCTGACCACCAGGTCGGTGTAGAGCACCGGCTTGAGGGTGCGGGAGCGCTGGGGCCAACCGTAGCAGAAGGTCTCCACGCCGCGGTAGTTGCGCCCGTAGCGCACCGAGCACATGGAGCGGGACCGCATGCGCCCCGCGCTGCTGTTGATGCTGTTGACACCGATCATCCTGCCGGCGGCGGCGGGGGTCGAGGGGGAGGGCGGCGGGGGTGCCCGGCGGCCCTGCCCGGCCCTGCCTGCCGCGGCCCGCTCCGCCGCCGCCGCCTGTTGAAGCCGGGCCGGGCCGGGCAGGGCTCGGCGGCGGCCGCCCGACAGAGGCGGAGCCCCGCCCCGCCCCGCCCGCCGCAGCCAATGGCGACCCGCGGCGCCCAGCCGAGCCGAACCGAGCAGGGCCGAACCCAGCCGAAGCGAGCGGAGCCTAGCCGAACCCAGCGGGCCGAACAGAGAGGGGCCGAACCGAGCCCAGCCGAAGCGGGCCGAGCCCAGCCGAAGCGGGCCGAACCCAGCCGAAGCGAACGGAGCCTAGCCGAACAGAGAGGGGCCGAACCGAACCCAGCCGAAGCGAGCAGGCCGAACCGAGCCCAGCCGAACGGGGCCGAACGGAGCCCAGCCGGACCGAGCGCAGGGCATCCCGCCTGGTGGGACACCGTCCCTGGCGCTGATGCCACACGAGCTGCACCCTCATGGGGCTGGGGGGGATAGTGACACCTCAGGGGCTTCCTGAGCTCCATGGGGCAAGGCGGCACCTCCACCCCGTGCCGGCCGGGCAGGCTCCAGAGCTGCTGCTCTGACCAGGGACCTCCGAAAGGCTGAGCTGGTAGAGCTCAGACCTTGCATCTTCAGTGCCCGCCCCACATTTAACCTTCCTGCCCATTCCTTCGAGCTCTGGCCAGAAAAAAAATCAGCTGCTAGAGCCGCCCGGCTGGTTAAGGGCAGGAGGTAGATGCTCCAGGCAGCTATTCCCGTGAAGAAGCAAAGGGCTGGGCATCCTTGCAGAAGGCATGAGGATCGATGCGTAATTCAGTTAGGCTCGACTGAGTAGGAGATGCGGCCAGTGGAGAAGGGGAAATTTTCCAGTCCGTCCTGACTGCATGGCACAGCCACGGCCGGGGCAAAGCTTGTGATGGAGGTGGCATGGGTGCCCCGGCCCATCAGATGTGCTGGGCTCCCCCAGAGGCTGGGGAAAGCCACAGGAGACAGGGGCAGGGCAGCGTATGGCTCCCGGGGGAAACAGGAGGAAGAAAAAAATAGCCCAGGGGATTAGACTGAGCAAGCGTTCCTGTGATTATAGCTCAGAGGTGGGAGCCGGGGCTTTCTTCCCACATTGCTAATCACTTACCCAGCACTCTGAGCGTCTGAGCCCTGCCGTTGTGCCTCCAAGCTGGAAGGTGGGGGGGGGCCCATCCTACCTTCCTCCCCCGGGGACCCGACTGCATTGTCAGGCTTAATTCATTAACATCTGTGAAGCGCTCCGGCTGCTGGGCTGGAAGGCAGCACAAATTTGGCTCACTCCTGCCCTCGCTAAACAGCACCCGGGAGAAACGAGGCCCGATTCGGTCCTGCCGTGTTGGTACCGGCCAGCAAAGCACAAGGTTAGGCTAAAAGACTAAGGAAGATGGGGAAGAGCGAAGGCTCCGCAAAGTGATCAATCACGTAAAGGTCAAATCCACCTCTGAAATTTAACAGACAGCCTGCAACAGCGAGTGAAATCCCAGGGGGCCTGGGCTAAAATCGCACTGACGAGAGAAGAGCAACATCTCAAGAGCTAACCAAAATATCACCAGCTCCAGGACGCCCCCCTCTTCACCTCCTTCCTTGCGGGGCGGGCAGCTGCCTTCGTTTGGCCACAGGAGTTCAGGTCCAAGCCTGCAGACGTGGGCATCCTCGGGCACGGCATTATATGGGTTCTTATAGCCCCGGCATGGCCCCCCGCCCTGGTGGGGAGGACACCCCTGTCAGAAAGCTGGGCAGCCCTGATTTCGAAGCGTGATTCTGCAGGGGAGCTTTCAGAGCCAGGGGAAAGGGTTTCCAGGAGCAGTCCTTGGGTGCTGGTTAAGGCATCGCTGCCTCGTGCTGCAGGGCACGGCGAGGCGGGGGGGGGACACGGTGCTCAGCTGTGAAAGCATAAGTTTTCAAGTGTTTTTGTTTCCTCTGCACAAAACTGGGATTGTTTACATCCATTATCTAGTATAGCAGATAAAGTTCTCGTCTGACTCAAGCTGCCACCCGCTCTCAGGCATCGCGCTGCGTTTGGCTTGGGACTCCCCGCAGCCAGAGACGAGGGGAGCATCCAGGCTCCCCGCAGGTCTATTCCTGATGCTGTCCCCAGAGTCACCGGGGATGGTGGCCTCGTGTCCCCTGCAGCCACCTAGGTCCTGCCCTGCTGTCCCCATTCCCCAGTGGCGAGTGCTGGAGGGGGGGGTGGCCACCTCCAGCTCTGAAGCCTGTGGGGTAGCAGCCTGTGCTATTCCCCAGGGCAGGCTTGAAAGAACCTCCAGCCTCCTCCTTCTGCTCTATCAAGAGCTGCCCGAGACCCAGCCCTGATCCTTGGGCAGCTCCTCTGAAGCCTGCCAGCCCTTCCCGTCCTCTGTTGTCCTTAGGAAACGCATGTGCTCCTGGAACTCTAAAATTAGCCAGCCAGCTGTGTGGCACGCTCGCACAGGAGCCTCGGTCCCCAGACATGTCCCCAGACAGCCAAGCAGCATCCTAGCCGGGCTAACGGGACCAGTGCAGGCTGCCACGGGGTGTGGGGGGGCTAACGATGGGAAAGCCTTTCCTCACTTCATGGGCACCCACGCACCAAGCGGCCAAAAGCAGCGGGCAGAAGGGTGTCCTCTCCAGCCGAGCCTGGCAAAGGCTGCCCAGGAGAGGCACAGCCCCTTCAGCCACCTTTCCTCGCTGTCCCCCCTTCCCCAGGGCAGGCTGACAGTGCTTTCCCCATCTCCCCCAAAGCCCCCCCGTGGGCTCCCCCAGCCGAACTGGGGTTTGAGGAGCTGCCGCTTTGCCTTGCCTTGCCTTGCCCTGCCTGAGATTCCTGGGCGCTGCTTTTTGCTCCCCCCCGCTCTCCCCAGCACGGCTCCCGTACAGAGGCGGCTGAAAAGCGGCGGTGGGAAGCACCGCAGCTGCAGAGGGAACAGGCCATTTTTAGCAGAGCAGCCTCCCCACTGCTGGGCTGCGGGATGCAGCAGGATGCAGCCACCTGCTGCAGCGCTGCAGCCCCCCCCGGCTTTTTACGCCCCCCCCCCCCTCCACTGCCTTACACCCAGCAAAGGTCTTGTCCCCCACCCCGTGGGAGAAAGCCTGTAGCTCCGTGGCACTGCCCTCTTTCCCACTGGCTGGGATCTGATGGGATAACTTGGGTCTCATGTGTTTAAACCCCTGGTACTTCTGGGGGTGAAGTTTAAGAAGGATGGTGCCTGAAATGGGGGGGGGGGGGGGGTACCCAACTTGCAAGGCACCTGGGGGGTAGGAGGGGGCTGCAAAGGGGGCACACCAAGGAGCACGGGGAGCTTGGATGCTCTAGGGTGCAGCAGCACTGGAGGGCAGGGGTTCAGGGTCCTCATTTTGGATGTTTCCATTCCATTTCGGGTGCTTAAAGCCTTTTCTGGAACTGGGTTTAAAATTAGAGAATTTTTCCTGAGTAACTCCTTTTACTGGCGAAGCGTGGGCTGAGAGGGAGGACAGCCCTATTGAGAGCTGCTGGTAACCCCTTAATGATGGGGTGAGCGACGCAGCCAGGAATAGACCCACAGAGGCTGAAAAGTGAGCTCAGCTTTTCACCCTCCATTGCCTTTTTTCATCAACCATCTCCCCCCGTCGTGGCTCCGGCACCCTGTGGGAACCCATCTTCCACATCATGAGTTGTTTGCCAACTGTAGTGCTTCACCAACCCCAATGGTTTCTCCCTGGCAGGTCCCATGGGAGCTAATCCCATTCCCAGGGCCCAAGGCGGGGAGAAGGCAGCTCAGAAAACCCTCCCCAGAACAGGCGATGCCGGAGAAGCGCAGCACCCTGAGGCTGGAGGTGCTCGCTGGATGCTGCCCACCCTGGCCAAGCCCCATCGGGAACTGGGGCAGGCAGGGAGAAGGCAGAAGTCCCCACCAGTCACACCAGCGCGGTGAATTCCCAGCTCCAGGACTTTAACCACCAGCCCACCCTCCCCATCGATATCCTTTGATTGTGTCACCAGAAACGTTCCCTCAGCCACCGGAGATGGCTCCGAACCCAGGGCCTGGCCATGGCTTTGGGTTGCAGTGCTCCAGGGAGGGCTGAGTACCATGGGGTCAACACCACGAAGCTTCTGGCTGCGGCCCCCACGTGCCCCCATGCCTGCAATACAGGCAGAGCAAGAGCAGCAAGAACACCAGAGCTCTGGTGTCCTCCTGGGGGAATGAGGCAGCCTGTGTTCCCCTCAGCAAGGCGTGAGGAAAGCTGCAGGCCAAGGGACCTGCATGAGGACGGATGCATTCGTTGCATCCCACATAGCCATCCACGTGATCCTGCCCAAAGCTCTGGCTGACCAGGGAGAGGGACCGAATTTACCTTGAGCAGCTCCTTGGGGAAGTCAGTGCCTCCGTTGAGCCCCTCCAAGTTGCCAATGAAGTCGGAGCAGGACATTCTCTTTCCGATGTTCTGGGAGAGCCAGGGGGAGAGAAACATAGGAGGTTGCCTTTGGGGCAGGAGGGCAGTGCTGGCTGGAGCGGGTCCCACAGCCCAAGAACAGACCCCCCCCCCATCTCTACAGTGGGGTGAGGGACCAGTCAGGTCTCAGGGAGGCTGCTTGAAGGTGTGGGGAAGCTGCCAGCTTCTTAAATAGCCTTCTTTTTCTAAGTTTGGTGCTACCTGCTCCCTTGGCAGCTGGTTTTGGAGTCTCACTCTCACCCTCTCTCCCTGTCCACTTTCCTCTTCTGTCCTCATCCCACCTCCACATCTTCCAGCTCGGCGCGTCTCCTCCAAAGCTCCTCCAAAGCCCCGCTCTCTCCTTCACCAGCTCCCTCTCTCACTCAGCCTTCATCCTCTGTCCTCCCCAAACATGTTAGGGGTCCAGGGTCCCGTACCTGGGGTTCAGGGCAGTGGGGACAGCCAGGGCAGGGGACAGACGGGGGCTGATGGCAGCGGGAACTTACATGTCCATGCAGATCTGTGTTCAGCAGCATCAGGGCGCAGGTGAGGGTGTGGGCTCCATCTGCAGCACAAGCACAGGACGGGAATTAGAGCCAGGATGGGAATTAGAGCCCCCGGCTCAAGCCCAGCAGCTGGTGCTCCAGCCCCTCGGCATCTCAAGCAGGACATGGGGGCTCTGAGGCCCCACCAAGACAGCCCCGAGCCCCCTCCTCCCACCGCGGGCAGGCGAGGCACGCAGCAGCCAGCACGGTGCTCGGCAGCACGCGGGTGAGTAGGTCACTGAATTCGAAGCTGGTCTCCCAAAACTTGAGCGTACAAACTCCCTTCCAAGCCTGCAGCCCCCCTCCAGCCAGATGATCCCGCAGCGTTCCTCGCGCAGCAAGGTGGGACCAGCGCAGCCCTTCCACCAGCCAGGCAGCCCAAACCTCACCGGTCCCCGGAGCCAGCCCAGAGCAGACCCAGCGGGTGAAGGCAGACGGGAGAGGCGCAAGAGACGTGGTACAAAGCGGGTACGAACGGTACCAAGTGGCCACTTTGTGCCACCCCGAGATCCGGGCACTCAAGTTTTTTCTCACCTGGCTGTTCCCTGAGCCGAGGGTCTGAGAGCTGGGGTCTATGGGGTGAGGAGGGCCTTCTCTCGCCTCTCGTGCTAATCTGCTCAAGGTCAGAATTAAGGATGGGTTGAGCCCTAATTAGGCAGGATCCAACTGGAGCAGGTGGTTGTTGTTTTGTTGTTTGGTTGTGCTTTTTTTTTTTTTTTTTTTTTTTTTTTTCAATCTAAAGCATCTGTCATTTGTGGGAAATGACATCTCTGCAACTGGGGCTGTCTCCTCAGGCATCAGTGCATGCTCTCAGCCTCCTCTCTGGTTTCAGTCCGAGCACCTTCACCGAGTTGACGAACACGTGGGCTCGCTTGAAACACACACGCACGCACGGACACACGCGGTTTCTTACCCTCCGAAGAGATGGCGTTGGGATTGCACTCGTAATAGCGCTGGGAAAAATGAGCCAGCACTCGCTCTCGCTCTTGCGTCTCTCCCATCAAGGCCAGCTCCTTCAGAAAAGACCTGAAGAAGCAGCAGCAGCAGCAGCGTTGGTCACACGTGAAGCCCACCAGCGGTTTCTCCAACCCGCCCTGTGCAGGAGCAGGGACACCCACTGTGTGCTGGATGAAGCCCTGCCATCACACTTCCCTCCCAACCGCCTGCAGGACTCCCCTCCAAGCCCATAGTATCACACCCTGATGGCACATCACAGGCACCTACAGCTGGCCCTGGGCACTTCACCGGGGAAGGAAGTGGAGGTGACACCAAGAGGCTTATCAAGGCCTGGAAGCCAGTCCTAGATGACACTTGATGGTGACATCAAGGCCAGGAAAGCCAGTCCTAGGTGAACCTGACTGTCACCTAACTCTGCACTGCCTGATGAGTTAAGACCAGGGATGCTCTTCCATGGTTGTGTGGCTGAGAGACCACTTTGGGACTCAACCCCCACCATGTAAGAGGTAAGAAGATCTCCAGGTGGGAGCCATGGAGTCTGCCTGCTCCTGAAGACCTCTGTGTGGGTGCAGAGCTGCGGAGGGCATGGTCTGCTGGGACCCCAGTCAGGTGGCCATCACACACGTGTAACATGCATTTAGCTCTGACCTGAGAGCCTGGTCCAGGCTCATCCCCGTGAACACGAAGAACTTCAGATATTCCCCAGCCACCATCTTGCTGAACTCATTGCTGAAATAGAAAAGGAGGAAGCGAGAGTGGGATCAACCAGACCATGGGGACAGCAAAAGGCACACAGGGGTGGGGTGGATTCCAGGAGGTCAGGAGCTCCCCAGGGCTGTGGGAAGCATGTTGGGGACAGAGACACTCTACACTCCCATGAAACTCAGAGGAGTCACCCACAGATCCAATGGGAATGCTGGGCATGTAAGAGAAACTGGAGAAGCTGGAAGGGCCCACGAGGGCTCAGCCAGCCATCCCCCTGCCCCGACACCTTACCGAAGCATCCAAGATGCAGTCACGGTAGGAAGGTACCCAAACCTGGATGTCTCTTAGGTTTGAGCTTTGGGGTCCCACCTGCTATTCCCTGCAAAGGGGCAGCAGCTGTGGGTACACCACGGGTGCAGGTGGACCCCTTGCAGAACGGGCTGTTCCTTGTGAATACCCACACGTACTTCTTCCCCAGGTGACGGGCCACATCTGCTTTTTTAAAGCCGTCCAGGTTGTAGAGCCTCTTGGCCAGGCGTTTGGCAGCCTCCAGGTCAGCCTTGTGCCCGTTGGAGAGGGTGTCCGTGCTGCCCAGGGCCAGCTGCTCCACACTGTCCATCTCAGAGTCCGAGTCCGAAACCAGCTGGCTCAAGGGGTGGTCACTGCAATGGGAAGGGACACTCCACGTTAGCCTGCCTGCAGACCCTCTTCTTCTTCAGCTTCTGGGGAAACACAGGTTTCTCACCCTGCTTTGGAGACCAGCTACTCACTGCTGGAGCCCCAGATGAACAACACTGGTTAGAGACACTCTGAGGTCGGGTCTGGGAGCTAAGGGAGAGTTTGGGAATGCGGCTGGAGAAGAGGTGAGGTGACAGGGCAGCTCCAGTGACTGATGACAGAACCAAGGCACCAAAACCCACGTCCAAACTGGATGTAGAGAGACTGGGCAACGGACATCTGCTCTGAAGTCCCACCACCCTGGGGCTGTGAAACTCCATGTGTGGGCTCAGGCTCTGCCAAGCTCAGCCGCAGCGGAGACTTGGAGCAGAAACATGTGCACATCATACGCTCTCCTGCAGATCTGCACTCATTTTTAAAGCTGGACAAACATCCCCGTGCTGCTCTCCAGAGCAGTTTCTACCCAAGACAAGACGACTGTCCTTCCTTCGTTCACCTTTTCCCACCCACCGACTCCACAGCACCTCACAGAAGGGAAAACAGGCAGAGAGGGAGAAGATGAAGGACACCCCCACCTCCCCGCCCCCCACCGCCCAGCGGGGTGTCCTGTCTTCTCCAGGCTGCCCATCAGCTCTCAGCCCACCATGCCTTAAATGGCCACGTTAGGAGACGCTCTTGGCTTAGCCCCCGAAAGGAGTCTGACTCAGCGGCGCAGAAGTTATCCCAACCCAAAAGCCGGTCGAATCTCATCAACAACGAACGTTAAGCAACTCTGACCTCGCCCAAATTTTCTGGCAGCCCTCGCAATGTTCCAGCCTGATTTATTTTTAAAAAGCCTCTAATTGACTTTTAAGAGGCCTGCTCTCCTGAGCCAATTACCCGGGGCCAATCTCCTTGAGGCTCCGCTTCTTCCGCGAAGGACGAGCCTCCTGGTTGCTCGGCTCTGCTCGTCCCGGGGGAGCCCTGCACAGCTCTGACGGGCTGTCCCTGTGCCTCGGGGGGGTCCTCGGCATCTTCCTCCCACCCTCCTGGCATCTCCAGCCAGGCGTGCGGTAGGGGAAGCTGCTCTGTGGGGCCTGGACACTTCCCCACTGAAGCTGAAAGTGGTTCTGATACCCCACGAGTCCCCAAGGAGATGCACTTGGCTCGGACCAAGGCTGGGAAGTGACCTCAGCAAGACCTGGATGGGTGGCCCCAGGAAGATCTGTGCCCATTTGGCCCCAGGGAGCCTGTTCTTCAACCCATGCCACCCTGGTGAGCAGCTGGGAGAACGGCCACAAGGTCCCTAGGAGCTCACTAGCCCCAGACCCGCCTGCTCTGGGGAACTGTGCCAGGCAGGAGGTTTCCAGCATCACCATCTGCACCACCAGCACACCCAGTCCTGCAGACATCCCTCCCACCTGCCTAAAACATCTCCTCCTCCCAAAATAGGGTGGCTACATCCAAAGGTGCTGCTGGCATGAGCCCTGGTGCCTGCTGCCCTCCAGCTGTGCGCAGGAACGCTGGCTGGTGGGACCAAAGCTGCTCCAGGGAGCACCTGAGAGCAGGACAGGCTGGGTGCTGCTGGGCCAGTGCTGGCCAAACACCTGGGCACAGGTTTGGCTTACAAATGTTGGGCCCTTAACCAAGGGCAGGGCTCACAGGCTCTTTGCTTCCCACCAGCAGAGGAGATGAATCCATCCCAGTGATTGGCACCTGCCAGCCATGGGTTGTGGTGACTGTATCTGCCTCTAAAGCTCAGAGCCTGCTATCACAGGGGCACAGGCACTGTCCCCTCCCCAGCCCAGCAGCTCCAAGGCTGCTTCTCCAGCCACAGGCTGAGCTACAAAACCCAAGGCCAATGCTCCACCACTCTCCATGGTCCAACTGCACCTCCAGAGTAAGTGACGGCTCATAGCTCTCTGAAGACCTTTTCATTCTTCTCAACTGTCATCAATTAAAACTCCTGATAACCTTCTAGACCTTGCCAGTCCTCCCTGGGAGGTTGTCCTCCCTCACACAGCCAGTTCCTGGTGCCTCTGGGGGCAAACCTTGAGCTCTGAGTCTCCTCCTGTGACCTCTCTGCCCAAGCTGTGCTCCTCAGCTTTCCTCTCTGGTGCTGAGCATCCAGGCACGGGGCCATCTTCTAAACCTCTCCGCCCTTCAACATCTGTATCTATCTCCCTGCAAGTTTCCAACCCGTGGCTGCAATTCTTGCCTTGCTTCTTGCAATAGGCACACAGGGATCACAGCCTGGGTCTTCAAGCAACCCTACCAGAAGATCTGCTGTGCCTCCCCTCACCAAGTCCCCATACTGCTCTTGGACTTTACATTGGCAAAGCGTGACCTTGCACAAGTGACCCCAGCCGTGCCGTGAAATGGGTTTTCTTTCAACACTCAAGCCACTCTTGTGCTGTTAAATAAAGACCGTTAGCTTTGATAGGCTGGGAGGTCCCATTCGTGGCACCCGGTGGTCACCACTAAAAGCCCCAACTGGCCTGGAGGGCAGGCAGCTTAAAGAGAGACAACCAAGAACCTCATCCTCAAGCAAACGGAGAACAGAGCAAAGTGCCGCGGCAAAGAGACGTCCATGTCTGAGGCAACTGAGGTGATGCTAATTTTCTTGCCAATGAGCTAATGTCTCAGGGTGTTTTATTTTCAGTGTACTTTCTGAAGTGACATTTCAGTTTGGCTTGAAGAAACACTGAGATAATATTTTTTACATTAGATACTTTTTCAACCCGAGAACTGGCCCGCACTTAAGGAATAAAGATCAAATTTGGTATTGTGTGAGCACCCTCAGTGTGCCTGAAATGAGTCATCCCCGAGCGGACCCAGCACTAGCTCATCCCTCTCCGTGCTGCCCGCCTGGGACAGCCACTGCCACCCCCACGTTGCCGGGAGCAGAGGTCCCCCTGCCACCTCGGAGGTGTTCGCTGGAGAGGGTCCCCAGTGCCTGTGTTGGCAGCTGGGAGATGCTTCTGGGGGTCTCTGAGAGTAAGGTACATGATCCAGCTCAGGACTTGCCCCAGGATAGAGGGTCTTCCTCGACCCCCTCTGACCCCAGCTCAGCACGAGGACCAGCTGCGGGACATTGGTCCTGTTCGGGGCCACCACACCACGACCCTCCTCCATGGCCCACTGCACCACAATACTCCTCCTCCAGGGCCAGATGCTTCTCCAGGGTCCAAATGTTCCTTCTTGGGGCAAAACGCTCCTTTTCTGGAGCTGGATCCTCATCTCACCCCGATATTCCTCCTCTGGCCAACTGCCCGGAGCCCAGCAGGAGAGAGCACAGCACCTTCCCTGGCTGCAATGCAGCGTGTCATTGCAGGAGCCCTGATGTCCTCTCCACCTTGCCACCACAAGCCGGTGTCACCTGGCACCATATGCTTTCCATGGGTGTCAGCAACCAGGAGGAAATCTTCTCTCCTGGATATGGGGCAGCAATAAGGCACTAGCACAGCAAAGCCTGCCCTGGAGGGTTGACCTCCAGCTCCTGGCTGCCAGCAGGGATGGATCTGCATGGTGGGACGCTCCCCACACTGTGTCTCTGTGGTGGGACCCTTCCTGTAACAGCATCCTGCACCCCAGGATGCGGGGAAGGAGAGCCGTCCCTGGGGACAACCTGGGCCAAGTGGCCACTGGTTTCAGCTGGGGGTGCTCAGCTGAGATCCCAGGTTGCCCAGCTCCTGCCTGACCCATCTCCAGGTGAGACATCTGCTGTAAGAAACTCAAAACCTCCAACCACCATCCATCCAAGTGCCACTTCCATCCCACAGAAGGCTGGTTGGCATCCTGTACCATGGAAGGGACAGGGCAAGGAGCCTGGTCCAAGCCCGTGAGGGACAAGTGCAGGGGGCAGAGCAGCACTCTGCCCTCGATTCCCAATGCCCCGCACGCATGGCTAGATGCCCGACGCCTCTGCCAAGCCAGCCCAGCCTGCCTAATATTGCTGCTAAGAATGTACCAGACCGGATCTTTGGCTGAGCTAAATAAATGCAGCTCCCTCCATCGGTCTCAGCGGAGCGACTTTGATTTATGACAGCCAAGATCTGGGCTGGTTCATTCTTCGCAGAATTGAAGTTAGGGCTGAGAGGACGCTTGAAGGTCAGCCAGGCCAGCCTCCAACCACAGGCAGGGTTGGTCCTGCTTTCTGGCAGCTCTGGAGACCAACCTGGTCCTCAAATCACAGCAGCACCCGGCAGCATTACTGCTGCCAGATCCAGGTAGGACCGAACTTTGGGCAGTCCTGTTTCTCTGCAGACTTCCAGAGCCTCCCCTGCAGCACGCCAGCCCCTTCTGGAGATGCCTGCCTGTCCTCCATCACCACCCCATCCCACCAGCCCTTCTTGTGAGCACCACAACTGCTCCTGCCCTGCAATCCCACCAAACAATTTCTGGAGCCAGCTGAGAACCTTAAAATCTGGTTACTCACCCACCGGGTGGAGGGTTGTCTTCTCCTTCAGAGACACAGATACCATGGGGTCAGTGCAGGGGAAGCTGGGTCTCTCGGACCTTTAGGCAAATCCCAGACCAAATTGCAGGGGCTACAATTAAACGCCTGCCACGAGAGGGGCTGCATCCCACATGGATGTGCCACTGCCCCTGTGGGCAGCCCTGGGACCCTGCCTGCTGCCCCCATCCTTCATGCCCATCCCCAGGCCCCAGCATTGCCACCCCGTCCTGTGCCCCAGCTCCTGCTGCTCCTCATGGCTCGACATGAAAACGCTTGGGGGAAAATCCCTCCCAGGCTTGTGCCTCACTTCTTGCCCTGCCAACGCTTGTGGGGAGACCTCTTCATCCTGCACCCCAGCCTCGTGGCCCTCCTCTGCTACCGTCCCACTTCATCCTTCCCTTCCCCTGTCTCCATCCTTCCCTCGTCGCCTCTGCTCAGCCCTCTCCCCCCACCCTCCCCGCATCACACCCCAAACCCACCCCACGGGACCCCAAACCTGGCACAGCCCTCAGGCCATCATCTCACCAGTTTGCCCAGTGCCAACTGGGAGCCTCAGGCCAGAGCTGCCAGCCCTGCGCTGACCTCGGGAAGGGGGGGTTTGGGGAGGAATTGGGGTTGGGGGGGGGGGCGGGGGGGGAAGGAAAGGCGCCGGCTCCCCGACTGCTGCAGTAACAAAAGGGACCTTATAAAGAAGCACAGCGGAGCGTATTGGCAGGGCCGGGGATCTGGCAGGGATGAAGGTTTCACTCCCGGCGCATCCTCCGCCTGGGGCGGTTGCCAGCCCTCCGGGCTCCCCGGTGTCCTCCCACGCAGCCGCAGCTCCAGGGCTGAGCTCTCCCTCTAGCGAGGCTCCGGACGTGCTGTGCTGCCCCTCACTGGGGTATCTGGCCCTTTGGTTTGGTTTTTTTTTTTTTCCACCAGGCGGTTTGCAGTGTCCTGTCTGTCCCCCCCGCCAACCCCCACCACCCCCACCCCCCGACACCTTCTCACCCCCCACCCTGCTTTGCTGCTGCTTCTCCTGCCTGCCCTGCTTTCTGTCCCACCTCAGGCGATGCCCCCGATTCAGGTCCCAGCAGAGCCTCCCTCGCTCCCCTCTCACGGGGGTGGCACGGGGGGGGTCCAAGTCACATCCCCTCCCTCCACTGCCACTCCTTGGGGACCAGCATGGCTGTGCCTGGCTCTGGAGGAGTGGGACAGGCAAGGGGAGCTGGGCAGCTGGGTATTAAGGGGGCTTGCACCCCTAGGGGGATGCAATTTGCCCATTTATATCCCATCCTGCTGGTGGGGGTGGCAGCCCCCCCCCCTCCCGCTCGCACCCGGCAAAGCCCGGGGATTTACATCTGCAGTGACAAAAATCTGGCTGCCACCGCGGGGGCGACCTCCCCGCAGTCCCCAGGGGCTGTCCCCATCTCGCCAGCCCCACATCTGCCCCCCGCCAACCCCAGAGGGAGAGAAACAGCCCCCCGCCCCGGCCCAGGGGAGGGCTGTGCCCCCCCCCCCACGCTCTGTGGGTCACCCAGAGCCCTCTGCCCAGCCAGAGCGGGGGGGACCTGCACACAGGGCAATCACCTACTCACACACTGGGGGTGCCACCGGGGGGTGTCCCGCTGTGGAGGGGTTGGGGAGGGGGGTCCCGCACTGGGGACGTTCAGTCACTGCTCCCTCCCTTGTAGCCAAGGCCACCGGAGGAGGCGGGGGCATCCCAGTGCCCGGGGTCCGCACTGAGGCACACTCCCCGTGCCCAAGGACAAGATAAAAGCTTGGGCTCAGAATATCGGGTGCTGAGGGACACCAGGGCCTTGGGGCTGCATTAACCAAGGCCACCAAGCCTTGGGGGACACCGCGTCTCCCCGGCACTGCAGGGGGCATCACCAGCTTGACATAAAGTCACGGGCTGCAGAGCCACCCAGACCCCAACCACTGCAACAAATAACACCAAGGGTTTCAGGGGCACAAGCGGGACGGCCACAGGGCAGCACACATGGGTCTAGACCTGCTGGCCTTTGTCACCAGTCACCCCTCACACCAAAGCCCTGCAGCCCGAGGTCACCCCTGCCAACCCTGAGGCCGACAGCCAGCATAAAGCACAGCCTCCACGACACAGCCCCCCTGCCTGGGGGTCCCCAGCCCACCTGAGCAGGTGGCAGTCAGTCTGTACTTGCTTGGGACCACAGATGGTGGCAAATCCCCTGCTCTGGCCCTGCTGGCGCGGGTGATGTTGTGTGATGATGGCTGCAGAGGTTCCTGAGCTCCTTTCCCCAGCGATTTCCATTAAAGACCCCTTAATGGGAGTGTCAAGAGAATACTCCTCGCTGGAGCAGATCAGCCCTGCCAGGCACCAGGAGCTGCTGACTCCAGCTCATGGAAACCTTTGAGCAACCAGCCCAAGATGCTTCTCCTTCAAACTACTTAGGAAGCTTCAGGTTCATGGTCGGCTCTACTCAGAGTCTCAAAAGTTGGTAGGAGCAACGACGGGGAAACTCCTTGCACCTCTCCTGTGCCAGAAAGCCCTGAGGACTGACCCTGCAGATGCTGGGCTGTCTCAACCCCTGGTACCCCATGTCTTCCTGCTTCCCAGTCTAGCTCATGGTGCCAGTCTCAATCTCCACTCCTCTCCATCGCACAAAACAGCAGATCCCAACCCCAGCTGAGAGAGGAGAAGGAGAGGAGGAGAAGGAGAGGAGGAGAAGGAGAGGAGGAGAAGGAGAGGAGAGGCTCAGCAAAGATCCAGGGCAGTTTGGGGGGGGACACACAACGCCCCTCCATGGCCTGTGCAGCAGCCCAGTGCTACTCTGAAACCTGGGTTAGGAGGTGAGCACAGCATCCCAGTGCTCTCCACTGACTATAAACCGGTGAGGAAAACCCTCTGTTAAGCCACATTATTGCCGCTCCTGCTGTGAGGTGTCTCTCTGCACCCTCACACCTCCCTGTGCCCCTGCAGCGGTGTTGCCATGGTATGGTGGCACCAGGTGGACAGTAAGTCAGACACTGTCCTCTTGGTTTCTCCAGGGTGCTCTGTTTCGGTCCCTTGCCCCAGCAGAGGGATAGGAAGTCAGTTCTTTCTGCAGAGAGCATTGAGCGTGGCTGGATGCTGCCACCCTTCACTGCCTCGTGCCTCTCGGACATCACCAGTTCTACTGCCCAAACTTTGCCTGGCCTCTGTGCCACCATGTCCCTGGCTTCAGTGTCCCAAAGAAAGGCAAGGCCTAACCTGGTGCCTCTCTGCCCAAAAGTGCCCTTGGAGTGATTCAGGGACCATAGAGCAGATGCAACACCCCACTCTACCTCACCTTACAAGAGGTAACGGGCACAAGCTTGAACATAGGAAGTTCCACCTAAACATGAGGAGGAAATTCTTTCCTGTGAGGGTGGCAGAGCCCTGGAAGAGGCTGCCCAGAGAGAGGTGGTGGAGTCTCCGTCTCTGGAGACATTCAAAACCCACCTGGACATGTTCCTGTGGGACCTGCTCTGGGTGACCCTGCTCTGGCAGGGGGTTGGACTAGATGATCTCCAGAGGTCCCTTCCAACCCCTGTGATTCTATGATTCTGTGACTGCAGATACCAGAGAGGACACAGAGCTCAGATCCCTGCCTGACCGCCCCAAGCTGAGCCTGTGAGGATGGTGCAGGTTGTCACCAGAAGTGACATAGTCACATAGTTGGTCTGGAAAAGACCAACTCCCCATAAAATTTGGTATGGAAAAGACCAAAGCCTAGAAAGTGGGTGAGGGATTCAGGAGGCTCTGGCATTGCACAGAAGGTCACTGGGCAGAGAGACCTCACAGGGCAGCAATGCAAACAGGAAGGTTAGTGCTGGCATGACTGAGACACCAAGTTCTCCGAGAGCCACCAGCTCTGCAGCTGAACCACTGGGCCAGACCTGATCCCCAGACTAGACCTGATCACACTCCAGATGAGGGTACCCTCGGAAAGGGAAAAGATGCGGCCCGTCAACCCGCCACATCACAAGTGCCTCAGCCCAAGACCTTGCTGGAAGGGGTAGAAGTGCAGGAAGTGTCTCAGCCTGGACATGGTCTCACACAAGGACAGGTTGGAAGCGGTGGGGCTGACCTCCCCCAGCTCACTCCACTAGACATCTCCCCAGGCATGGGGCAACCATCCTGAGCCCGGGTGCAGGCAGGCTTGGAGCAGCGTACAGGGAGCCTCTGGTGGGCTGTCCTCATCTCTGCCCTCCATCTCCCAACATACACAAGGCTGAGGAGGTTCAGGAGATCAGGGCAATAGGTACAAGGCCATAGCTTCATAGAATGGTTTGAGCGGGAAGGGACCTTAAAGATCATTGAGTTCCAACCCCCTGCCATGGGCAGGGACACCTCCCACTAGACCGGGTTGCTCAAAGCGCCATCCAGCCTGGTCTTGAGGTCCCAAAACCATGGGACTCTTGCCCTCAAGAAACTGGAGGCTGCCACTCGGATGTTGAGGGATGCAGCAGTATCAGGGAGTCTTGGCCTCCAGGAGGGAAAGGCTGTTGAATTTCTACTGGCACTCAACTTCTGAAGGGCCTTGCCCCACAGCCACCGCGGATGCTGGACTGTCCTGCAACAGGAACCACCACAGGATTGAAGACCTGGGGGACTCCCTGCTTGCTAGGCTGGAGGAAATCTCACAGCCCTCCAATACCAGCAAAGCTGGCAAAGATGGAAAAGGAGATGTGCTCCCACCGACATGCCTACCACAACACCACAGCGATCGCTGGCCTGATGGGCCACTTCACAGAGAGCCCAGCACACCCTGTCCTCACCCTTCCCCTCTTCCCCAGCAACGCTGGCTGCAAAGCACACCTCACGGGGTTAGACCCCACACCGAGCCTCGGTGGCCCAGCTGGACAGCAAGCAACTTTGGTCACTCACCTCATGTTGGAGGCCAAGGGAGTACCAAAGCTGTCCTCTGAGCGGCAAGGGCTGTGCCGAGCGCCCTTCCTTCGTCTCCCCCGCTCCTCCTCCCTCTCCGTCCAGGGGGCATCTGTGGCTGAACTGGTCCCAGAGTCTGGCTCCAAATGAGCCAGAGGAGCAAAGTTCTCCTCGATCAGCTTGGCGCTGTCTCGGATCTGTCCCTGTATTTCTGGGGTGAGGGTTGGGAGGTCAAAAGTGAAAAAGGTCCCGTGGGTGCGGGCTGGGGAGGAGAGGATGTCAATGGAGTCCAGGCTGGTGTAAGACGTGCCTTTGGCTCGATGGGACTCCATGATGCTCTCAAAATGCTTGCTGAAAGAGTCCATGCCATCCTTGGAGAGGCTGTGCCCTAGGAGGAAGGGCACTGGAGACTTGAGCATACCCTGTGTGTCTCGGTCCATGCTCCTAGAGGGAAAGAAAGTGAGAAGAACTGGTCACTGAGGAGCAAGGGATCAAAGCCCCGAAACAAAAGCCCACGCGCTGCTCCAGAAGAAAACTTGGGAGGGCAGAAATCTCCTCCGAACATCTGTAGACCTCCGAGGAAACGCCTTGCCTGCCCAAGACATCATGGGAGGAGGGACTGGGCTGGCCTCCCTCCAGACATATGCTTCTCCTTTAATGCACCACAGACTTGTTCCTTTAGTGGCTCATCCTCATAAGAAGCTTATGAGACGGCTACTGCTCCCAGTCACTCGACTTGAGCTTAGATCCAATAAAGGGCTCAAGCACCAGAAGCAGGATGTGGTTCAGCTCCATTTCTAACCAAATCTGGAAGTGGTTGAATTTTCCACCAGCCTTCAGAGCTCCCGGCACCCAGAAGGCTCCTCCTGAAGCTGCTCAGGACAGTGCAACACCTTCCTCCATGAACGCAGCATCATGGTCGCTGAGCACCGCACTCAGAGCATGACCAACACCCACCTGCAAGGTCTTCTGGCTGGTCCCAGGAGAAGTCTGGGACCCAGCACAAGGAGATGTTGAGTCCCAGGAGAAGTCTGGGACCCAGCACAAGGAGATGTTGAGTCCCAGGAGAAATCTGGGACTCAACACAAGGAGATGCTGAGCCCCAGGTTTCCCCAGGCTCTCCAGAGGGAGCCTCACACCCAGCTCTGGGCTCAGGGACCTGAGCTGACCCATGTCCTGGAGGCCAGGCTTGGTCCTGGCTCATCATCTTCTCAGGGATCACCTCCACAGGATGGCCCACCTTGTCTTACAGAAAGATCTGGGTCCAGCCCTACACAGGAGTTTCTAAACCCTGAAGCCCCGAGTGTGTGTTGTCCTGTAACTGAGGTGACGTGCAGCCTGTCCATGTGACAACAGGGACACCTCCAACCCTTCCAACGTCAACGCTTCAGCCGCAGCAGCATAAACACAGCCCTAAAAGCCTACTTTACTCATAAGCCGCTATCATTTTATTCAAGCAGCAGAGAAGCACTTGTTATGCCACTCTCTCCTCTGATTAAAGGCGAGGAACTGCTCCAGCTTGTCATAACATTTGTTATGAACAAACAACTCCATACAGAGGGCTCAGAAGATGCGTCGCTGTTACAAGCGCCAAATGATTTTCATTCATTAAGCCTTCACATAAAAAAAAAAAAAAAAAAAGAAAAAAAAAAACCAAACCAAACCACACCACCTCACCCTGATTACTTCAGCAGGCCGGGAGGCTTCCAGGGGAGCACAGCTACGCCAGCCATGGGCAAGCAAGGCAGGATGGAGGCTGCCCTTGCCCATCCACCAGCGTTTCCCTGCAGCATCACTCAAGACTCTCACCATTCCCATAGGAGCCCCCCGAGGCAGCTGCCACCTCTGGGGTGGCTTTCTGGGGAGGACGAGGCAGAAAAAGACCTCTTTAGCATCTGCGGATGAGCTTTACGGCTGGAAATGTGC
>QJSC01015143.1:218359-228373 GCA_003697955.1 Calidris pygmaea | reverse complement strand
CCCCCCCCCCACCTACCCCCGGTGCGGGCGGGCGTGTCCCGGTGTAGCACCGTGCTCGTCCCCGTGTCCCGGTGTGACACCGCGCGGGTCCTGGTGTCCCGGTGTGCACGTCCCCAGGTGCCAGCGTGAAGCAGGAGCGGGCACAAGCCCCCTTCCACGGGTGTGCGTGTCCCTGTGTCCTGGTGGGCGCATCCCCCGTACATCAGCCTGCGGGTGGCCACGGGTGGCACGTCCCCCCCTCAGCAGCGTGCACCTTCCCGTGTGACCGTGGGCACACGCGTGAGCATCCGTGGCCCACGCGTGTCGTCCCCACGCTGGCCCGCTCCCCACCACTGCTTGGGGACCGTGAGGACAAGAAGACCAAAGCTGCCGTGTCCTGTCCTGGGTCACTTGCCACCCCCAGCGAGCTGCTGGCCCTTGCCCTGGGGAGCAGACCCCACGCTGGGGACTTATCTCTCCAGGTGGGGGTCTCACCCCGAGCACACCACAGCCACAAGGACCTGACACTGCTGTTTCTCCAGCCACCCTAAGGATGGGAAATGTCACCCCAAGGACGGGAAATGCCACCCCATGTCTCAGGAAACCCCTTCAACGCCCCAAGAGGGGGGGAAAAGCATCCCAGATTCCTGCATCCCATCCAGGCTTGGAGGTGGGTTTGAGCAGAGCCCACATGGGGCACCAAGTGCTGTGGCAGGGTCCCCGGCCACGCTGCTGCTGCTGCCATCACGCTTGGGTCCACACGTGGCAGGCCACCAGGGCTGGCAGCCAGGGCTCCCTGCCCGCCCGATCGATTCGCTATTAAACAGCACTTCATTACCCAGCCCCACAATCGTTATCAAACGCGTGCGAGCGGAGAGGCCCAGGGGAGCTGGGGCCTCATGTGCACACCCTGCCCGCAGGAGGAATTTGGGGAGGGCTGCCCCTCCTTTGCTGCTTTTCACAGAATCACAGAATCACATAGGGTTGGAAGGGACCTCTGGAGATCATCTCCTCCAACCCCCTGCCAGAGCAGGTCCACCCAGAGCAGGTTGCACAGGAATGTGTCCAGGTGGCTTTTGAATGTCTCCAGAGAAGGAGACTCCACCACCTCCCTGGGCAGCCTCTTCCAGGGCTCTGCCACCCTCACAGGAAAGAAGTTCCTCCTCGTATTTAGGTGGAACTTCTTATATTCAAGTTTGTGCCCATTTCCCCTTGTCCTGTCACTGGGCACCACTGAAAAAAGACCAGCTCCATCCTCTTGACACCCACCCTTTAAGTATTTATAAGCATTGGTCAGCCTTCTCTTCTCCAGACTAAAAAGACCCAAGTCTCTCAGCCTTTCCTCATAAGGGAGATGCTTCAGGCCCTTCATCATCTTTCCAGCCCTCTGCTGTCTCCTCTCCAACAGTTCCCTGTCCTTCTGGAACTGGGGAGCCCAGAGCTGGACCCAGTGCTCTCCCAGGGCAGAGCAGAGGGGGAGGATGACCTCCCTCGACCTGCTGGTCACACTCTTCTTGATGCACCCCAGGATGCCCCTGGCCTTCTTGGCCAAAAGGGCACATTTCCTGCCAGCTCCGTGCCCGCCTGCCCTCGCTGTCACCCTAAAAGCGTGTCCCCTTCTCCCCTCCCAGGCACGGGAGAAAGCAGCAGGCTCAGCAGGCTCTCCTCATATTTAATGCATCGGAGCACTGCCATTTTCTGCCTGCTTCTCCGGGCTCCTGCCTGCGTGGGGGGGGTCCCCTCTCCCCCCCCCCCAACGCTGGGGACGGCGGGTCCCCGAGCTGCCTCGCACACGGCCGGCTTTTCGGAGAAGCTGGGCTAATTAGGGGCCCTGGCTGCTGCGGGATCAACGACCTGATTCCTTCAGCAGCTTCTTGACGGCAGGAGGAGGGCGGGGAGGGGGAAGGCTTTTCTCTCTAAGCCGCAGCCGGAGCGACAAATTTAACCAAGTGGAAGAGCTCAGGGCTCTCCTCGGTGTGTCCGTACCACCACAAGACGTGCCTGCACCTTCCCGGCGCCTGCTGAGAGCTGCGGAGGGGAAGGGAGAGAGAGATTCTTCTGCCACCCTGGCTGGAGATCCAGGCCATCCCCAGAAAACACATTTCCTTCCAAACCACGCGCGTTTCACCCACAGGAGCTGCTTTTCTCCCCACCCCGCTCTGCTCCACGTCCCTGTCACCTTCCCACAGCCCTGTGACTCCTGAAGGATGTTCCCACATCCGTGGGTCAGGCCAGCGCTGATATAAGGATCAGGATTTAGCCCTGTCTCCCCTGGTGCCTCCTGCTGTCAGTCCCTCCCCAGCTGACGAGGGAACCCCTCTGGCAGATGAGAGAAGGGAATGGGGGGAATCCCCCATGCTCTACCCCACAGACCCATCTCAAGGGGCTTAGCTAGAGAGCCAGGAGTGCCATGCACTGGGAACCCTCTTTACTGTCACCTGGGCACCTCAGGCCCTCCAGTCCTCGCCTGCAGGTACCACATCCTTCCTACATGAGAGTCCACCCGGCTCCATGTCATCTCTTCCAGCCTCCTGGTCTCTGCCAGTTCCTCAAGCCCAGCCAGAGGCAACTTCCAGCATTGCCCTTGGTCACCTTCACACAACACAACTCTCCCCCCTGCCCCAAGCCCAGAAAGACGTGCGTGTCATCAGAGCAGCACAACGATGACCTTCTTGCTTGGAAGAGACCAACCTGAGATGTCATAGTGTCCTGGCAGCTGTAAAGATGTAGATGATATTTGGGTGGGGAGGGGGTAGACAGGAGCTCCTCCTGTCCCCTAGCTGGCTCCAGGAGGGGCTGGTGCTCAGCCTGTCCCAAGGCAGACAGATCAGTCTCTAGAAGGGCACTTCTCCTGCAGCTGCAGCTCCAGCCCCACAGGAGATGGGTCCCAGTGAGGGCAAGGGAAGCTGAACTTCCCCCATCTCAGCACTGAGGGCTCCGGGGCGGGGGGGGGGGGAACCGATGAGGTTGTGTGTGTTCCCTCAGGGCCTGGACTTAACTACACAGCTCTAATTAACACCTTCTGCCTCCGGTGCCAACACCCAACCACATCCTAGCTGTCTATTAAAAAAGCCACTGCGGTATGAGCCAAGTCTTTAATGGGCTGATGCACTTACTGGTTATCCCGCCAGGCTGGGGGTTAAGGATAAATGGTGAAAATACCCTTCCTCAGCAGTCTGTTATACAAATGATACTCCATAGCTGACTCAGGGCAAAAAGGCAGTGCTGGAGACCCTGCCTGCACCCGCCCCCCCCCCGCCCTCCCCATGCCCCCAAATCTCAGGCTCCTGCCCAGACCTGTACCAGGGGAGAGCACACCCACCCCTGGTCCTACTGTTGGTCCGGGAGGGGTTCGTAACGATGTGCCTCTTGCAGCTCCCTTGCGCGGGGCGGGCACGTGGCGAGATTTTTTTTTCGGGCTAAAAAAGGCACTCTGGAAGAAGACACAGACTGGAAAGGGTCCAGTCTACCCGAGGGATAGCTGCTGCCTGCCCCACTGCCAGTGACCCCCCCCCCCACCCCCAGCATCCCCCCCAGCTCCCTACCTGGGGCCGTCCCCTCCCGCAAGGAGGGCCAGGAGCTTGGAAGAGCAGAGGCGTAGAGAGGAGGTAGAAAAAGCTGTGTGCTTTTCCAGTGAGCTGTAAATATTTCTGTAACGCCCCGGGGAACATCTGCTGTTAGAGAAATCCCCTGAGCCTGCCCCAGCCCCGGGCAGCACCAGCCCCGCCAGCGGGCTTCCCCCTGCCCCGGCACCGCTCCGTCCAGACGAAGGCAAAAAACGCCAGCGTGGTAAAAACCTGTCCTGAGGACGTGGGAGGTGGGGGGCCCCAGCACAGCTCGAGCCATAAATAATCTCCCTTGATTACATCAAGTTAGGGGAACAATCGTGTGGGAGTATCTCTCTTGGGAAAAAAGATGCTCAGGGGAAAAAAAAAAAGAAAAAAAAGGATGGTCTTGAAGGAAAGCAGGAGAATTCTGGCTGGTGGGGTGTGCTGTCCACAGGGATTCCTGGGTGCCAGCCGGTCACTCATCAGTCCCACCTCACCACCTCCTCACCAAAGAGACAAATTTAGGCTGAAACGAACCAAATCACCGGGTTTTTTTTGGGTGTCGCCTCCCAGGACACGCAGCTCGTGCTGCAGCGCAGATCTCTGGAGCTGCTCTCTGGCTAATCTCTGCAACAGTAAGATAGGATCCCTTCCCTCCACCTTCAGCCTCGAGAGTCCCATGGAGGAAGGTGAAAGGGTGTCAGGAGGAGTAAGAGCAATGACTACAGAGAGTATCTTATGCAGAAAAGAGACAGGCAGACGCAGCCTGACCCAGCGCAGGGAGAATGTGGTCACATACACAGTTGTATAAAAGGTGTGGAAGCCCTAAGAGGTTAGTTAAGGAGGAGTAATTACAAGCATAGCGAGGAAACTCAGCAAAACCTGCCACCATGGAGATGTGTGGAGACACAAAGGACACGCTGAAAGCTTGGAAGCGGTGGATTCAGGAGGGGGGTGCTGCAGAGCAGCCCTGCATTGGTGTGTAGCTGGGAGCTCCTCACACACGTTCCTCTTCTAACCCTGGCTTGCACAACTTGGCCTTGCTTTACTTCTATTTATTTTGGTTTTTTAGCCCTGACTGCATAGGCAGGTTCTCAATAAGAAGAAGGGGAAGGTGGCATGTACAGGGCAGAGCTGAACTGAAGGCATCATGGGTTCCTGTTTCACCAGTTTAAGAGTGACTCATTGGTGGCACTGTGCCATCTCAGCACTCACCAAGGGGAGAGTTTGGCCCCTGAGCTCAACACCTTCTCCTGCGCAACCAAGTCGTGCAAGAAGTCCAGCTATGGTCCACTCCAGCCCCAAGAGTGATGGAGGCTGTCAGACTTATCCTGCAGCCACAGAGAATATGGAGCCAGATCTTTTGAAAGAACCTAGTGAAAGTCCAAGGAAAAACAGTGTTGAGAGACCACCAGCCAGATGCCAAGCCATCATACGAGGTGATAGATCTTAGGGCATCAGGTTAATGTTGGCTGGGCACCACCTCAGTCTCCTAAAAGTAAGTTTTACCCTCCCACAGCACCAGCCTTTAGGGACACCAGTAGTCTTGAGGAAGCCTGGCCGACCTCTTAATAGACCTTTGACATGGGAAGAACTGCATTTGCAATGCAAAGGAAAAGACAAGGGGCACGGGGGCGGGGGGGAAGATGAGCCCAAGTTCAGCCAGCAAATCAGCAGCACCTCTGGGAACCAAAGCCAAAACCAAACCCGAACTATTCCTCTAGACCCTTCGAAAGTACCACTGGGCACCAGCGCCGCCTCGCAGCAGTGGAGCTGGCTGAAGTTGCTGTTTGCCTCAGGGGGATGTTCATGAGGATGAGGATGCCAAGCAGCATCAGAGCTGAGGCCATGCCCTGGCTCCGGGCGCAGCCAGCACCATATGTTTCCAAGGAAGACGCAAGAAAGCTGCAGCAGCAGTTGTTGGGAGCTAATCTGCTTCCTCCCCCCCAAAGGGCTCAGCTTGGTCTCTCATCACTACGGATCAGCTCAAGGCCTGACGCAGGAGCCCTGCTTTCCCTTGCAGGGCATCAGCGCCCGTTGGGATAACAGGAGAGCCACAGGACTGACCAGTGTCCTCTGCTCATTGAAGGTACCTGGGCATTACACTTTCCCAGCAGCAGCCCTGCAAGCACCGCAGGTGTCAGAGCCCAGCGCTGCTTCTGGGAACAGGCAGCTTCAGATGTACTTTGTCCAAAACGATGTCTTATACAAGGGGACAAAACGGAAGTGATGGGCACTGGTAAATCATGACAGATGCAGTTTCCACCTTGAAAGGGAAGCGCCTCCAGGGTCACCTCACTGATCTTGCAAAGGCCACCCTCTTGATATATAAAAAAAAGTAGAATAGAATAGTTTGTGTTGGAAAGGACCTTTAAAGGTCCAACTCCCCTGCAATGAGCAGGGACATCTTCAACTAGATCAGGTCACTCAGAGCCCCATCCAACCTGACCTTGAACATCTCCAGGGATGAGGCACCTCCACCTCTCTGAGCAACCTGGGCTAGTGTTTCACTGTCCTCATTGTAAAAAATTTCTTCCTTCTATCTAGTCTAAATCTACCCTCTTCAAGTTCAAAGCCATTACCCCTTGTCCTAACATAACACACCCTGCTAAAAAGTTTGTCCCCATCTATCCTGTAGGCCCCCTTTAAGTACTGAAAGGCCACAATAAGGTCTCCCTGGAGCCTTCTCTTCTCTGAGCTGAACAACCCCAACTGTCTCAGCCTGTCCTCACAGGAGAGGTGCTCCAAACCTCTGATGACTTTTGCAGCCTCCTCTGGACCTGCTCCAACAGGTCTATGTCTTTTCTTGTAAGGCAGGAGCTGGGGCTGTCTGAATGACACCAGGCACACGCTGTGCCATGGAGCTAACAGGACATACCCCAAAGCCAGGCCAGCTGGGTTCACTTCAGTGCTTTTGTCAGCTCCATTTCCTCATCTCTCACAACCTGCCTCCACCAGGCTTATCGCTGGACTCACAGCACTTACGGACACCAGTGGACCTGCGCATGAACAGGACCGCAGCCCTTTTCATATCCTTTTAGATGATAAATTAAGAGAATTGGTTGGTCTTACAGGAGCAGTTGTGATAATCTTTCCCACATCCTCTTTAAAAATCTAGCAGCTGGCAGCCATCCAAGCTTGTAGCAGGAAGTTTTTAACCCAAGCTCTGCCCTTATCCTGCTGCTTGACTGGGAAGTTGAATTCCCCTGGTGTCAAGGGAACCCCCCCTCAACATCAGGACCAACTCAGGAAGCTGTTTTAGGAGAGCAGTTTGCAGTATTAGGGCTCAACCAGAAACGTGCATCTAGCTGAAGCTTAGAAAGGAGACTTGCAGGCACCTCTCAAGAAAAAATGTGGGCCCATCTTCGAAAGAAAGAAGCAGGAGCTTGCTGCATCTCTTGACCGAGATAATAGCGCAGAACAAAGCTCTGGTCCTTCAAGCTTGCCTGCTTTGAGTTACAGAATCCCAGAATGATATGGGGTTGGAAGGGACCTCTGGAGATCATCTAGTCCAACCCCCTGCCAGAGCAGGGCCACCCAGAGCAGGTCCAACAGGAACGTGTCCAGGTGGGTTTGAATGTCTCCAGAGAAGGAGACTCCACCACCTCTCTGGGCAGCCTCTTCCAGGGCTCTGCCACCCTCACAGGAAAGAAGTTCCTCCCCATGTTCAGATGGAACTTCCTCTCTTCCAGTTTCTGCCTGTTACCTCTTGTTCTGTCCCTGGGCACCACTGAAAAAAGACTGGCCCCATCCTCCTGACACCCATCCTTGAAGTATTTATAAGCATTGATCAGATCCCCCCTCAGCCTTCTCTTCTCCAGACTAAAAAGGCCCAAGTCCCTCAGCCTTTCCTCCTAAGAGAGATGCTCCAGGCCCCCCATCATCTTTGTGGTCTTCTGCTGTCCCCTCTCCAACAGTTCCCTGTCCTTCTTGAACGGAGGAGCCCAGAACTGGACCCAGTGCTCCAGATGTGGCCTCACCAGGGCAGAGTAAAGGGGGAGGATGACCTCCCTCAACCTGCTGGTCACACTCTTCTTGATGCACCCCAGGGTGCCAGGATTTGTCCCATTGACAACTCCTTGACAGTGGCAGCAGTTGTCCCTTTACTGCTGAGCTACAGCAGATAGCACCACCCCAGGCCCACACCGTGGTGCTGTTCAGCCCCACCACGACCACTCTGCAGACAGGAAAACTTCACACAAGAAGGGCACTGGTTTGGGACCCTTACCGTTGGTGTGCTCCTAGGTCACTGGCTCCACTGGACATCCCTGGGGGTGTAAAGCTCTGTCTCAGCACACGCTGCTACAAATGATGCTCTTCCCGCATCTGCAACCAAACTGTGAAGAAGACAGAGAACAGTCTGAGCATTTCACATCTTGGAAACTGTCCACAATTCCTAATAAACAGGACCTAGATCTCAGTCGCCATAAGATCAAGCCTACCTACTAATTTCCCCACAGACCAGCAGCTTGCCAGGGCCCTGGGGGGCACTAATAAACCTTAGTGGCCCTAACTGGCCTCCCCTGGAGCCTCTGCCACTCCAGCCCATAGGCCCAGGGATTCTATTTAAGCTCAGCCTGGGGCTTTTAGTTGCCCTCAAGCAATGTTGTAGGAGTGCCGGTCTCCAGCTTGGCTTAACTACCCTTATGCCAGGCTATCATAGAATCATAGAATCATCTAGGTTGGAAGAGACCCTTGGGATCATCGAGTCCAACCATCTACCCTACTCTACAAAGTTCTCCCCTACACCATATCCCCCAACCCCACATCTAAACGACTCTTAAACTCATCCAGGGATGGTGACTCAACCACCTCCCTGGGCAGCCTATTCCAATGCCCGACCACTCTTTCTGTGAAAAATTCTTTCCTAATGTTCAGTCTAAAGCTACCCTGTTGGAGCTTGAAGCCATTCCCTCTCTGTTCTGTCATTAATTACCTGTGAGAAGAGACCAGCGCCAATGGGGTCTGTTGATCTGGATCCTCCCCTGTGGGTTGATATTCTAGCTGGATCTCATCCCCACCCCACCATCATGGCCTCGCCTGTTGGTCTACAATCTGTCTGACCCTGGTTGCCCTCACTGGGCACCAGCCAGGTATTGAGGTGAGTCCCTTTGCTCTTTCAGGAGCAGCCACCCTTGCTGTCAAAGCAATCATGCCACAGCAGCAGCTGCCGTGGTGTTGTGTTAGGGGAACCTGTTTCCAGGCTGTAGGATCTGAAAGCTGTTCATTGCTTCCCAGGGCAACGCTGACCCTGGGAGCTGTGTCTGGAAAGAAGCCAGCGCTGCCTGAGAGGCTGCAGCGCCCCGGTCCTGGCACAGCCATTGCTGCCCCGCGAGCGGCCCGGAGTGAGCTGGGTTAGGAGTGATTCCTGAACAATCCCATGAGCGGCTCAGGGGAGATGGTCCTGTGCTAACCAGCTCTGGAAGCTCTGCCTTGACCCTGGGTGACAGAGAGCCTCTGTCTTCTCTCTGGGCAGGTCCAAGCTTGTGCACCCGCAGGCCAGGAAAAGCTTGGGATGCAACAGAACAAACACAACGGGGGTCTCACCTCTGCTTCTAACAGTGCCTCCCAACCTCCTCGTGGTACCCCAAATCTGTCTGGGCTGACTCTCCGCCCTCCTCCGAGCCCTGCTACCAGCAAACTCCCGGGGAAGTGACTCAGCCAGCCCAGCTGGATGGGATGAAGTGAAAAACATGAACAGAGGTTGGTGTGGGAGCAGAGCAGGTCCCACTTGCCAGCCCAGCACACGTGTTGCTCAGGAAGGATAACGAGGAATCCACAACACAGCTCCTCCGAGCAAGGACTCCACACGAGCTGGGGGCTCCCAGCCAGGTCTGTTTTGGCACAGAAAACCTTCAGCGAAGGCCAGATGTAATTGAGCGTTGCGCTCCCTTGATCCCTGGTGCTCCCTCACCTCCTGCCCAGACCGAGACCACGATTTCAAAAAGCCTCCTTGTAGCCAACCTCAAGTCACAGCCGTTCACTCACAGGGGCAAAATTAAGGGACCCCCTGCCAGACGCCACGCTTCTGTGTCACAGCAGGAGCCGAGAGCAGGGTGAACACAGAGCTGAAACCTCCCGAGGGCACAAAGAACCCTCCCGGTCTAGAAGCAGGGTTGGCAATGCCAGAGCTTTCTGTGCTTGCCACCCCAGAGGAACGGTGGGCTGTCCCGGGCCACGGCTGGGGGCATCCTCAGCTCCTTTGCTAAATTGAAAATCCCTGCCTTGCTCATCTTTCTGTACATGAGAAAAGCACTCTGCTGACTCAGGGAGCTGAGGACAGGCACTGGGGTCAGAGAAGACCTTTCCCCCAAACCAGCCTCCACGTTGGCAGGGAATGAGCAGAGCTGGGTGCGTAGACAGGTCATGGCTTTCCAGGGAACCTGGGACTTCTTCCAGGGAGTGTGGGACCGGGGATTTGGGATTCCTTCGCTCTCCGTGGGCCCTGCTCTTTTTGCCAAGCGGATCTAGCGCCTGTTGCCAACAG
>QJSC01015143.1:86636-216692 GCA_003697955.1 Calidris pygmaea | reverse complement strand
GGCTGGGCTCTGGCCGGGTGGGGTGATGGGGAGAGGGGGAAGGCTGGGCACGGCCACCGTGCGGGTGGCACGGTCACCGGTGCCGTAGCCGTCGCTTGCCGCCCTGCTGAGGGACAAGGGTTCCTCAAGGAGCTGGTGGAAGGCTCCACCCCAGCTCCCTCCTGCAGGGCAGTGCAGGCGGGCGGACTGGGATGCCTGAGCAGTGAACATCATCCCCGGCTGGGGAGGAGGTGACGGGAGGAGGTGACGCAGGTGGCAAGCCAAGGGGTATTACCCTGCGGGCTGGCTGTGGGAGACTGTGGCTGAGTCTTTCTTTCTGGCTGTTCCTCCTAGAGGCACCTGGCAGTAGGTGTGAGGTGATCGAGCCCGGCTTGTGCCGTAGCCCCGGCTCCCTGGCGTCTGATGATGAGTCTGACCCCTTCCAGGGGATGCCTCCTGGACCTGCCCTGGGAAGACATCTTGGTTCCACATATCCTCTGTCACCTGCCGCTGCAGCAGCTCCTGAGCCTGCAGAGGGTCAGCAAGTCGTTCCAGTCTCTCATCCAGCTCTACCTGGCCAACATGCGCTGCTTTGACTCGAGCCAGGTACTGGATGGCTCTGAGGCTGGGGCAGACACAGAGGTCCTACCACTCTGGAGATAACAGGGGAGCATCTGACTATGTGGGGAGAAGGAAGCCCCCAACAAGGAGGCTGGTTTCTGCTCAGGAGCTTGGGTTAATGGCTGGGGTGCCAGACTGGACAGATGGGCTCAGGGAGGAGAGGTGGTGACTCAGGGCCCAGCAACGCCACTGTTTTTAGCAAGAGGCCTTGGGAGGAGTGAGCCTGGAAGCTCCACCTCGGCCATTATGGGGCATCAGGTGGCAGAAACACAAGCCAGCTCCAGAGCTGCACGGCCTGTTGGTCCTCACGGAGGTTGTGCAAGAGGGTGGGTCTGATGAGAGATAACTTTGTGCCTTGGTCTTGGGGACAAGCTTGCGCGGGCCCTCTTAGGGACTGCCCGGGACTTGGAAAGACAGGAGGAGCTGCTGTTCTGTGAGGGCACAGAGCGGTCTAGCAAAGAGTCTTTGGAGAGCAGAGGTGTGGAGCTCATCAGGAGTACATAAACGAAGGGGTGATGACGGGGGACAGCAAGGCCAGATCATCTTCTAGTTTGTGGCAATAGTGTTGGCATGAGGGGTGGAAAGCCTGATGGCATGGTTTGCCCTGGGATGAGAAAAGGGTGGCTTTGGTCACCTCTCCCAGTGGGCAAGAGGAGGGGAGAGAGTCTCTGGTGAGGATCAGGTTGAGCCAGGCTGATCTGAAACCCTGGGGAATGCCTCATTCTTCCTGGGTTCCCCACGCAGATCGGACCTGCCATCCCTAGAGCTGCTTTCGTTAACCTGCTGAAGGACAACGAGGTACTGCAGCAGCTGGTGCTCCAGAACTGCTCCGAGTGGCTGACGGACAGGGAACTGCTCCCGGTCATCGGGCAGAACCACCACCTCCACCACATCCAGCTGAAGGGCTGTGCCCAGCTCAGTCGCCATGCCCTGGTGGCCATCTCCTTGAGCTGTCCCAACCTGCGCCGCCTCTCCCTGGCTCACTGCGAGTGGGTGGACAGCCTGTCCCTGCGCAGCCTGGCCGACCACTGCAAGGCGCTGGAGGCTGTGGACCTGACGGCCTGTCGCCAGCTGAAGGACGAGGCCATCTGCTACCTGGTGCAGAAGTGCAGCAGGCTCAAGTCCCTGTCGCTGGCTGTCAACGCCAACGTGGGCGACGTGGCGGTCGAGGAGATTGCCAAGTGCTGCCCCGAGCTGGAGCACCTGGACCTCACGGGGTGTCTGCGAGTCAAGAATGACTCCATCAGGTACTGAGCGACGTGGGGAGCTGGGGTGGGGATGGCAGGTGTCTGGAGTTGGGAGAGGAAGAGGAACGGAGTGGAAAAGTCAGATTTTTCTCGTGCTGAAAGCAACGAGAGCTCAGTCTCGGGGAGATACCACTGGCAGGCCTTTCAGGAGAGGCACCACGTGCTACTAACAGTGAATCCCCCAGCACGTCGCAGAGGGTAGGTCTGGGATCCGACTGCGTCCCTTGAGTGTCTTTTCAGACCACCAGGGTGTTGTTCCTAAAGGGTGGTGCGTGTGTGGCACGGTCGCAAGCGCTGGGAGTAGAGCAGAGGGGGTGTGATGAGCTCAGGAGCCCTGGCTTGCAACCTGCACGTGCTCTCTTTCTTGGCAGGGTCCTGGCCGAGTATTGTCCCAAGCTGCGCTCGCTGAAGGTGAAGCATTGCCACAACGTGGCCGAGTCCAGCCTGAGCATCCTCCGAAACCGTGGGGTGGAGCTGGACGTGGAGCCTCCGCTGCAGAGGGCTCTCGTTCTCCTGCAGGACGTGGTCGGCTTCGCCCCTTTCATCAACCTCCAGATCTAGAACTGCTGCTGCCAGGGAGGGGGCTGGGGTGGGGGGGGGGAACTGACGTGAGGCTGGGGTCCTGGGAGGATGCCACAATCGGCTGCTGCGGAGGGAGAGGTGGGTCCTGTTGGCCGGGCTGGCCCCAGTGGGGCTCACTCTTTCCTCTGGGGCCGTTTAGCAGCCACCGGGTGTTCGTGAGAGGGCTTCGTCGGTGCCTCCAGGGAGAGCAACTCCCTCTGCGGTGGTGTGGAGAGAGCGACTTGCAGGAACCCCACCGGTGCTGAACAGGCCTTGGCCAGGCCAGCTAATAGATAGGATTTATTATTTGTTGTATTTTGAATCTCTAAGCGGCAGCTTGTCCAGAGAGCAGGAGGGTGTTTCGTGAGGACTTGTCCCCTGGGGTGGGTGTGCAGGACGTGCCAGCAGAGCTGTGGAACAAACCAGGCCAGCTGGAGCAGGAAGGAGAAAAGCCTCCAGCCCTCCTCTTGGGAGAGGGCAGGCCCCTCTGGGCTCTGGGAGGAGGGCAGAGCGAGGCCAGCTCCAGCCTGTGGCCACTGGCCAGCCTTGGCAACCAAAGGGCTGGCATGTCCCTGGCACAGGCAGTGTGTCTGTCCAGGCTTAGGGCACTGGTTTAGGCTGGTGCAAGGCGGGAGTTGTTCCCCCCCCCCCCAAACACGCTCCTACCTGCAGTTTCACCTGCAGAAAATGCCAAAATTGGCTGTGCCGTCACCAAAAGCAGTTGGTCATTGCCATTTGTTTCTACCAGCTTCTGACTTAACGTTTTGGTAGCACCCAGGCCTGCTACCGTGTCCTGCTCCGTGTCGTGGGGCTGGAGCTCTGGCAGTCAGCAGTGGTGACAAGTGGCAGCAGCCCTGGCCATGCCGTCAGCTGGAGTTTGTGGAGCGCTGCAGGTCGTGTTGGCAAGGAGAGCCTGGTTTTGGTCTGGAGTTTAGCCTCAGCCCTTGTATCCACTAGGTGGTTAACCAAAGAGCAGCCACATCTTGTGGCGAATGTGATGAAGAGATTAATTAGGGGAAGACAGGATGACCCAGCTCCTATCTTTGTCCCCAGGAGGGATTGCAGGCGACGTCCTTAAAGCATGCGCACGCTCTGGCTGAACTACACACAAACTCACATCATCTTTATTAACACTGGCACTCAATTTAAAGCAACAGTGCACACAGACTTGTAAAAAGCTTGCTGCAAAAGCACAAGCCACACCTTAGATCTAAAAATGTCCCATGCAAGGAATAGCAGAGAATGCCCAGGCCCCAAAGAGCCCCTGCGGTTGTGCCCCTGGGGGCAGAGGGACAGCTACACAAGGAGAAAAGGCTCCTCCTTGTCACCCGGGTTAGTTGAGGAAGCTGAAAGCGGTGTGCTGGCTCCCAGGTTAGTCCCAGTTAGTGGCAGGTGGAGAAGTCCTCCTCAGCCCTAGTGCCACGTGTCCATCCTGCCATGCCTGGCCGGTGAGGTGGAGGTTGAAGAGCAGGAGGACCTGGTTGTCAGTGGAACTTGTACTTCCTGGCTGGTTTGAGGCTGATGTAGGTTCTCTTCATCTCCTCACTCTCAGGCTTTTTGATATCTTTGTACCTCTCTCCCTTCGTACTCACCACCTGGTTATCGATGTAGCGGATCAACTTCTTGGGAGCCTGGAAAGACATGAACACCAAGTAGATGGACAGCCACGCTGCTTGGAAAAGAGAGGGGACAGGAAGCAGCAGAGCTGTGCTCTGGAGGGTGTGGGTGCAGGAAGACTGAGGTGGGCTGGAATCTTGGCCAAAACTGGGAAGGAAGCTGTCTGATGGTGAAGGAGCAGGAACCGTGCTAATGAGGAATGGTACGAACTGACAAACCCTGCAGCACCTTAAGCTACTCTTCCCTCTTTGCTGACTGGTGGGGGTCTGCGAATGGTCCTTGCCTTTGGCCTGTCCCTTTGCTTTTTGGACTTGTAGCCTGATTTTTAAACCTTGTCGCCAAAGGTCATTCAAAGTGCCGGTGAGCTGGGACTGCTCTTCTTACCTCTTTGGGTGGAGCCGGCCGATGTGTCTTCTGATCGTCTGCGCTATCCACCATCATGTATCTGGAACACAAGAAGCATTTAGTGAACACCATAGCCCGGGGCTATTCAAGGCCTATGTCTTCTCCCCTGGCTGGCCTGTGGCCCTGCAACACGTCCTACTTGCCTAGATTGCAGCTAGGACCACTTAACATTCCCCTATGGATCAAACGGGCAAGAAGCGCGTCATCCTTGTGGTGAGAATCCAGCAGGATTCTCCTGGAGTAGCACCCCTGGCCGTATGTGAATGGTATTGAGAACTCAGGCTGTGGAAGCTGTGGAAAGCCCCTGCAGAACTGAGAGAGGTGCCAAGGCCTGGTGTGCTCTGCCACGGGGACAGCTCTGCTCCTTCTCAGCCCGAGCGATGGCAGCCAAAGGAGACAAGAGGTGAGATTACAGGACCAAGCTGGCTGCTTCTACCCTGAAGAGATGGTGTTCTTTTCATGCTCCACCTACTACTTGACTACGAAACAGGTATGTGCTGGAAGCAACTTCCTAAAAGCATCACCTCATTCCCCGTGTGACTGAAACGTCAGGGCCCAAGCACTTGCTTGCTCTACTGCTGAGTTACTACTCTCGAGACTTTGGTGCTGATTTAGTAGGGGGACAGCACAGCTGACCATGACTTCTCCCTCAGTAGCTAATATAGTCGTTCCTGTGTATCTTCAGCTATGGTGATCTGCTCTCCGTACCTGTGCTTGAGTGATGTTTAAAGTACAGGATGTTGCCAAAATGTCATTAAAGTAAAATTCCCAGAAACGTAGCTGGCAGCTGGTGCTGGTTTTTTTTTGTTTTGTTCCCTTGCATGTTCTTCTGAAACAAGCCTGCACAGGAGATGGGCAAGGACAGGGATTGCTAATTCTGCCTGGATGCCGTTCTGCCTTATCTTCCCAAGCCCACCGGCTGTTTATTCTGTCACTGGGGAGGATGTAAAGTGGTGGGAAAGATGTGGATGGGTAGACACGGGGAATCTGCACGCCCGCAGAAGGATACTCGTGAAAGCTGAGATCTTAAAGTGGATCGATGAAACCACACTGTGTGTTCTATTGAGAATTAAATGCTTTTGGAAATGAATAAGAGGTAAACCAATCTAAAGCCATTTTCATTCTCAAGAAGTCCATAGGGGGACTTCAGAGAGGTTTCTTTAAATGCACTGAATTCACACCTTCAGCAACTGAGATTTAATCTTCCCACTGCTCCTGTACACGCAGTCTCTTAAAGATATCTTTAGCCTTGTTTGGACTGTCTCCAAGGATGGAGGTATGAATGAATTGCTGTAGTTTTACATGTCACCTGAGCTGCAGCACGATGTCTGTGCCTTGAACCTTTAACCGGGACTTGCACTGTGTCTGTAGGAGGCTGAAACCTCACACACAGCCAGTGCTGTCACCCAGCTGGGGCAGGTAACCTGTTTCTGTGCCAGAGCTCTAAAAGAAACCCAAACCTGTGTTTTTTTCCCCACCTGATGATTGTATTTGTGCTTAGACGTGTTCAGTGATACCCAAATCAGCTTCATGACATCCTTTCTAAGTGTTGTACACCCCAAGTTCTTTTCAGACCACACTGTCATTCTGACCTTCCCCAAACTGCCCCCTCCTCCTTTACTGGGAGGAGAATAAAGGGTTCTTTGCTGCTGGGTACTTACTTCTCTAGGATAACCTGCTTTAGTTCCTCGTGGTTGGGCGCTCTGCGGGGCCGGGTCAGTTCCTGGGAGGAGACAAGGTGGGGATGTGAGTAGCACAACACGTGGGGTGCACAGCTCCCCCCCTGCTAGCTCAGGTGCAGCACTCCAGCTCCCCTGGGAAAGGGGGGGTGTGAGCCACAGCTCCACTGTGGGAAGTTCCTGCGGTCAAAGGGGACAGCCGGGACACCCGTGTGTGTCCCTGAGCTCTGCCCTGCTCCTTGGCCTGCTGCCACCCAGCTCAGAGTACAGTACCTTCACACTCGCACCTGCTGGGCCAATTTCCACCTTCTCCTCCACAATTAACTGCACGGCCTCCTCCAAGTTCCCCAAGGCCATGGCGAGTGCCTTCTCTGCCTGGCTCATGGTACAAGCCGGGAACATCTCCAGGAGCAGCTCCACCCCATCTTTCAAGTCATTGCCTTCCTAGTTGGAGCAAGAGACAGAGGTAAGTTGCGGATACGGTAAGGAGAGGGCTATTTAAAAGGGCGTCTCTGGTTTTGTGTTGTCAGGAAATTCAGCTTGCCCTTGGCTGAAGGTTCTCTCTCGTTACAAGCGTGACTAAATCCCATTCCTGAAGCTAACAGGGGATTGTATCTTTGCAAGGCCAAAGCGTCGCTCTTCCTAATCTCCTCCCCCTGTATTTCAACGTTCTTTAAAGTAGGGCTGCTGTGAGCTGGCTCATCTGTGTGGCCACACTATGTGTCTCCTTAGGAGCGAGTTTTCTGGCTGCTGCGGCACAAATGCTTGAACTCCCGCTCCCCTTGTGAAGTTCTATGTGCTTTGATCAGAAAGGGAAGGGACTGTTCAACACAGTGACCTGTGGCAGCATCAGAAGGCGGCGCAGCAGCAGCATTTGGACACAGGATAATTGTGGCGCGGAGCAGGAAGAGATCAGTGCTGGAGAAAGAGCGAGCGGAACGCGAGGGAAGGAGGTGGGGAGCATCTGCCCAGGTGCTGCAGGACCAGGACCGCTGGGCCAATGACTCAGTGCTGTACATAGCTCAATGAGTGCACAGCACAGAAGGCCACCGAGGGAGGGACCGGCGTCTTTGGGACCAACACCCAGACGCGACTGCTTGCTGTGCAGATACGGCATGATAGCTGGGGAGAGAGAAATGGTGATCCAGCTCAAACTGTGGAGCGAGGCCGGGGGGCAACAGGGTGAAGCGGGGTGGAAGCTGGCTAGTGCTGCAGGGGCATCCCTGTGGTGCTGTTGTGGGATCTCTGAGGGCATTGGGACAGGCTCCCTCAACCATGGCTCTGTCTCATCCTTTCCAGCTGCTGGAAAGGATGAGACAGAGCGATGGTTCATACTCTTCTGTCAGCATGTAATTTGCTTTTTCCACTTACTGACACAGCCTTTCTCAGGCCATACAATGGAGGAGATCACAGACACCAGTGATGCTGTGTCACACCCTATGCTGGGGTTTTCCTTCCAGAGCCAGAAATTACCCTCGGGTGGTGCTGGTAGACTAGTGCTGGGTGACTGTCCCCAGTGCTCCTGCTCCTCTCTGTGGTGCTCATACCTGGGCCCCGGCTCCGTCTGCTGGAGTAAACAGCCCTTCCCCGTTGCATGCTCCAGCTCCAGGCTCCTGGCCCTTGGTCAAATCTTCAGAGGGTGCTTCACTCCTGCTCTCCACAGCTTTTTGGCCAGGTTTTTCTTAAAGACATAGTGATATCTCCTGAGGAACAGTCCCACTGAGGCTAGAGCTCTGTGCTTTCTGTTGGCATTGGATTGCTAGTGCATCATGTGTCAAAGCAAAATCCCTTCTTAAGTGACAAGACTGGGAAGCACTACAGTTCCTCCTGCCCTTGGTGGGGAGAGCTGCAGCTCTGCTCACACTGACCTGCAGGAAGGCAGCGCAAAAGCACACTGCACTGCCCAAGCGCTGCATTTCCAGTCTTTACCAGACATGGGCTGCTTGCAAATTCAATTCTACCTGTCAATTCTTGGCTCTCAAGTGCTTTGGCTGTAGATACTTACGGTATTTGTGTTATATTTCTAAGAATTCCCTAGTGTTTGCTCTTAACTTTGAACTAAGGTATGGGTTTGATTTTAAATTTGGGAATGCACTCTGGTAACCCCCAGGCCATATGTGAGCCAGCACATCCTGTCATCAGGTTATTCTTAACAGGCTTTTTCTCTCTCAATTTAAGAAGAATCAGTTCACCTCTGTTCCCTCCTCTCTAAAATGGGGATCGTGCTGTCTTTCCACACTCTGGCCATATCAGGATCCTGAAAGGGCAGGATGCAGGGGACTAGAGCAGATTTTAAGTTCAAGAAAGCAGCAAGTAAAAGACAAGACTGTTCTACTCCATGTGGCCTTCTGGCAAGACAGCAGTGATGTTACTAGAGAAGCAAAATCCAGACTGGTGTGTCCTGAAAGGTTTAATATCCAGACACACCTTTGGGGCTGATTAATAGAGCAAACCAGCTGATGTGTGAGTGCTGAGGTTAGAGAGGGCCACTGGGATAGTACAGTCTTCTGCAGTCCTGCATAGCACAGGCCAGAGCATGTCATTGCTGATCTTGCATCCATGCCAGGGTTCATGGGTGACATGGGAAGTGAGCTTGGAGAATGCTTAAAGTCTAGAAGTAACACACATAATCAGCTCGGCTCTCTATTTGATGATACACATGGGGTGCCCAGTGGTAGTGTCGCTGAGGCAGAGGCAGGCAGAAATCCCCACGTTCAGGATTAACCTACAGTAGAATTTCAACAAACAGCCCTGTGTCTGCTATTTCTTCCTTTATTGCTATGGATTTGATCTCAGCAGAGGTGTCTGGAGATCTGATCAACTGTTTAGGACAGTATTCCATATGACTCAAACCTCCCATGTGTTGATATCAGAAATCTGACTGAATATTAGAAAAAAAAAAAACATCAGTCAATTCAGGCTACCTTAAGAGATCCTAACTGTGGCAAACAAGACTCTATTCTATCCTGTGACTTTGCTCAACTCCAAACACTAATTGAGTGTTTGGAGTTGAAAGACTCCAAACTAAGACTGAAAACGCGTAAAGAATATACCTTCTTGTACTGAAATTGTGTGTGTAACTCACCTTTGTTGCGAGCTTCACCGAGCCTTTCTGAGAGGGAGAACATCATTTCACAAACATCCTCACTGCAAGAGACAGAAGCTGTATAATTAGTGTGAGGAATAAAAGCAGTAGCCTATCCTACTTGGCTACCTCTTCATAGAAAGACAAGGCTTGATGCCCAATAACATAAGCTGGTTATTTCAAATGGCCAAGGACCTACTTGCAAACTATACTGGGATCACCATCTGTGTATTCAGGCAAAGACTTAATCATAATGGCGCAGGTTTGGTACTAAGATGTGGGTCCAGACCGCCAGCATATGGCATGCACATACAAAGCAGCAACATTCACATACCTGTGGATTTCTGCAAAACCAGGGATATACGCCTCCATCATTTCCACAAAGGTGTCCATGTCAAAAGTCTCCTCGGAGGACTCTGGTGAGCCCAGCTCTTCCAGGACACCCGTGATATAAGAGAAGAAAACATCATCCATCCCACTGGAGACAGAGAAAACACAGGACGTGGCAGCAGGGTCAACAGGCCTGTTTTTTCTCTCTCTTTCTCTCCATTCCCTCTAACCTTGTGTCTAATGTAGCAGCAGAAGGACCTATGTGGAATGTACCTTATGGGCAGATGCCACCAGTAAATCCAGGTAGCAGATGGTCAGTAGTCAAGTGGGAAGCATTTACAGATAAAATGTGCCCAGCATGTGCCCAGAGGCTGCGCTCCTGTAGGTGCTTAAGCTGCGCTATCCAAAATATTCCAAGTGTCCAAACTCTGTCTTTTCTATGCTGACTGGTGTTTCAGGGGTGGTCATCATATTCTGTCAAGTTGCAATTTCTATGGGATGCAGAGTTCTCTGCTTGCTGCTCTCCACACAGGTGTCAATGCTGCCACCAGCTGCTGTGCTCCAGCCTCAAGGTGGCTGTATCCGCACGCAGACAGAGTTTAAAATAGGGAGAGCCCTGACAAAGCAATATGCTGCTCAGAAAGCCCTTTGGGAGCACTGTGGAACGAAGGGAATCCCATATTCTAATGTGTATTACTGGACAGGAAATTAATCATCCTGGTCATCAAAGAAATGACATTGCTAGATTACAATGCTAAACGATAGTTGTTCAAGCCTTCTCATCAGAGCCTGTGCAAATTACCTGCATCCTGGATCTGACTTAAGAAAAAGCAACACAAAGTACAGGAAAGCTACAGAGTTCAATATAATGTGTAGAGGAATAATTAATGCAGAGTTCAAGCTATTGGATCTTCCTATCTCAACATACCTGAGGTCTGCTGCAGGGATGTGGGACTGGATGAAGCGTGTCAGTGTGTCTCGAATGATTCTTTCAAGCTCCATGTCTTTCTAAACCTTTCTCTCTAAAAAAAAAAAAAGGAAGAAAAAGAAAACTCCCTGTAATTTCAAAGGCGAGAAGTAGATAAAAATATCAAGAAGATTAAAAGGTAGGCAGGGTATAGGCAAGTGTGCTCTTCCCATCAGAACAATTCACAAACTCCTCCAAAATGTCTTGTCATCCCTGGGTAAACGGGCAAAGTTATCCGCAAAAAGCAGCAGTATGAGGATCCACTGGAAATACCAGCCCAAAGCAGCCCAGTATCTTGGGCCTCTCCTGTTGATGCTGACAGTGTGCAGCTGTACTGTACATTTAAAATGTTTCCTCCAGGAAGCAAAGCTGGACATGCAGATGTGTCCAGCTGTAGGACCTCAGAGACACCTCCTGAGCTGGAACGCTGTGCTGTCCGGCGAGGAAGCAGTGGGTTTGCACGCTCAGTGCAGAAAGGGGTGGACCTTCCAGCTAAGAGCAATCGCAGTTGATGCTTGGACTCAGGAATGCGTGGGAGGAAGGGTAATGCCTCCTAAAGAAAGGACAACCTAAAGCGTATTTTACAGGGAAATACCAAGCAGGGCACAGACAACTAGTCTGCCAGCCAAAATATCAAAGGTCTGCAGGTCAGGCATGGACGGCCAGTGGAATCTTGCCCAAACAGGAGCCTGTTGTTGTGCTTGGTAAATGAGCCATTCTGCAGCTGATGCAGCTGCAACAAGGGGCGCTTGATAACCCAAAACTCAGGGGAGTTCTAAGAATCACAGAGCTCCTACAGAAGCAATAGCAGAGTGGGGCTGCCCACAGCCCTCCTTCAGCTATCAGTACTGGGCCTGGAGTGAACTGGGTGGAGAGAAGTCATTCCTTAACCATTCCTTTCCCCTGGGGTCTACAAAGCTGCTGGGTGGAGAAACTCCTGGTGCAAGCACAGAGTCCTCCCAAGGAAGGAAACCAGCCCTGCATATAGAGAAACCAATGTGGTCATCGGCCAGAGAGCTTCCAAAGGTCACCATGCTTCCACCACTACAGCTCCATTCCAGCCACACCAGGACCTCACCAGGTCTGTTGGACACAGAACTTGTGGAACAGTTGTGTGGGTTGCTGAGACACAACTTCCATGTTCCCATGGGAATCAAAAAGGCTTGGCATCTCCCCAGATGAGGCTTCCAGAGTGAGCTGCATTTCACAGCATTAGACAAAAACACCAACCCAGACCTTTTCAGGTAGGAGCTTCTCACGCAAAGACCCAAAGAGAGCTCCTGAGCTGCTTTTATTTTTCCGCCTCACCAGGATCCTTTGCTTGTGCTTTTCTCACTTTTGCAGATGTCATGCCCTGCACGTGTGGAAGGTGGATGTAAAAACAACCATGTGTAAAAACACCTTCCCGCTGCCCATTTGTTGTTTCTGTGCATTTTTTTGTGTTCTCCAGTGGTGTGACAGAACCAGGTTTATCTTTGTCATCTTTGTAACACACACAGCAAAAAAAAGGTGAGCTTTGTTCTATTCTTCTCAGACATCAAAAAGCCAATGACAAGATTCTGAATCTCACTGTTGGCAAGAATACTGTCCTAAGCAGCACATTTTCCCCCCATTTTAAGCTGAATCTGCAAATGCTGGCAACCACCAAGCCCCCTGAACTTGCAGGTACAAGAGAAGTAATTTTCTTTTTTACAGAAATCAAGGATGGGAAATCAACATAGAGCAGTCAAAATGTTCTTACTACGGTCACTACGATCAAGGAGAATGCTTATTTCCTTCTTCCTCAGTCTTCATGACATCCTGGGAACTGGATGTCTAAAAGATTTTGTCCATTTCTATGAAAGAGGCCAATATTCTATAAGAGATAACTGTATAGTAACCAATAACATTTCCTGACAACCCAATTACCTGAACAACAGAGCACAATTCACCATGTCAAAGGCACTTTTGTGAGGTCCATAAATTAGCTGCTGGTAATTTATTCTGATCAATAGTACAGGCAAAGTCACTCATCTCCTTAATCAAAGGCACTTGCAGGCAAGTGTCACACCGGGACAAGAGAAACATAGAAGATAATTCAGCAACAGGAGTATCATAGCTACGGCCAGCCACTAACTGGGGTTCAGTCCATTCCCCGACCTCTGAGAACCACAAGAAATGCTGGTGTGAAGTGTTTGAAAATATTTAGGTATTTTCCCGTGGAGTTACCATGCTCTATCTGAAGAAAAGCTATTTCCTTGGGCCTGTGAGAGGAAAGAAGTTTTACCCATTAGGTATAAATGGTTAAATGGTATAAATTGCTGGCATCTCAGACAAGTCCATCCACCAGCACACTCGGATTTAAGGTTTACATACAGAGCAGACAAGCTGCCACCTTCAGCCTGCCTTTGAAGAAAGGTAACTCTTTAAATGACAACAGTGTAGTCTTACGCTGAAGGATGGAAAACAGCTGGGGGATCAAGTGTTTCTTAAAAGGTCAGACATCACCATTTCACCTGAAGAACTCATCTTTGCTCCTATAAAATGAGGGGCAGCAAGAGAGACAAATGCACTTGCATTTGATCATTTATTGCCACAGAGGAGAGATTTTATTTCCCACTAAAGAGATTGTCCTTACAAAAGACCTGGGGGATTTGTAGCCCACAATGGTCTTGGCTGAATGAGGCTTGTGGAAGACAAGTCCTGAAGGTCCTCCAGCCTTTCCGATTCAGGGGGTATTTTCTTGAAATAAAGGGAGCTGATTAAAAACCTTTGTACAACATCTTAAAATAGATTCTTCAAGGAACAAACCTATGTCCCTGCACATTCCTCCCCACACAGCCAAGTTTAGGATAACTCAGGACACCAAACCACCTAATGTACTCTGCCTTCAAACGCAACATTTTTCCAGTGGTCACCTAAAATACTTAAGGGGCAAACTTACCACAAAGTCTTATCCTACGTGCCCAGTTTTGTGGAGAAGTGATTTATAATGCACAGAATGCTCTAAAACCCAAAGGCAGGAGAAATCACTCTCCTGAGAGCTCAGTTTTACTGAAAAGGTGTTGCCATCACTTTAAACTTCCAACCATAATTGCAGTGTGGATTTTAAGATCACTTCAGTAGTTGTCAGCTGATTCAAACATACCAATGAAAGTCCTTCTGTATTTCTTGTCATTATAATGTGGGCTCTGCTTAACATGTTGCAAAGAATCTATTTTTAAAAACATATGGTCAAGGAACGGTATTCCTATCGCTCTGCCCTCAGCTAGAGCCTCGCAGTTTTGCACTGTCAGAACAAGAGACCTTCAACCCTTGAAAATCCCTGTCACTTTTCAGACAGTTTTTAAACACTGGGGTTTATTATTAAAGAGTGAGCAGTGGAGCACTGTATTGCATTTTCCTTCCTAATATATTAATGTCAAATTTGAAGGGTTTTTTTTTTTGTAAAACAGCTGCAGAAACAACACCCCTCTAAAAGTACCATTATCCTTGTGATGTCTGAAATACCTACTTGTACTATATTCCAAAAAAGTTGGCTTCTTTTTCTACAATTCATATGAATCCGCTTTCCATAAAAAAAAAAAAAAAAGAAAAAAGGGTGAAAATCTGAAATGTTTGCATACAGCTAGATCATTTCCGAAGGCTCTTTCAACTCAAAATTTCAGTAATCATTCTCAAACAGTCAATGTGATGAGATGGGAATGATTGATTGTGCCTCGGACTTTATATTAACAAGACAGACTTGAGGAGAGCAATTTAGGAAAATGCTTCTGAGCTAAGAGGAACTGCCATTTGGATGTATATCAACTTTTATGAGATCATAAATTTGCGTACCAATGAGCTGAGGTTTCTGCAAGTGGAAGGAGATGGGTGTTGTAATGCCTTAGATGTTTCTCAGAACAGGTTTGATAAAGTTTAGGTAAAACTGATCTGGCTGAGGGACTGACTAAACCACCCTGAGAATGTTCCTTCAGCTCAAGTTTCAGTAATTATTCTTAGGTAATGGGACAGGGATGGTTCACTGTGCTCCCTCTGAAAATTTGGTATGAGAAAGCACAGAGCACATCTCACACAGCTTTGTGTGTGCGTGTGCCTGTGCTTGGGGATAAGGAGCTCTCAGCACAACCTGTGACATACAGCCTCAGAGGAAATCTCTCAAAAGCCACAACCTGCAGGACAGAGAGCGAGCTGTGACTGTATTCCACTGAACTACTTTACCTCCTGAAACTTTCCAGGCTGAGTAACGCCTTACAGACGTAATTTCAGTGCTCTCGCTTTTTGTTTTCCTTGCTAAAGAAGTCCCTGAAAGGACTTTCATGGTGTGGTTGCTATGGGAAAGCGGGCTGAGGTCATTGTGCACGTTAACACAATTAACTGCTTAACACTCGAACATTAAAAAAAAGGGTCTGGGCAATAACTCAGTCCCATTAAATTAGAGTAATAGAAGATAGTAATGGCAGACTCTTCCCTCCCTCCCAGATCTATGCTGGAGGGCTGCACTTGGGTGGTGCTCTGCTGGCACGAGGCCCTTACCTGAGCAGGGGTATTTGCCTGTGCGCGGACCTTAGCCCACGGCCAGTGTTCACAAGTCACTTCAGCGCCTGCAGAGGAGTCGAGGGTCCATCCTATGGCTGCTCAGCCCAAGCCATGAACGAGTCAGTCCTTCATGGGAAAGGAAAACTGAATTAGCTGGAGCACAAGAGAAACGTTCCCTGTGTATCAGTGTCTCTATGCTTGATGTCACTTGTGACTGTTTCCCCCAATGCAAAGGGTGCATCTTTATCCTTTGGAATAAAATGTACCATGGGGAAGGCTAACTGGGATGAGAGAACAGTGTACTTGTCAGCCTCCAACTCACTGCCATGTTGGGATGTTTTTCAACGTTTACAGTTTCTGTAGCAGTGCCTGCAGTTGATCTCTGAACATCACAGATGTATTCCAGAGACTGCCACTGAGAGGTAGAGCCTGTTTCTGGTAGCTTTGATGAGACAGACCAGAAAGTGAGGATTGGGTTTCCCTGCTGCTGTTTTGCCGTCCTTGTGGCATGTCCATGGCCAGCTCTTCACCACTGGGTGAGCTGCTGGTATTGATCCTGAGCTGTAACATTAGAATCACAGAATGGTTCGGGTTGGAAGGGGCCGTAAAGATCATCCAGTTCCAACCCCCTGCCCTGGGCAGGGACACCTCCCACCAGACCAGGTTGACTCCAAGCCCCATCCAGCCTGGCCTTGAACCCCTCCAGGGATGGAGCAGCCACAGCTTCTCTGGGCAACCTGTTCCAGTGTCTCACCACCCTCACAGTGAAAAATCTCTTTCTAAAATCTACCCTCTTCCAGTCTGAAGCCACTACCACTCGTCCTATTGCTACATGCCCTTGTAAAAAGTCCCTCCCCATCTCTCCTGGAGCCCCTTTAGGGACTGGAAGGGGCTCTAAAGTCTCCCCAGAGCCTTCTCTTCTCCAGGCTGAACAACCCCAACTCTCAGCCTGTCCTCACAGCAGAGGGGCTCCAGCCCTCCCAGCATCTTCATGGCCTCCTCTGGACCCACTCCCTGTCCTCCTTGTGTTGGAGGCCCCAGAGCTGGACACAGGGCTCCCGGCGGGGTCTCACCAGAGCAGAGCAGAGTCACCTCCCCGGAAGTGGTGCCCAAGGATGGGCTGAGCGACTCTGGGGTGTTATTTATTCCCGCCGTCCCCGTTCCCCCTCGCTAACGGGCAACAGTTACCTCAGGGGGTGATGACCGAATACGGCAACGGGGTGCCCGAAGCAAACTCTGCCAGCACACCGAGTCCCCCCCCCACTCCCCCTCAACGCCATGCCCCCTCTGTCCCCCCGCTTCCCCGACACGGCAGACACCCCGTCCCCCTCCCCGCACCTGCCGGGCACCGGGACTGAGCCAAACGCCCGTGTTCCTCCGGCTCCCGCGCTCCCCGAAGCGCTGCCGCCGCGGCGGCGACCACAGCGTGGGGTGAGGGCGGGGGGGGGGAAGGATGCAGGCTAGCTCCTCACAACGGTACCCCGGAGGAGGCCGCCGCCACCTCCGCCGCTCCCCGGGTCCCGGCCCCGCCGCCCCGGGGAGGGGGGGGGGAATCGTCCCTCCGCTCCCCCGGCGGGGGTCACCTGATGGCCCGCGCGCCGCCGCGGCCTCGCTCCCTCCCGGCGCGGCTGAGGCTCAGTCACGGAGGCGGGCGCGCCAGGGCAGAGCGGCTTCCCCCCGCCGCCATCTTGGTTGTGGGCAGGAGGCGCCCGGCAGCTTCTCCTCGGCGCCGCGCCCGGCCTCCAGCCCTCCCCCCCCCCCTCCCGGAGCCGCGGAGGACGCAAGCGTCGGTGTGCCCCTGCCGGTGTCCGGGCCGGGGCCCCGAGGCGAGCGGGAAAGGCGGGCAACGCCGGGTGGGGAAGGCGGAGAGGGAAGAAAAGCGGGCACGGGGGTAGCAGCCGCGTAGCGTCGCCCAGGCCCAGGCGGCGGAGAAGCGCCTTTGTGAGGCCCGGGGAGGCGGCCGCGCTCTTTGGGGCCACCCTGATAACGGCCGAGGGACATTCCCCTCCCCGCCAAGCGCGGGAGATGCGTTCCTTGAAGGAAAACGGCACGTTTTTCAAGTGTTTGGGCACGGCCACCCTGCTCCTCGGAGTGCCGCTCCTTAGCCGAAGCTTTTGTGGGGTGGAAGCGCCATTTGAAGGGTGTTCCCCAAGCCGCTTAAAGTTGGGGGCCGCACGCAGAGTCTCCCGCCGCCATTTCCTCTTGTGCTTTTTTAAAAAAGCCTCCCCACCCCATCCCACACTTGGCAAGCCGCTGCTTATTCCTTTATTCCGGCAACGCGGAGGATGGCTGCGCCTCAGGGTGGCCTCGGGCTCGGAGAGAAGCTGGAGGAGGCCACACTGGGGGTCAGGACAGGGGCTTTTGCCCTCCTGGCTGGCTGCAGCCCCCTTCCCCAGCCAGGTGAGCTGCCTCTCGATTTACTTGGTCTTGACAACAACAGCGAGTGCTTCCTGAGGTGGTTCTGTCATGCCAGGTGCTTCTCCTTCATAGAAATTGGCAAGGCATTGTTACTTTCCAACTCATGCTCCTCAGTAATGTGTTGCTAAATACCAAACCAATGAGCCTGATTCTGCCTTTGGCGGTACCAGGAAAGCTCCAGAGTAATGCCAGCTGGGTAGGGAATGTCACTCCACACTCACTCCAGTGTCATTAAGGTCACAGTCTGTTTACATTGTTTATTCCCCTTTAAATGTGTATACATTCCTCCCTTGACATTGTATGCATATACTTCATTGCAGGAATATCCCGTCTTTGAATTCTTCTGCTTTTGGGCTGGTTTTTTGCTGCATTTATCCATACATAAACTGAAACTAATCAACTATGCTGCATTATCTGTCCTCTGATCTGTGGTTTTACTGTAGTTTGGGAAATAGTTGGAAAATCCCCCAACAATCCTCCGATTTCTAGGATGTGTTTCAACTTGTGCGATCCTCACTATAAAAAGGACATGCCAAAAGTGCAGCTGTTTCTGGGATGGGGAGATGGTGGAAATGGGATTACATCACAGTGAAGTGGAAGGGGAATTTTTGAAGAAAATAATGCAGCACATGTAAAGCCCCTAGAAATTAACAGTCTTTAAAGCTAAGAGAAACAATGGCCCTTACCTTGTCTGACCTAACTTCCCTCATCAATTCTTGACTGAACTAGAACAGAACTTCCTAAACTAATTTATGTTATGAGAGCGTATGAGGTTCTATCAGCTTTTTCCACAGGAGGTTCATGGCACTCTACTTGTCAGCAGAATTTAAGGATTTATTTGTATTGCCTCAGTCTGCTTTGTGGTTTCCTTCACTTGCTTGGAAACCTCGAGGGCCATGAGAAATGGTCAGACAATCTGTAAATCGTTACAAATCCTATTATTTGTAAATCATGCATTTCAGAACAACAACAGACAGGACCTCCATTTGTTTGTTTGTTTTTTCTACAACAAATACTTTGAAGTTGACCATCAATCTGGCTGATGACCAAGGCGGTCTATCCTGGGGTAATGAAGGGAGGAGGAAACCACACTGGGCTTCAAATAAGAGGTCTGAGAAAATCTAAGTTAAAATGCCACTAAAATTCCCGTATAACTATTTAGACTTCTCTCTTTCAGCATGTTTTATTGAAATTTGATGTTTCACCTTCCCACCTTCTCTAATCCAAAATGCTGTAAGAGAACGGTTCCTTTTTTATTTATTATTATTTACACTAATGGAAGATCCACCACTACTGTAGTACTGGTAATAGATATGCCGATATGGCATCGAATAGCTCCCCAATTTAAAGTTAAACTCAGAGGGTTTTGACCTAAAGCTCACCAAAACTCCACAGGGATTCCCTATACAAACACACAAAACACACCCTTCACCCATGGTCTGGGCGGCAGGGAGTGACGGCGCAGGAAATTGTTCTTGGAGAGAACAATTCTTCTACTCGTCAGTCACAGGCTATTGCAAACCAGGGAGGTTAACACACCATCTAATTATTTGATGGGATTCATATTCTTTCACAAACGGGATGAATAATGCAAGTGTGTTGAATCAAGCCAGAGAAAAATTGTTCCTTCTCCAGCTCATTATTAACTCCTTGTTGTATAACGTACTTGAAATAAGTTTGTTCTGTGGCATTCTAATATGTGGGTGGATGATATTTGTATGCGAGTTAATTTTAACTGTTACGTATGCTTCTCTTTTATAAGTGAAATTAGAGAACAAAAAAGTATCCTTTCCACCTGGTTTTGCCCCCTGCTTAATGCAGGCATGTTCCCTACAATGGGTGTCCTGCAGTTTTTGTCTACACTAGCTTTGAAAGGCTGCAGTGATGGGCCTTAATCCAAAGAAAGGAGCTCATTACTGGGATGTGTTTCTTGATATTCTTGCTCTAGTTCCCATTTTTTTTTTAGTTAATCCTATCGCAAGTTCATATGTGTCCTTGAGACTGTTCAAAATATTTTCTTTTCCCTGTTGTCAAGCCTAGAATATCAGTGCATAGCTTTAATTTTTGTCCACTGCTTTTATTCTTACTAAACCAAACTGCATTTTAATTGTGGTTTATCTTCAGACCTCTACAGAGACCCATTTTTGCAATTTAGCATAAGGGTATTTTGAGAAGAAAGTCGTCCCTCCCCTCCTTTTTTTGTTTTTAAACAGCAATGAGTGTTCAATCTCAGAGCCGTACAGAAATTTAAACAACTTCTGTACACCCCTTGGAAAGCGCACACTGCTCCCAGATTTTCTGTTCCAACCAAAGGCGATTCTAACTCTCCAATTCTAATTTTGCAGGAACTTCGGAAGATTGCGGCTTCTCAGGACAACGAGCAAGAATGGGGTCCTGGAGCCCTCTGCTGGGTGTATTACAGAAGACAGACAACTGACAGCGTAAGTCATTAAACTCTGAAAATGCTACTGCCACGCTTTCCTATTTCTTTCGCAGTTGATTACAAATGTGCTTAATTTGAAATCCAAAAGATGTTTCTGTCCTTTGCTCCTGGGAAAACTCATGTTACCATTTCAGAGTCTTACAGGTAAATTAATCTGCATCTCAGAGTTACAATGAGATTTATTAGAGCCTTTTTCTCTTTACTCTCCCTTGGTAACAGGAAAGTTCTACACTAATATTTCCTTTGTTCTTTTTGTCACTCGTCGCCTCCTCTTATTTACTGCTACATGTACATCTTGTCACAGTTACAAAGGTCTTGCAGTCAAATAACAGACAATTCTGAGATTGTCTGCGACAAACGAATCTGTTTCATTCCTGTATTGTGACATTTTTAGCTTTCTAGTGTTCACAGGTATAAAAACTTTATTTTTTGGTGACAGAGAAATGAGCAATTTATCTAAAAATAAATAGCAAAGTACATGAATAATAACTAAATGAATAATTGGTCTGTCATTTTTCTGTCAGGGAACACACTGTGCTTTACATTTGTAAATTTTATATACAGTAGGCTGTATAATTTTATATACAGTAGCTTGGAGCACAGAAAGATGACATGTATTTCCAAAAGCCTCAGTATGAGTCTGTGGCAGAGCCATGAAAAGGAATCAGGAATTTGTGTTCCCTGACTCATCCTACGGTTAGAAGCGTGCTACTTAGGAGCATTTTTGAAGGATGGGAAATAACAAATAATTGGGGAACAAAGGTTTTTTTCAGTCTCTGATTACAACATGTTGCACCAAGCTAGTCTGTAAGCGGTTGGGGTGTCTGGAGCTGCTCCTTCAATTTGGCCAGCTGTAAAGCAGCAGTAAGAAGATGATACTGAAGAGCTCCGAGGAAGCTTTTGTTCTGCAAAAGGCCCTTGATGCTGTTCTATAGGATGGTGATGTACTTAAGGCAGTGAAAAAATAAATTCTAAAGTTGGTGGTAGTTATAATAAAAAGAACCCCCCACCTGATAATGTCAGATGATCCGACAGCTTGGATGAGCTTTTTAGGAGCATTCGGACATGGCATCCCGGGTGCTGTGTGCTCTACATTGTACAGCTTTTGTGAGCTTCTCGTAGGTGTAGCTACTTAGACTTCAGTAATAAGCTGGGTCTTAGTCATTGTGTATGACTCTCACAACACACACTTTCTTTTAATTTTTGGCAAGTGTGATACAGAGCTTTCTCAGGACTGTTTCTAGCCTTGGACCACAGCCTGCTGCCAATGGATGTAGTGTTCTTCTGAAGCAACTGACACCTGCAGCATCAAGACTGTTGTGCTATCTTGCATTTTACCTGTGAATGCAGCCCCTACTTCCAAGAACTTTCTGACCCTAGACTATTTCTTCTCAGCCATGTGCCAACACAGATACTGGACAGTTTGCCAGGCCAAGGCCAAACTGTTTTAAATTTAATTTACTGGAAGCTTGTTAGTTTGTTATGCGTATTATAGATAAAATATTGACAGGATCTGTTCCTCCGTTGCATTCATATGTGAAAGTCGTTTTTGTCTTCTATTTTTTGTAGCAACTAACTCAGTCAGAATTCAAGTGTGAAGGCTTTCCCTAATTTAGAGGAATTTTAAGAACTGGAAAATTATGCTACATATCTAGCTATATTTGAACAAGTCTCTGAATTTACATAATAAATGCCTGACTTTTTGCAGTTGGCAGAACTAAAATATGGAGAGGATCAGAACATGATTTAAGCACTCTGTCTTACTGCTATCTCTAATTTCTTTTGTCCGGATGTATTTCTTTTCTTTGGATGTAATGGAAAAAACCTAGCTATTTCTGTACTGGAAAGAGCTCAGGAACTTGGGTTCTGATCCTCCCCCCCTCTGTCTTTGGGTATTATCCTCATTTCACAGCTGGACAAAGTACGGCAAACAATATTTGACCTTTTTTTTCTTAAAACACTTGGAGATCTGTTACTGAAAAGTGTGTTAAAAAGCTACACACTTCTATAATTATGTAGCTTTTCTTTAACGTATCCAACCACTTCATCTCAGGCAGGCTGAAGAGAGGAAACATACTCAGCTGGGATAATGTACCTGCCTGCAGAGCTTTCTGATTAAATTACACACCATAAAATTATATTTGAGTAAATCATGTAATAAAAAAAATAGTAATAAAAAAAGAAAAGGATGCTGCCTTCAGGAGTTCGCTCAAAAGCTCCAGGCAATTTGTGTCTTTTGGATTCTGATGGCTGTTATTTCTGGTATCTGGAAAATGCTCCCTGGGTATGCATCCAGTTCTGTGTCTTTTTTTGATGCCCTGCTTTTGGAGGGTTCTGCTTTTTAGATTTGACTGGCACACTGAAAAAGAGGAAAAACGAGTCTGGAAAATTTGGGTTAGGAGACAGATTTGTTCTGAGCAGCAGTGAACAAAAGTTGCAGTATCTGAAAACAGGCCTTCAAAGAAATGCTTAGTAACTTCAGTCAGGTTTCCATAGGTACATGTGAGTAAAACCAGCTGTAACAAGTGTACAGTGGAGGGTGAATGTTGTTAAATAGAACTTCAGGCTGCATAGAAATTATCCTTTTCATACAGCATGGTCTGGTTAACCAGAAGGACAAGTTTACTCCTTTTTTATTTTACTGCACTCCTGATTTGCTTCCCGTGGAACCAATTAATCCTGCAGCTTAAGAGAGAAGCGCATCAGCCTACAGTTAGAAGTGTGCTACTTAGGAGCATTTTTGAGGATGGCAAAAAACAAATAATTGGGGAACAAAGGNGGGGGGGGGGGGGTTCAGTCTCTGATTACCACGTGTTGCACAAAACCAGTCTATACGCGGCCACGGTGTCTGAAACGGCTCCTTCAATTTGGCTACCTCATTTCCCACAGGTAGCCCAGTTATTTTGCTTGTTGTCCGAGACCGAGTCGTTGGACCCTGGTTTTGGGGCAGGGGGTGGACTGTCCCTTGTGAGGATGGCGGAGGAGGTGCGGAGGATGCTGATGAAGGGCAGCGCCGCAGCTGGGCACTAGATGCCGCTCGGAGGCCGCGGTAGGAGCTCCTCAGCATCCCTCCGGAGAGCCCCGTGTGTGTGGAGGGGGGGGGACAGGCCCTGCTCCCTGCATACCCCTCCAATGACGCTACCAGAACAAACAGCGAAAAGGTGAATCAGGGGCCATCCGGTAGTGGGTTCATCCCCCGGGTGAGTCAGGGCCGACAGCAGGTGCTTTCAGGTGGGAACGAAACCTCCAGAGTTAGCAAATAATCTCCCCGGCTTCAATGGCTTTGTGCACAGGTGTCCTCACTTCTGACCTATTAGCCAGATGGGCTAAAAAGGAAGGAGGAAGAGCAGGGTGAAAGGGCAGTTATAGCTCAGTGGATGGGATTTCATGGGAGTTTAAGGATGATCTGAAGACTTGTGGCTCTTACAGCATTTCTGCTAGTACAGTCCCTCTGCAGGTAGGTCTATAAAAGTCTGAGATCAATAGAATTGCAGTTAATAATCCCCTCCTTCACCATTCCCATGCACATCCTAAACATTGCAGCCTTGTACTGAGAACCAGACATCAAAACTGCCTATAATCTGACTAAACTTATAATGGGCATGAGTCACAAACCTCAGCATGGGGTTTTTGTAGCTCAGAAAACGTAGGAGTATCTGACGAAAGTTTGGCTTGTTGTCAAGATAAAGGCTAGTTGTAGAGTTTGGATTCAGATCAAGGCTGAAATGTGAAGTTTTGATGGGGCAGCTTCTCTTCTGGGAAGTGAGTCTGCCTTACTGAAAAAATTGAAAGTGAACACTTTCTGTGAGTGACCCAGACTATGCATATTTTAAAAAAATACTCTCTTCATATGATGGAATGTTACTAATGTGAATGCGTTGCTTCAAAGTACTGAAGAAGCTTTCTGAATAGGGGTAGTGAAAGCAGAGAAAGGTATATATATAAATATATATGTATATCTCCATTTATATGGAAGGATTTACCAGTGCAACACCAGAGTTTTGAGTTAACTGTGTGGCTTGCAGTGCTCAGCCTTGAAGATGAATGCATGTCAATCTGGAGGAAACAGGAAGGGATAAATCCTGGTAAAAATCCTAGTCATTGATGCGTATTATTTCTCTTCAATTACTTGGTATTCCTACATAATCAGGAATAGTGTGCAATGCATTGCTAAGTGAGTTATGTTGGTCTCAAATAGCAGGCTTATAGAGAAAATAAGATCTTTGCTGCTATTAGCTACAGGAGTTCTTTAGGCAGGGATGGTAGAGGTACATGTCTCGCAGCTGAGTTTTTTGGAATTTTACCTTCCTGGGGACACTAGCTTTGCTTCGCTGGCCTGTGGTCTTGTGCAACCCTCTGATGTGAACTGTGATTGGATCCAACCTTGTTATGGTAGAGATGGGGGGGGGGGGGGNGGGGCGGAATTTGACCTTAACAGAGTTAAGTACCCAAAAGAATTGCTCTTGGCAAAGTGCAACAACAATGCCTTGTCTGGCTGTTTTGTTTTCTGTACCGATTGGTTTGTACAAAGAATAAATATCTGTTATAGTAAATATCTGTTTGAGTTTGCTCAAATGGCAGAGGATTGTATTTTTGGTGCTGAAGTTCCTGTATTTGCTCCTTGCTGACCACTTTAAACATCTGTTACGTGGGGGTCATAGCCCAGCATAGGCTAGAAATTCTGTGGTAGTTCAGTAGCCTGGCAAAATGGTTTCTAGTAAAAAAGTAACAAAAAGAAATATTCTGTCTCTCCTGTCGTCACCTACCTTCTGGAAGAATTGCCTTCTAGCAGCAGAGTGACTGTTCACTAATGTATAGAAAGCTCATATGTATTTTTCTATGTATCTATGAGTATGTGAAGTTGTATTGCCCTATGGTTGTCTAACCCCGCTGAGTAATCCATCTGGGATCCTCTAGGTGTGAACTGAAGCCTGTGTACTTATCTAAGGCAGGATGTTGGGTCAGTTTCTGTTTTCCCTAACTTGAATTTAAATGCAAAATGACTACTTTGCAGTAGAGCATTCTCAGATATTAAGGAAGGAGTTTGGTCTTTCATATTTAAATTACACTGCCATTGCACACCCACTCTTTTATCCATGAAGCCACCCAAGTCCTAACCCGGAATTTCAAGGTTTTCTGTCGGCAACATCCATCTTCTGTGGCCCTCCTCATATTAGCATTGATCTACAGGGGAAATAGAGAACACGGCTGTGTTATTATATACCCAGCTGCAATTTCTGTTCTAGTGATTGAGTGTACATACAGAATTTTTGAAACATGGCCATTCTAACTTATTTTGTCTTCCTGTCAATAGCATGGCACTTGTCCAAATTATGGATCGATATCAGCTGATCTTTTTATGTTAAACCATAATGAAGTTGCCTCTCTTATTGGAGATGTGATCTTGCTCCAGGCAATGCTTTTAACTGAGAACTTTTGGAATGGAAATGGGAGAGAGGGGAAAGAGAAGCAGAGGAAAGACAGGGGGAGGAATGGGCAAAACCCAGGGTTGGTTTTTCTCAGCAGAAAAAGAAAGAGGTAGGAAGAAGGGGACTGGGTTACGAAGAGACCTGGCTTGTTAGGACTTGTATTAGCATGAGTAAGGACTGGTAGCCTCTACTCTGTTCTTCGAAGTGCAAGTACTGTCAAAAAGCCAGTGGTAGACACTGGGAATGAAAGCCTGGCTCTTGAAATCTCAGGCAACGTTACCTTTAAATTCTATTTGTGCTTGCCTCACTCGGTTTCATACAGAGTTTGTGAAATCAAATAATTTAAAGAACAGAGGAAAAATGGGATGAGGCAAGGAGCGGGGAATGAGAGATGTAAAAGGTAATATCGGATCAGCCATTCTTTCCCTTGCAAGGAAGTGGTACAGGATCACCTCTACGGTGTCTTCTCTGGGTCTTTAGCTCGGAAGAGTTTTCAGGGTATCTGATGTGTAGTAGCTGTAGCATGGAGTAGGTGAATGCCTCTCATTTCCTAATGTTGTCCCTGCCTTTATCTTAGTTCACTTTCTTGGACAAAATGCAGAGAGGAACTTCTGTAATCCTGTTTCTAGGGTAAAAGGCTTGTGTAAGAAAGGGAGGGTGTGTCAGGCATTTAGAAGAAGAGCCTGTGGGGGCTATATTAATTTTATTTTGTAGGGGGAAAACAGCAAAGAGGGGAATTTGGTGGGTTTGGAACTGATAGTCAGTGGTTGAAGTTAACAGACACTTTTCTTTCTAGGAGCAAAGTGGTGCTGATATTTTGGTGTTTGGGTTGTTCTTTTTTTTTTTTTTTGTGAGCCATTTAAGAATAAGGTGGTTTCTTTTGTGGCCTCTCCCACAAATGTCTCTGAGCCACTCTTTTGCACCTCAGTTTCGGTTGCTATGAATATGTGCAAGCTGGAGAACCCAGAAATGCTTCAGAGTCCAAGTGTGTCTCATTTGTGTCTTTGTCCCATATGGGAAGGGAGGGGGGATGCCTGAGCATACACCAGTTCTCCTTGTTTCTCCTCAGAGGTAGGTAGGCACACCAGTAGGGAGGGAGCTGGGGGACACACCAGCCTGGTCCCTGAGCTGGCTGACAGGACGATGGGGAGCCTGGGGGGCACTGCAGCAGGGACCCCTTGCTCACAGTAAATGCAGCCAGTCTTGCGTTCTAGCTGTCCTCTCCAGAGTACGTGGAGCTCCCTGGAGGTATTTTTCCACTGAATCTCCCTTGGTGTGTAGCCCCAACCAGCAGAGCTTTACTACTACGGAACTGTGTGTAAGAAATTGTTAGTTTCTTATGCAGTTTCTACCTTCTTTTCCTCTTATCCTAATCTCTTTGAGAGTAGGAAAAATAGCAGAACACCAAAACACATCCATAGAGGTGTATCGCTGTTCTCTAATACTTTTTCCTTTCATTATCTCTCCCTCCTCAATTAGAAGGATATTTCACTGCTGTTTTGTCCTGGCACTTCCACAAATTGTTTGGTGAACTACATGAAAGCGCTATTAGAAAACAGATTTTCAACCATCTTATCCCATAGTGCATAGACGTGAACAGAGTTGGCAATAAAAAGAGAGGGAATCTTTGCATGAAAGTAATTCTCAAACTGGAGTTATCCGAGACCTCTGCTTAATTAGGGGTATTCTGTAGGGCACCTAAACTTTTCTGCTCTTATATGAGACTCATATTCAGACTTCTTTTCGTTCTCTTCCTCTTTTTTTTAGATTTTGCTTTACCACCCTTTCTGCTCTCTTTCTTTTCCTTTTTGTTTCTTTTCCCTCCTCCTCCACCAGACTATACCAGTTTATAGCTCTTTCTGATTCAGAAAGCTGTGTATGTGCATTTTTCTAAATGTTATTGTTACTTTTATTTACTTCCTGTGAGGGTCTAGAATGACCCATGTGAACATAGAGTAAGTACTGGAGCCTTCTTGGAGCCTCAAGCAAAAAATACCTAAGCAAGATCTCTCCAGTTCAGGATAATGCTAGAGTGAACAAAGAAAAAGTTAAGACTGTGTGACTCTGGTAGTCGAGATGCTTTTGAAGTTTCAGTCAGTCTCAGGTATCCAGTTCAGTTGTAGTTGATCATGCTATTGGGTGCCTATGACTTAATTAGTAAATTTGTGGGCTTTTTTTAATCCCTAAATGCTAAAGGTTGGCAAACTATAACTCTGGGGACAACTTTACAGTAGTTCTGTGCTTCCAAGCGTATAATATCTAAACATCCCAAGAAACTTTCCTGGGTTTTAGGGCCTTGGCAGTGAGGGCAGTGTTATTATTCCAGTTCTGCAGATAAAGAACCGAGGCATAAAGACAATAATATTTGTAAAGTAATACAACAAAATTATGGTAAATCTGGATGGGAAACACTTTTGTTGTTCTATGGAAAAGCTCTAAATTCTGAGAAATTGTTCCCTGCTGAGCAAGGATGAGAAATTAAAATTGTGAGCACTTTTCATGAACTACAGTGAGAAATAAACCTCAAGCATTGGTTTGGGTCTGTGGACAGATTTTAAGATTTTGACGATCTTAAACTGTCAAATGGAAATGAAGAGCTTTTAAAAAAAAAAATCTTGGGAATAATTCTGAATGTGAAAACTGGAACTTTTCATACAAATTTAAAAATATTTTTTGGTCAAATGTTTTAGTTAGTGTTTAGTTAGTGTAGTTTGTCAAAAGTGGTTGCTCTCTGAAAATAGTTTTATTATGCTGAATCTATATTTTAAGCCTGAAAGACGTATCAAAATATTGAAGTAGCTATAGTTCCTGTCAAAGAAGGTATGGGGAAGCCGCATCTTCTGTAGGTAGGTCTCTTGTGACATATGTTACTGTTTTAATCACTTTAGTCATGTAGGGGAAAAAAATTAAGGCTTGTACCAAGGTTCTCAAAGAGTTTGATAATCTGTTGGTGTAAATCAGCATAGCTCCTCTGAGGTCAGTAAGGTCTGGCTGAAAATGTGCTCAAAACTGTGCCACCAAATTGTATTTTTTTTTTTCTAAAATAAGAAAAGCACAGAAATTATGTGTAAGTTAATATGTTGTACTGACAGCAGATTGTATTTTCCTTAAATATGGGAGGGAAGGCGGAAGAGGGAAGAAGCAAAGCTGGACAATGTGAAAAAATAACCCAAAACCAAACCCCACCCCAAACCCAACAAAGAAATAACTTGCCCTTGCCACTAAAATCTTGTTTGAGGAGCCCCAGCATCAGTCATGAAGCAGATGCTGGCAACGCTCCTGCTCAGCAGGAGGCTATAAACATATGTCCCAAGTCCCACATTTTATGTGACTATTTACACAAGCGCAAAGTAAATGGAGGTGGTTACCCCTGTTAACTGGTGCTCCTCGGAACACAGGCTCCACTTGCTTTGCTTCCGTGTCTGGGGCAGCAGGGGAGGAGTGAGCAAAGCTTAGAAAATTCAGCCTGAGGAAAACCGTCTGGATTACTGAATGTTGCAGTAGGGTATTTCCAATAACTCATCTGTTGGTTTGCTTGCAGCACCAAAAAAAAAAAAGTGGAGGATACGGAGCAAGTGGGAGGAAAATTCTTTAAGTTTAAAACAGGCCTTTTATTCTTAGGCCTGAAATGTTTACATTTAGCATGTTTTGTTGTTTTGTTTTGTTTTTTTTAAAGTAAAATTTAACTGAGTTTTAAGAAAGCATTACAAATTTGAGTTTAAAGAGGTATACATTTCATATTCAGAACATCAAACTGAATGATTTGGATTTTCAGAAAATTAATTCTTCTAGGCTGAAACAGACAATTCTGAAAGAAATTTGCAGTCGATGTAAATCTGCATTTTAAGTGCTTGCTCAATCATTCCATCTTAGACAAACAAATCTTTGTTCTACATCTTCTGTGTTTTTATTTTCTAAACTGTTTGATATACAGAATACTTGTCAGCTTGGAGTATTACGTACAGACTGTTGAATAAAGACAGATTGTGAAACTGGAAAGGGATAAACTCAGTTGTAGTCTTAACTTTACTGATGGTACGGGAGTTACAGCACCGATGAATCTGCCCCACTGCTTTGGAAATGAGAAGTCAGACATAATAGCAGGTGTAAAAAGAAGATGGGCAGTCATGGCTGTGGAAACGTGATGTGGGAGAATTGTGCGCATTACAAGGGAATAAGGGAATAAAAATGACAGAATTGTAGTTCAGGGCCTCGTCTGTCTTCTATTAGCAAACAGTTTACTGTAACTGGTTTAAACCCATTCCTAGCAAAATTCAAATGATTGCAGTGGGTTTACACCAGGGATTAAGTTAATCTTCAATTTTCATAGTCTTCAAGCCCAGAAGGACTATTAGCTTGTATCCTGTGGCCTGCTGCATTCCACAGGCTGCGGAATTTCACCTAGTTATTCAGAAACAAACCTAGTAACTGGTATGTTTTGAAAAGGGGCATCTTTCTGTGGTAAAAGGTCTCCAGAATTGGAGGAAGTGTGGTTGGAAGTTTGCTGGAGTGATCAATTGTTCTTTTTCTTGAACTAGGCTGAGATATTGGTCCTTGTTCCAAATTCTGTGGTGGTTAAATGTCCTCTCTGCGCCTTAATTTTCCTGCCTATAGCTTGGATATTGAATCTCATCTGGAAATAAACTTAAAATCCACAGCAGAAGACTGATAAATGTGAGTAAAATGTCACTCTGGTTGTAGTCAGCACTTTCCTCTTGTCTTTTTTGTTCTTCTGCCTTTCTTATTTTCCCATCCATAGATCTCTGATATTTTCACTGAAAACTATGTGCTGACCTTCTGCTGTCTTCTGATTGTATGTACTAAAGTTTTATCTACATTTTCTTAAAGAAAAATACATATTAAAATCATTTTAGAGAAAATCGCATGCATTTGAATAGACAAAATACCAAGTTAGCCTTTAATTTTTCATAATACAGCACTTCAAGAACATGTTTTGCTGCTGTTATTTATGTAGCTGTGTAATGAGATGGGAGGTTCACAAGGTTTTTTGTTCCATGTTACATTTCAGCTTTCTTTTAGTAATTACTGTAGCAAATGTGTCTGCTGAGGATCTCATAGCTGTGTCATTTCAACTTTTGGGATCATCATGGCAATCCTGAAGCTGAGACACAAAATCCGAGTTCCAAAACACATGGTTTCAAGCGTCCAGAGACAGTGGTATATAGGACTTGCGTTATGTTTCTACCCGAGAGGGACTGTGGCCTTCAACCCAGGGACTTGGTTCTGGATCATCTCCTGTTTCAAGTTGAGTATTCATAGCTCTTGGTGGCAGTGTAAAAGAGAACTGACTGATGTTTTTCTTGTTGATAAGTTTTAGGGACAGGGACTGACAGCTGGAGGCTCTCTAGAGAAAGGACCCGTAACCAAATGGACCCGTGGGATACCGGCACGTCATTAGAGTTCAATATTATAGTGACAGGTACCTTTAGAAGTGAGATCTAAAGATTAGATTATAGAGCAAATGGAAGCCCCAGTTTCCAAGTGTGATTTGCTGTCAGTAATGGTGTCGCGGGCATGAATGTCTTGAGCAATATATACCTCGCTGACGGGGAAGGCTCAGGAAGAGGGTGCAACCTCTCTGCTTCTTATCTTGGTTTGGCATTTTATTAGATGCTAGGATTGGTTTAGTCCCTATTGTTTTCCCAGACAACATGAGGCTCTTGCCTGCAGACAGCTTTATGAAGGGTTGGCCCCTCTCAAGCCGTACCAACATACTCTGTAGTTGCTCTTGCCCCCCTGTTATTTGCCAACTGAAAGATACCACACGATCACTGTTGTCTTTGCCTCTGTAGGTCTTAGGGATGGTAACAATTCCTATTCTCTCCATAGCTTCTTGGTGCTTTTCCTGTTCCCTCTTCAGCTGATACTCCTCAATCCCCCTCTCCTGCTCCTGACGATTTGGAAGGCTTGGTCCTGGGGTCTTGTCCTGCCTCTCCAACGTTCCCCTTGCCTTGTGCTGCCCTCTTGCAGCCTTGGTCCCCGGGGGCTTGTGTGTCCTGACTCTCTAGCGTTTGCCTTGCCTGGTGCAGCATTCAAGCGACACCTTAATAAAAAGCTTTCCTCCCTTATCTCCTCTCTGCTGCTGTGCCACTGGGCTGGGGATCGGGTTCCCATCTCTTTCACACGCACACCTGGTCATAAAACACTGGGTTTGTTTTTAACCTCAAACCAGGGAGCTTTAATTAAAGAGACAGTGACCTCTTTTATGAGTTTGCTCGCATAGGGTTTCAGGGCTATTGTCACATACAGCTCACATAACAGAGCACCATTGCACAAAGCTCCATTTACACATCCTTCCCCGGCTTTTTTCCTCTCCTCTTTTTGTTTTCTGAACGCAGAAGGAGGTTGTTTTCTTGTTTACCCCTAGGCGAGGTTGTCTCTCATGTTAGTAGCCTATGGCTAACAGTCTCTTTGAAGAGAACTTACCTTTCTTACCAACAACACGTAGATGTCATTAGACTTGGAGAAATGTTATTCTTTAATCTATGCAGGAAATCATCTTCCTCTCCCTAAATTTGCTGGATGTGAATGACTAGCTAAAACAGATCTCTTCCTCTGCTCTGTTCTCCTCAGCTAGTTCTTATACATTTCTTTATTTATATATATATACACTATATGTAATGGAATTTGTGTATTTCTTATGACAAATACTTCTCAGTATTCACGATTGTATTTACCTGTATTTATTAGTTTTCAGATGCAATAAGTATTCAATAGCAACAAATGGATTTTTTTTTATATATGCTTAAGAATGATACGTGCAGGGACGGGTGGCAAAATTTGTCCACAGTTTTACACAGAATAGTTTACATGTAATTTACAGAAAAATCTTCACGAATACAGACATATGTGTTCCCATGCACATATATTCAAAAATACACAAGCAGAAAGACACACAGGAGCACGTATGCAGACCAGAACCTATTTGAGGTATGCAGACTTCTGAAAAAGGCACTCATGCACAGAAGAGCCACAGCTGGGACAAAGACAAGCAGCCACGTAATTGGTAGAATACAGAAGCACACAGAGAGGATACGCACGCAGAAAGAGAAAAAAATACATGTGGAAGAGTGTAGGTGCTCACGGAGAATGACCTTCATGTAGATCTTCAGAAGCAGGTACAAGGATATGTCTTCAGGAAAACTTACATATGCCCAGTAACTCTGTAAGTCACATTTAAGTTAGTGTGGACACATGCAGCATGTTCAGGTGCTGGAACTTCCACTGAATTGTGCCAGGTCTTTGCTTTCAATGGCGTTGCTTTCAGTAAAAGCTCACAAATACGAAAAAAATTACATGATTTAGCTGCAAAGACTGTAGATATGAGAACACATACCCTTATATACACAGATACGTAGACATATATCGATGCAAATACAGGTATTTATTTTTTTTACATAATATATTAATACAGATTTGCCTAGACACAAATATACCACACACACAGACCCTTAGACGCACACAGATATACCCACGTCTATGTTCATTGAGAGAGACTCACTCAATATCTGTGTATGTGTGTGTTGGGAGAGGGTCATAACCTCCTCCATTCTTCTCCTGAAGGGGTTTGGATAATGAAGGGAAAAGAAATGAGGCCTGGGGCTAATTTGTAGTGGCATTTCCTGGCCTCTCTCCTGCCAATGAAGCTCCGTTTCATCTTTAGCCTTATCAATTCTGCAGTCATGTGGCTTTCCGCTTGGACGCCTCTGTCTCTTCACCCTCCTCCCCAATCTCCGATGCTAATGGAAACTTCGTTAATGCCATTAATCTGCTGACCGGGACAAGTCAAAAACATATCCACACAATCCGAGCCAGGGCTGTGAGTGTCCTGGGGCTGCCAAACAGAGGCACCCCCTGTGTTCATTGCATTCCTGAAAGAACTTCATATTGATTTATTTCTTTCTTTCCTTCTCTGCTTTCTTCCTTGACGACATTGCATCCCTTGGAACAGGCACCAAGTAGATGGTCTTTTCCTCCTTGATCCTTCATAATGCTATTTCTGCAAGGATCCTCTCCCCAGCACAGTGTTAGTGCCTTCTTTCAGTGCCCACTCACGGCAGCCTTTGTTTTTCTTACGCTGTCTTTGGTGACAGACTCATTACTTGTATTTTTTCCTCTTGCCTAGCAGAATTTCATAACTAACCAAATGTTGTGAGAACCTGCTTGAACTGGGCTAGCAAAAAAACCCATTCCACTCTATCTTGATGTTAGCTGAGGGGATACAGGCGAGCATTTCATTAAACAACAGTGGCTGGATATTGATTGTGCAGTTGCTACCAGTTCAGTTCTTGAAGGGCTGTGCTGTTGGGCTCTCCTGTCCTCTGAAATGTTCCAAGCTCTCCTAAAGCACTTTTTGGGGAGCGAGGACGTATCATTGCTTTGTGTTTTACTAGTATGCTGAGTTTTGTAGTCCTTCACTGTTGCCTTCTGCCACAACTGAGCATCGTTTTTGGTAACGTACCATTCTCTTAGCTATGACTTCATCTTCCCCTCCCGGTTCAGCACACCTGCAGAAACCCGCAGCTCTGAGCGATGACTCACCGTCTCCTTATGCCATAGTATTTGTCCAGTGGCTGAGTGTGTGGAGGTTCCACATGTCAGGATTACACTAGCTGAGGTCTCACTGAGAAGAGAAAATAGACTCTGTCTGATACTTGTTTTAGGAGAAATTCTCCATGATAATCGGAGTTCATAGTCAGCTCTTGAGAATGTCAGGATGTTGAGTGATTTGTATTTGATCTAGGAATCTTTGTATACATAAATGAAATAGTGACAGTGGAGGAGGAAAAGACAGCTAAGAAAGGCATGCCGTCAGAGTTGTGACATATGGATATGTTTAGAAAAAAAGCATCAAATTGATGAAAACAAGGAGAGAAGTTGGCAGTTCAGCATGAGCTTTGATGATGTCAGGCTAAATCTGGAAAGATATGGGCCATGACAGAAGGCTGAGCCTTAGTTGCCACCTTCACACAGACATCACAGTAAAAAGGGATTGTTTTACAAGGAGACAAGACAAAGAAGTTTCAAGTTCTTCAGACTTGGCAGGAGTTGAAGTCAAAAGTTCATCCTCATGTAGTTTTGGGTACAGAGAATGCATGTTTCTTCCCACCAGCCAGGAGATGCTCCACTGACCAGAGTATTCTCCTCCTCCAGCCTGTTGTAGGGTGAGACACACTTTTTCATTTTCAGGGAATATGAGTGCATTGCATTGTCTGATATAGAAGGATTCACGCTGATCAGTACCATGAGAGTGGAGGGGAAAAAAGGAAAAGAATGTGTTGCATCTTGGTATAAGAGAGAAAAGGCTGCTGGGATACTCAGTGCCCCAAAATTTCTAGTTAGATGAGCAGGACAGTATCTGCAAACCTAAGACTGGTACCTGCTGGGGCACCTTCAGAGCCTCAGTGAAAGGAGAGAACTAAAGTAAAATGCTTGTAGCTTTAGCAAGTGTCAGGGCAGTTAACAGTTCGTACAAGAACACTCATTTTGGTTCAGCTGTTAAGTTTGCCTTCCCTTCTTCATATCCTGTGACTGGGGATTTGAAATAGAAAAGTGCTTGGGGGCAAAAAAAATAAAGTGCTCATAATGAAGAGAAGTCTATTGCCCTGGGAGACACCTGTAGGAGATTTTCAGTCTTTTTATTGAGCATACCTTAAGGAAGCTACTGGTACCTAAGTGCCTTATCTGGCAAAGTACAGCAGTAACACACAGCCGGTGATGCTGCAGTGGTTATCCTGTCCTGATCCTGGAGTCTGTGCAACATGCATGGAGGGAATGGTTGTGCCACACTGTCCTGTCATGTGGATCCATTACTAGGAAAAAGATCTTCAAGGGAGTGACCAGTTTGTGTGCACCTTAATATAGAAGCAGAAGCACCAGGCAACTAACCCCCACCCGAGATGGGAGATTGGCCTGTCCAGTGACCTCGGCAAGTCGTTTTACCTCTTTTTTTTTTTTTGTCTAGACTCTCCCTGTTTAGTCCGCTCTTATCACAAACTTCTCAAGTAAGAAGTGTCTCTTCCTATGTGTGCATCCAGCAAGGGAGATGGTCCTCATCTTGGCTGAAGTCTCTGGAGACTACAGTAATATAACAACCTGTGCCTCCATATGGCAGGAATTGTGCATTAGACTGAGAAGTAGAGGGTGCTTTGGGCTTCTGGCTGGTGCCAAGAAATAAATCAATTCAGCAAAGCCTGCATTAGCTGCTTGGGTACTGGGAGCATCCCAGCTGTGGCAGCGTAGAGCCTATTGAGGTTGAATTTGGATCATGTCATGATGCAGCCTTTCATGCTGGGAAAGAAGTTTAAAATGTCAGAGCTGTATGTCTTCAGACAATTCCTATTTGAATGCCACCGCTATGCACGAAACTTCAGCTGCCCACTGGTTGGTATGCTCTGGCCCATCTTTTGCTCAGCCTTTTTTAACTGCTAGCTTCATAGGAGCTGTCATATCGCTCTGCAGATTCTGCCCAGCTTCCATTTTGCCATGGAAAACATTCCAAAAGAGGTGATGAATGCAGTTTTTCAGTGAAACAGTATTTTATTGCAGTCATGCTCTAAAGATACGGAGTAGATAAAGTTTCTGGTTTGAAATAATGTCAATGTATCCATTGGTCTAAATAACAGGCTTTTTTCTACCTTGTCCCATTTTCTGTATTACAAGTTGTTTTTTTTTTAAATTTAAATTATGTCTGTGGGGTGGTAGTCAGGCAACGTAGCTTCTGGTTCTGTTACAAATAGGCATTTTGATTGTGAGATGACACACTCTGTCTTTTCATTACCCAAATGTAAAGTGAGGAAGACAACGTCAACTCCTTGCATTCTTCCTTGTCTTGTCTAACGTGGACTTGCCCAGCGCAGTGTCCCTTGCTGGTCACTGAGCCCCAGCCTGGGCTGATGAGCTGCTCTTGTCTCCATCAGGCTTTTTTGTGCAGGCTGCGTGGGTTTAGATCCAAAGGATTGAAACCTGCCCATATTCAAACATCTCTTTAGCTTATCTTTTAACTGCATATGCATTGTACTCGGTGCGTGGTGATGTTGGTATGATTCTGCATCACTGAGGGATAAACAAAATGTACTATTATAGTGCTCTCCTTCCTGTCTACATTTATAGCACTACTATCTTTGCTTTCCTCTTATTATAAACTTGATTTCATTCTACTAGTAACTGTCCTGTGAGTAATCCTTAAGCTTTCCTGGGGGGGAAAAAACCCAGTATTTTGATGAGTACAGCTGTTTCTGGTAGGAACTGCAGCAAAGAGCTGAAGGCTTTGTTGTTTTAAATTCAACAGTGATGGAACAAAATCTGGGGAGTGGCCTTGCCTGAAAACATTTAGGCCTCCCAGTTCATGGCAAGTGAAAATTAATGTGACTCATCACAAAATGTAGTACGTTTTTTCATGCAGGGGGCAGAGAATTAGAAAATCCCGCCAACACAAATGACTCTGTTTTAAAATCCTTGCAGTCAGCAAGGGAAGAAACTTCTTTGCTTTAATGAAAGCACAATAAAAAGTAATACTTGCAGAGTTTATTTAATTCAAAGATGCCAGGCTCGTTAGACAACTGATGATAGAACACGATTCTGCCTCGGATTAGTACATAGGAATCACATTTACTACTTTCAAAATACAGTCCCTTCTAGGATAAGATGTTGGATACTTTAAAAAATCCCCACAAACCCTGGGAGCAAATTGGGACAGGAAAAATAGAAGAGGGGGGATACAACAGAGGGAAGGAGTCATCATCCTTAGAACCCTTGCCAGAAAGAACAGTCTTGTAAAATCTTGCAACAAAAATGTTGCAAGAACTTCTGGTTTGTATTCTTAATGGAAAGTTTTTAAGTCCTGCAGTGTGGTGTCTCTTGCCATCAACTGGAGACACCAGCTCTTTGGGGGACTACAAAAAGGTGAGCCAGCCAGTCTTATTTTGCTTACGATAACTGGCAGGATCACAGCACAAATTACTCCAAAGCACTCTGCTTGGCCTGTAGGTGTCTAAAAGGGTGGCAAAGTCCTGCCCACTGTTTCCCCAGAGAGGTAATAGGTGAATGCCATTGATTTGAAAGGGAGCAGGTTTATGCCCTGTTTTTGCAGCGGGTGCAAGGAAGTGGTGGTCCTTGTTTCTGAGGACTTGAGAAAGCTGTTTAGTTCCATGTAAGAAAGCTGACCTAATTGGGCACCGAGTGCCTAATACTGCAGTAGAAATCTTTACCCTGAAAAGCCTGGAGTCCAAGTTGGTTTTGAATCCGATTCGTGAAGCCATGGCAGACAATCCGCACCTACTCCTTGGTGTCCCCTTCAACTGCAATGTTCAGCATCTCAGCAGTTCTTGTGCTCATGCATGAATGTAAGAATAAAGTTTGAGAGCTATCAGTCTATTAGCCCAAATGCTTTGGAACTCCTAATTTAAACAGGCAAAAGAGGTGGTGGTAAATGTGTTTTACAGAGTGTATAAATGTCCTGATCAGATTTCAATTCATGGTTGATTTTTCTGCCTCACTTACGAACTCATCTACTCGCTGAAACTTCAGCTGATACCATTTTTGGAGGTACATCTCTTTTGTGGATGGGTCTGGAGAGAATTTATGAAGATAAATGTTTATTTGTGTTACTGAAAGAAGAGCTAGAAGAGAAGCTGGAGGTTGGCACTGTGGCAACTTTTGGCTTTGGTGCTAACAAGGTACAAACATGTTTTTCTTTTTTTTTTTTTAATGCTCCTTATACCACAGCTGAGGGGATGGCACCTTTTCTATTCTGCTAAACTCCATCTAGCCTGTATGAAATAAACATGCTGGTCTCAGCCAATTTCCTCAGGCAGCCCTATGGGTGACAATAATGGTAATTCAGTTGTTTATTTCAGGTTCTTCTGAAGTGGGGTCATGAAGGAAGGTTTGTCCTATTGCTGCTCTTATTTTATGTTCTCTTTAAAGGACAGAGGAGGGTCAGGACTTGGGATAAAATCCTAAGACTGACCTCGATGTCCAGAGCTCCAGCCTGACCTTAAATCCACACAGAGAACAGTGACCAGACACTTTGTGATGTGATTCTGGGCTCCACTTTTCATCTGACAGAGCAGCAGTTTAGGAATCAGCACTCTGTTTGCCCTACTTACCCCTGGACTAGCTTCTAACATAAGAAAGCTGTTGGCACAGGCACCAGACTGTCACTTTTGTGCCCGAGGGGAGGAAAGAGAGGAGTCCTCACCCCATCTTCCTTTTCAGACAGTCTCCAGGAGTTTTGGAAGGAGCTTTTTACAAGCCCTCTTCTATTGTTGGCCAGGAGACAAAGGATGGAGGAGCTGGATTTAAGCATAATGACGTGAGCTCCTCCATGCAGAAAAACCCAGCTGAGAGACCCCCCCTGCTCCCCACACACACAAAAAAAGGAAGAAAGGGGGAGAAAATCTTTGAAAATAACTAATTAAAGTTGTTTTAGCCTCTCTCTCTCCCCTCCAAGGGCGCCTAATCTCACAGGGGGCAGAGGGGGAGAGAGGCAAGAAGAACAATGAGGACCATCCCCCCCTTCTTTACACCCCACCTCCTGGTCTCTGAGGTTTTAAAACAAGAGGCCACTTTAAGTTAATGAGCTATCAGCTGACTGGGAGAAGTCTCTAATGAAGCCTGATGTTCACACATTCCCCAGCTTGCTGAATAGGCCTCTGCCAACCCCATAACTGTCAGAAAGTTTCATTCATAAAATCCACATGCTGGGGGTGGTGGTTGATGGGGGCGGGGAGGGAGCAGGATGGCGATGGAAGCGGGGGAGTGTGGGGTGGAAGTCTCCATGTGGAGCAGTCAGCCCCAGAGGCCAAATAGGACCATGCATGGCTGGGACTGGCAGCCTGGAGGATCCCAGGGACCCGACTCTGCTCTCCATTGTCTGGCTAGTAATTAGGAATATCCTCCAAATGGTTCTGGAGGACATTGAAGTCTGTGGGGATAATTAGTGAAGATTTGGAGGATGTTCCAGCTGTTATGTCACCAGCTTTGCTAGGGCCACAGGGGCAAGGGATGGTGGGATGAAGCCTAGGAGTCATTCTGGGGCTTTGCTGTGTGGGCCATGCTCTGTTGAGCTTCATGCCTTCTGGCAGGACTTTAGGAGCTGTGTTTATGGGAGCCATTGGGTGAAGAAGAGCAGGAACATGGGGGAAATTCAGGAGGAAAACAGGAGGAGGGAGGAAAAGTCATGTTTACTTTAATGTAAATAAACTTAGTGGTGGTGATGCGTGCTGGAGCTAATTTTCCTTGGATAGTGCACATGCTTTTTGGCAAAAGCAGCAAGGAAAGATACAGGGGCAAAAAGTGTTTTCCTCCAAGGGCTGGACTATGGTTTGAGCAGTGAATCAGCATTATAATCAACAGTAATCAATGACCGTTGTATTCTTGCATCTGTGTCAAAACTTGCAGGCCACTTGCAAGTCTTTCCTGAAGTTCTGAGCAGCAATGTCAAGCCTAGATTTCTTTTAGGGAGTCATTGGATCTGAGAACAGGAATAAAATCTTAGAAGATCTTAAAGCACTGAACTTCTCTTATTTTGAAGCTTGTTTCTCTGGTGTTTGTTTAATCAGTTACAAAAAAATAAGGCTATACAACTCAAGGCAGGAACTGTACTGAAGATGATGATCCTCCTTTTGGTCCCTTCCCGATCCCCAAGTCAGTGTGGTGCAGCAGGACCAGGCATAATTGCTAAGTGTCACTTAAATTCCAGTTGTGCCAAGAGGCACAGTTAAATGAGAGACAGTCTCTGCTTCACGGAGCTTACAGTGTAAATACACAATTCATATTGAGTGGAAAAAACCCACTTAAGAGTCTCATTCAAAAACCACAGTAATAATAGAAGGATGTCTGTTAACTCTGAGCTTCAAAACATGATCATCTGCCTGCTATTACACAGGGTGTCTGAATCCAGGGCTCGGAAGTCGAATCCTACCCACGACATAACTACAAGGTCAATTCTATTCATACATTTCTTCTTCATACATACGCTTTAAAGAGAAAGAGATGGAATTTTGCAAACTATTTTGAGAAACTAGGGGTGAATATTCTTGACATGGAGGACAGCGTGTGCAGGGGACATGAAAAAGCATTGGATTCTGTGAAAAGATGAATATGTTGGGAAAGCAGCTGCCTTTAGAGGTTTCTGTGGACTGGAGTACAAAATGAGTCATGAGTCAATGCCATAATATTTCATTCAATAAAACCTTTGGCTTCCCATCTATTTTGTGCTATCACTGAAATTTCACTAGAGTAATGTGGGGAACTGTGTGGTTCTTGCATGTGGCAGAGGGAGTCCCAGAGAGGGTATAACTGGGATGTGACAGTAGACTGCAAAGGCTGTGGTGTGGTTGAAGAATCAGGAAATATCTTTCCTTTTAATGGCTTTTACAGGGATTTAATTTTCCCTTCCTTAAACTTGGTAGCTCAATTACTGAGTTTCATTGCATTATGATAGTACCTGAACACTTCACCATCTTTATTTGCTGCTACTCTCATTTCAGAGATGGGGAAACAACACAAAGTTTAGGGGCAGAATCCACAATAGAGCTTAGACCTTGCTCTGCTGGGGTTTCAGGAAGCTTGCTTGCAGTGACATTCAGACATTGAATTAAACACGGGCATGTGTAGATGTAAGGAGGTGGGACATGGGAATGGGGAGCTGTGTAAGCAGGTGGGTGAGAAATGCTGAGGAGCAGGGTAGGATGTGTAGTCTGGGAGTTAGGCCTCTTGCCCAGAGAGAGATACATGTCTTCATGTGAGGTTTATGGCTGTAAATATCTCCTTGTTTAGGTGTGTTCTCCTTGTACAAATACAGGACTCAAAGCTGGATGAAGGTCATAAATGCTAAGCTGTTGAATTTTTCCATTGTGAGGCTTCTTAAGTTGCTTCTGGTGAAGATCTTCCTTTTTTTTTTTAATACAAAATCAAATATTCTGGACAAGAAAGCAGTAGACTTGCACTGTAGGCAAAGGCTACAGAAGCTGCTAGACTGAGGGAAGGATAAACTCACAGAAGAGGAGAAATCTCTGATGAATAGCTAGGATTTAGACACCATATAGCAGATAATGGACTCCATGTTTGGTCATCTCACCTCTTCCATGTGCTGAGATAGGAGCATCTGGGGAACAAAGGCATCTTCAGTTCTACCCATATCTCACCAAAAACCAATTCATACACCTTTTGAGTTGGGCCTGGAGCTTTCTGATTTTGTTGTGGTGGTGCCATTCATTGCATTAAATGCTGACTAGTTCTCTACCTTGGCTGCTTTCCTGCTCTGGCTTTTCTTGCTCTGGTTCAGGAATGTAGCACTAACCAGATCTACCTTAGGTGAAGCCTGGATGGTCTCTGCTTGTATTGGCTTTTTTTTTTTTAAGCTCTGTCACTATTTCCTATCATCAGTATTTCTTTAGTGGCTGGTGTACAAATTGCTGACAGAGAATAAGCAAATTTAATATTATTATATCTCTGCTTGTGCCAACTTTTGCCCCTTCGGCACTGACTTGCCTCTCGGTAGTAGCGTTGCTCTCCCCCGGCATATCCTTGCCCTTTATTAATAGTCTCTTCCCCCCTCAGCACTACATTGCTCTTGCTGGTATTCAGTTTTTCTGGCAAATCCCATAACAATTTTGTGGAGTGCTGGTTTTCTGTCACTGCTGCTTATATTTATTTAGCAGCTGGAGGATGGCTGGGCTCTCTGTGGTTGAAGGGCCCTCCTGCATGCTTTAGACTCACTTGGCTGCTCTCAGCCTGACCTAAGGGCTCTCCAACAAGGAGCCACCAACGTGCCTCTCAGGAAGTTAGGGAAACATCTGCTGAGGGGTTTGTTCCAATTGGGTCAGAGACTTGCTCGCAAATTGGGAAAGGAGGAAGGGAGCAAACAGACAGTGAGCAGGTCCAGGATAAGCTCTGCATCTTGTACTGCGTTATGGGTTGTGTTTCCTCTGTACATGAGCCAAGAGGGACCACTTGCTTTACCAGCCTCTCGTGTGAGCACTCAACCGACACAAGAGGCTCCGCTCCTTTCCCCTTGGGGGGGACACTGGAGGCAAGAGCTCTCGAGGGCTAAAGAAAACAAAACAATGTTTACTTAGCTGGAGAGAAGAGTGTGCCCTGCGTAAATTGTACCGGGGCCTAAAAGTGCTTCAGAAATGAAGTGCCTCTGGAATGGGCTCCACGAGATAAATTGTAAGGCAGGATGATGCCATTTCTCCAGCTGATGGGGTGTCCCACTGACTCATTTTGGCTACTCTGGGCCTCAGCATGGGAAAAAATGACATGAAGGAAAAGTTTTCCCAAGGAAGATGAGTCCCTCCCATGGTTCTACCGGTTCTGCACCTTGTGGACAGCCAGGGAAAGGTTATCTGTGAGTCCCACTTGCAGGACAAGGGCTTTACTTGTGGGAAGGAGAAAAAGGAAAAGGGTGTTCTGAGAGCTCTCCATTGGCGTGATTCAGCAACCTATGGATGAGGGATATGGGCAGACACATTCTTTGCTCCCAGTGGCCAGGTTCAAATGTTTGGAGGAGTGAAAGGTACTTGCCTAATCCTGGGATGTGTTTCAGATGGGACAGAGAATAATCCATGTTTCTGTGGCGCCTTGGTGTGTTACAGATATTTTTTTTCTCTCTGGACCCATGAACAGCACAGGTCCTATTTCTAACTCCAGGTGTCCTTGGTTCAGTCACAGGTGTGCAGGCCAATCTGGTGTATTTCCAGTGTAGTTATTGAAGATGTAGTACCCAGCCTCACATGTAGTTTGTACTCTGCAGAAACTAAAATGATGAAAATACAATGTTCTTAGTACGGTAGGATCAAAATACTGCTGCTTGCCACATGCAGACCTCCTGTAGGTTTTGTTTCTGTGACTGGATGACTGGCTGCAATTTATCCTCTGTGGACACAGAAGTGTTTCATCATACACAGGTGGATTTCACTTCCAGCACTCAGTTCCCAGACCTCTTTCACCTCTGTAGGCATCTTAGCAATGCTTTGGATTTCTAGGAGTACCTTATTTCCCATTGTAGATGTGTTTTTTTTCAGGTGAACTTGAAATGTATCCATGCTGGCTGTTCATTATTGGCATCCTGAGGTATTATACAGAAATGGTGATATCAGACTAAGTGGTCCTGTGTTTCTGGTCTCCTTCCTCTGTGATAGTAGGCCTGATGCTACAGTAGAAGCTCAGTTCTATTGTGTAGGATAGCACATTATTGCACCTCAGTGTTAAATCAATCATCTGATGTTTCCAGCAATTCAATTTGCTGGGCGGGGGATGTCATAAAAATGATTAGGCTGAAAAAAACTCAAACTTCATTTCTATCCAAACCTCTTTTTTTTTTTTTTTTTTTGGTGTATTTTTGAAGCCTGCAGTGGATTTTCTGGACTCATGACACGAGTTTTTATTATGTGGAGCATTAGAGCCCTTCTGAAAAATAAAACATGTGATGTGGAAAGTCTCTAGTAAAGAGTGACTCAGGAAAAGGAAAACAAAACCCTTCAGTCTAACGAAAGAACAGTCTGTGTGAAAGTAGCTTGGTATTTAATTGGAAATTGCAGTCAGTCTGCAGATGAACAGCCTCGCTGGCATCTGCAGGTGGGTGTTTTGCTTATGCTTTACAGTTCTCCTTCCTGCTTGTGCCTGTGAATGTGTTCTGCCTGTCAGCTCGGAGATGGCTGCGATTTGTGGCTGTTCTTATCCCAGAAGTATCAGCAGTTCCCAATATCACATAAATGAGCGCTGTAAAAGTGTGTTAGTCAGAAACAAACCCTGCAAAAATATCTTACTGTCGAAATGGGTGTGACAGCCCTTGTTTTAGAAATGTTGAAAGCCTTTAGAGGTCATTAGAGATCAAGTGATGTGACCAAGATCACGCAGGGCTTTTTGCGCTCTGAATTATATCTGGGACTTCTACCTCACAGGTTCAGAGCTCGGGAAGGCATCTGAATAGAGAATTTTTAGGAGACGCACTGACATACATTCATTTAAGGTAAACGTGATCTGCCATCTTGGGCCCAACCCCAGATTTGCTTTCATCAAGTCTAATTATGATAATGGTTCGTTTAACCTCTCTGCCTCCCCCTAACTTCCACTTTAAAGCAAAGGCACCGGCTGAGAAACCTTGGACTGCACAGTTCCATTTTTAGCTCTGTCTGACTCATTTAATGATTTGGTCAGGTTAGTTTGTCCTTGACTCAGTTTCCCCACTTTCAAAATGGGACTAATAACACTGTCCTGCTTTTTGAGGAAGGGTTATGAAGATAAATTAGTTTTGGCCAGAGAAGAGTCCTGCAGGGCTAGCAGAACTAGGGGACGAGCACAGTCTCTGTTGCAAGTATTATCTATCACTTATGTTTCTCACAGCCCTCCTTGACTTTTCCTGACTCTGTATTCTTTCTTCTCTTGCAAATCACCAGCGTGTGTATTGATCAGCAATATCCCTCGCACAGACCACAGGGCCATCTCTCCATCTGCCTTCGAGAGGGCAAAGAAGCCGATGGTTTTACAGTTGCGAGAGCAAAATCCTGGCCCCACCAACATCAACAAAGCCAGGATCTCATCCCTGGTTTCCCACCATGTGAGGGCTTCCTCTTCTGTCCGAAGGCTGGCTATGGGGTGGCTCCCGCTCTCTTTTTCTAGAGCTTCTCTAAGGAAGAACAGTCCCCTCCAAAAAATGCTGAGATGGTTTCGGAGGCAGGCAAACCGATGAGGAGTTGAAGGGCTGGTTGGAGAGGGAAAAGCCAGCCCCACAACAACCTGACTTCTTCTAGAGAGGGTTAAGTACTAAATGCCTCTTACTGGGTCACTTAATGATGGATGGTAGTTAGTGGGGGTGGGGTAAAGCTGACTTCCAGCCCTGCATCACTAAACCGTTCATTAGGAAAAACACACACAATGGAAAATGGCAGAGGGGCTCAAGTGTCCAATTTCTCTCTTGAACTCTCTGAACAGGAGGCTCCAGTCAGGGGAATCCCTGCCACCCTTTCTCCCCCTCCTTCCCTGGCAGTTTCTTTATTAATTAACGGAGTTGGCTGGGGACGGAAACGGAGGACAATAATCAACATAGATGGGTCTGCAGACCTATTTTTAATAATGTGCTTTGCATCTGTCCTAATTGGTATGGAAACAGTGACCTGATTGGAACGACCGGGAGCCTCTTGGGGCCTTTCTTTCTTCCTTTCTCTCCCTCTGTTTTCTTTTTTGTTTGGTTGAAGTTTGACTTGGTGGGAGTGGAGGGGCCAGCGGGTAAGAAACATAAAACCTAACCTTAGGGGCTGTTCACAGGCCGGGGAGCGGAGCGGGGTGACGTACTGGGGAGCACAGGGGGTGTGGGGGCAGGGAGGCCTGGATTGGAAAGTCGGGTGTAAATGCCGCCAGGGGCAGGGAATGTGGCTGCCCCAGGAGCTGAGGCTGGGTATGGGAAGGAAGGGGCCACAGCTCTGCTGGTTTAGCTCCGTGGTGAGGACTCTGGTGGCTTTTCTGGGTGAACCAAGAAGTGGCATCGCTTCAGGGACAGGAGAAGCACCCCAAGAGCTGCTGATGGCCGGTCCCTACCCTGCTGCGCAGCAAACCTGCGTGCAGTGAGAGACAGCCCCCTGAAAGAGATTTTTAACCCAAAATAGGCAGTGGGGGAAAATGGCAAATGTAAAGTCAGAAGGTGGGGAGGGACCCTTTACCAGGGAGTGGAGCCATAGGACGAGGCATAGTGGTTTTAAACTGGAAGAGGGGAGATTTAGTTGAGATGTCAGGAAGAAATTCTTTCTGTGAGGGTGGTGAGACACTGGAAGAGGTTGCCCAGAGAAGCTGTGGCTGCCCCATCCCTGGAGGGGTTCAAGGCCAGGCTGGATGGGGCTTTGAGCAACCTGGTCTGGTGGGAGGTGTCCCTGCCCAGGGCAGGGGGTTGGAACTGGATGATCTTGAAGGTCCCTTCCAAACTGAACCATTCTATGAATATTTACCTGTTGCAGCTGGTGACATTCTTAGTGTTCACATGTTGAGGCAGGGTGACTTTTGGGGTGGGATGGACAGAAGCTGAGCTCTACCAAGCAGAAGTGGCAATGTGTCTGCATCTTTTCTCCATAGAGTTGTGCTGTCTGTCTTGCAGCTGCCCAGGAAAGTAGTTGAAGGACTGATTTCTTCTTTCTCCCACCTGTTTACGTGGTAGCAGTAGGCCCCTGCGGTCTGTCCTGTTTGTCCAAGCTGCCTTCCTGGGTCTTCATGTTCTGTGGAAAGCCGCTCATGAGCGTTGAGCATTTGGAAGAACACCTTTCTCTGTACAGTTGTAGTTTCCAGCAGAGCAGTATTGCATGGGGACTGGGAACCCTTCACCATGGGGAGGACTGAACTCACGTGCCTGAGCTGGAGAACTTGTCACCCAGGCAGGGACCGTGCTGGGTGTTTTTGTATCGCAGTCTCGGTGCCAAATCACTGCCTTGCAGCTTCACCTTCTGTAAAAGCTTCACTTTCTGTAAAAAGCATCCTATCCCAAATACTAATCCCCGTGAACCCTACTGTAGTGTTGTTCGTAGCCCACCATCAAACAGCGAGGTCAACGAACAAGCCCCAAACCTGAAATGATGATGAAATAAGAGTGATTTTCATAGAAGCTAGGAAAGAAATTGGACATTATTTTAAATAAAGTGAAACACTTGGATAGATAAATGGACAGAGGGATTGGCTCGAACAGCTATATTTGTGTCTGCCCCAGAAGAGGCTGAACATTTCCAAATCTGGCCTTAATATATTGAGTCCCAGCAATTATTTTTTCCTATATGCCCCAGCTCCTGGAATAAAGCATTATATATAAGAATCTTAGTTTTCTTTTTAGGAAGCTTGTTATTCCTATACCTGCTGTGTAAAACTTGGAAGAAATGGTCCCATTGCCCTCAAAAGGATCAGAAACAGAGGCTGAAAACAAGATGTCCCAAATGTATTGTGTTTATTCATAATAATAATAATAAATCTCTAGCGCTTTTCTCCAATCTCCATTTTCTGGGGTCTTGCTCATTAATTTGGGCTGTTTCAGCAGCCGTGGACACATCGCTGAATTCAGGCTGGGTTTATGGATGGCAGGTCTGGGCATCCGTGGTTTCTATCGCCCTGCTTAGAAAGAGGAAGGAAATAAAGAAAGACTGGAAGGAAATAAAGAAAGACTGGAAATGTGGAGGGAGCAGGCAGTGAGCTCCTGCTGCCCTGATGTGTGAGAAGTTGGCCAGGTCCCATGTAAATCAAGGACAAAGTTGACTAATTTCCTGGGTCGGTCATGGTGAAAATATCACATTTCATGGTTTGTTGCCGATTCATAGAAAAATCCTATTAAAACTGGGCAGATTACTTATACAATTTAAACAAATGATGATCAAAGATTATAACATGTTCTGTGAAGAATGAAAAGGAATAGAAATGAATGTGCATCTGGCGAAATGGGGCCGGGTGGGGGGGTTTTTTTGCATGCAAAACTTGTCATTTTAACAGCCCGATATTGGGTGGGGGAGCGGTGGGGGTGCAGACGATTTGGTGGGGGGTGGTCCTGGCCCTTTTTGAGCAGGGGCTTCTCGGCAGAGAGTGTTTCTCTCTCCTTGGCGACCAAGGAGGGGGCGCACGGAGCCACAGGGTGCGGGGAGCGGGCCCGGGGAGGGGGGGGGGGCGAAGGCGGGGGCGGGGTGTGGGACCCGGTGGCCAGCAGGGGGCGCCCCAGGCCGCCTTTTGCGGCGAGCGGCGGGGCGGGGGCTGCTCGCCCCCTCCGGTGGGATGCTCGCCCCCTCCGGTTGGGATGCTCGCCTCTCGGCGGCCCAGAGGTGCGGCGGAGGCTGTCTGGTCTCACTGGGGGGACTGTTGGGTCCCTCCCGGAGGGGGCTGCTCGCCCCTCGGTGGCCCAAGGGTGCGGCGGGGCTTCTCTTCACTGCGAGGTGGTGGGGTGTGCAGACTGTCGGCTCGAAGGAAGGTAGCCCGGTGGCCAGTGGGTGGTTTTGCCCTGCACAGAGGGGCATGGTGAGGTTTTGGAGCCGCCTCAGCTGCAGGAGAGTGTGCTCTCTGCTCAGACCCTAAACCCAGGCTGGTTCGTAATCCCCTGCTATATACTACATCACATCGGAGTTGCTCAGGAAGAAACGCCTAACCCCAAACCCAACAAAGCTTAGGATGTGAGATAAAGATGAGATATATGTCTCAACAAGACAACAAGGTCTAAACTAGCGGTGAGCCAGACTGCTATTGATCCCTGCATAGATCTGTCCTCTAATGCCTCATCACAGTGAAATGTGTGAAACCTTCACAAGACCTTCACAAAGTGTGAAATGCAACAGCTGAAGAAGAGAATACAGAGGCACGAACGTATGTTTTTGTCAGGAAGGGAAGTGTTTTTGTGATTGCTAAGATGGAGATGAAATGGGTAAACAGAAACGCGTCTCCAAAGAAAATGGTAGAAATTTTGGCAAATACAACAAAATGATTGGCAAGATCTCTGTTTTTACGCTGAAGGCAGAAAAAGGCAGGGTTTGGGTTGTTTGGGGTTTGTTGTTGTCTTTTTGTTTTGTGTTTTAAGTCTGATTTCCATATTTCACTGTGAAATTGCCTGAAGGCAGAATTTCCTGTGCACTGCTGAGCATCCTATCCCAAATACTAATCCCTGTGAACCGGACTCTAGTGTTGTTCATAGTCTGCGTGGCTGGGAAATTAAGTTTAGGTAGTCAAATCTGCTGACATCACCACTCATTTTTACTACTTCAGGCTAGGCATACTGAAGCAGCACATCGCTGGAGCTCCTGTCACAAGGCTTGTTTCTCATACCCGCCTCTCCAAAGTCCTCTGCTGAAGCTTTCCCAAATACTGGTGTCTGACAGAGTAGGCAGGACTCAATGATCTTTCCTAATCTAAATGATTCTATGATTCTATAATACAGTGGGAATTCAGCTGTGTCTGAAATTTAGGGATGAGGTGTATGAATTTACTGATACTGGCTCTTCTCTTTTATCTATGGATTTAGGAAAAAGTAGCAATAAACCTGTCTCTGCATGGACTTCAACTCCAGATCCAAACCTTAATGCCATTTCTAACCCTAGGGTTGTTCAGAGCCTAGGCATCCATGGCTTCCTAATAACTCAGCATAACATATTTAAACGTTCTGGCAGCTGCCCTTAATTTTTCTTCAAGAACCAGATAAAACTAAGCACCAAAACCTCCCGTTATGGATCCTGAGACCAAGCCAAGCCATAACCTTACTGATCGTTTTAACACGGGGACATAGTGCTGCCTGGAAATTAAACACAAAGTGTTTGAGACTATCAGTCTTTTCATCTTATTGCTGAGATAAGAGAGTTCTGCAATGGCGATACAGTGCTGCAGAGCCTCCTGTCCCAAGCCCTAAATGTGAGCTACTCACAGCATCGTTTATGGCTAAAGAACCTGTTGAGCTCTGAACATGAACTATGGAAAAATTCGCATCCACTGAGGCAGGCTGCAATGCTACCGCAGGCTGGACAGAATTCATCAGTAAACCTGACTGCACAGAATTGTGTGCTAAATCTTAGTTCTAGTCCTCACTTTATTCCTGGCACGGGTGATGGCCTAGAAATTCAGTTATGTCCAAAAGTTAATCGGAAGGTGTTTAAATATGCTGATACTGATTTTACCACTTATCTTACCTCAAGCAATGATGCCATTCCGGCTCCAGCGTTGATCATGGCTCAGTAACCCCATTCTGTCTGACAATTAAAAATGATACATTTTAATCTACTTATCCCTGAGCAGGTTTGGCAGAATTGAGTAACAAAAATTGTTTAGCAGAGCCTCATTTCTGGAATGCTAAGCTAGAGCCTGATTGTAATCCTAACCCTGCCTTGACCTCTGCCCAGACACTTGCCATCAGTGGAAAATTAAGAATAAATATTTGACTGTAGCGACACCAACTTTCATCCAGTTTTGTGAGTCTTAAAGATTTAGACAATTAATTTGCCCCTCTAATCTCTCTTGTTCCAGGCTCTATCCTCAACTCTAATCCTATTTTTGACCACAGCTTAGAAACCCAGAATTTGGCATTCTCATCTACTGGTATCAGACCTTGGCTTTCCTCTACAGGTCTGACAGAGGTCAGTAAAAAATTTGGCTCTTCAGATCCTGCTGTGCCTAATTTTAACTCAAATCCCAAACATACCAGCATTATACACCGGATTCTCATTGCCACCAGACAACATGAATTAACTTGTGCTTGCCTTATCTTATCTAGCAGAATTCAGCAAATATCCAGCTCTCTGTCCACATCTCTTTAATCCTGTTCCTAACAAAACCACCAGCCTTTACTACAGACCAAACGTTTTTCCCTTGCTTCAAAATTAGGAATAAGACATTTGAGTCTACTGACACCCGAGTGCTGTGTTTGCGTGGTCGAGGGAGAGCCTTGCACCTGAGATATGACCCTGCTTAACCCGAGCTGTCTGAGTGCCTCTGGCATGGGTAATCTGTGTATTCAGTGATTCAGTTTTCCAAAAAGAAGTGATTTCAGCCTTTAAGTGGTGAATAAATAATAGAATTTCTTTCCATTCAAGGGAAGCGATGCTGATTTATGCCAGCTGATGGATATGGTCTGGTGCATATAGATCTTTACGACACAAAGCTCCTAATGCTGCTTTTTTATCAGGGGTAAAGGATCCAGAGTGTGTGTAGAGCCTTGCTGAGGAAAAATTGAGACTGATCTATAAACAATATGTGCTGTTAGCCATATCCCTGCCGCTGCTAGGCCTGTATATGCTTTATTCTGGCCAGAGGGTATGAGCTGGCACGAGGGAATAGCATCTGGAGAACGTGGTGGGAGTCGTGGTGCTTGGAGGAGTTGACAGAACGACTGCAAGTCTCTCTATTTTTTTTAATTGTATACCAAATATAGTGGCATTGGTGTGTCTGATCATGACCTGTCCCAGTGCTGCTGATTACATTTATGCCATGAATGGCTGTAGCACAGAACTTGGGACACTGGAGTTAGATTTTACAGAGGACTTATACTGTCAATTTTTGTGATTAAATGTCATCTTTCTTGACAAAATGCCGCCTGATGTACATGGTATTTGTAATCATCTTGTTTGGGTAAAAATAGTGAACTAAAAACCAGAACTGGACATTAATTTGCTTGTTTGCTTTTGGGGAGTGAAATGCCTTCAACTTTGTTTTCAAGTAGGCAGTCAGGCTTGAGTGGGGGAGGCTGTTGGTCACCGACATGTTCTGGATAGGGCAACCCTGTGAGCAGCTGGTGTTACTGGGAAGTAAAATAAAGGAAAATGGCCATTAAGTTGGAGAGCAAGCGAAAGCCATGGATATCTCTTTTCCTGCTCAATACTATGAATAAGCATCTCCCACCAGTGATGCCTTGGCGTAACAAAGCAGTCTTGTGCTTATGCAGCGCTTGGAGAACATGCTACGGGCTTCTCACTTGGTATCACCAACTCGCCACCATGGCTGTTTTGATCCAACGTTTTGTAGCCTTAGCATCGTGTTCATTTCACGTTAATGGTGAGTAAAGCTGATTAGCTGCTGTTTTAACCGCAGGTAACTTGTCGTTATTGGCAGAAAACATGTTTCATCTGCATAACAGTTTCATGTGAGCAGTGGGGAACATTTTCTATTAGCGTTTGTTGATGTGAAACGTGTTTCTTAGTGGAATTATGTTTGGGACTGGAAGAGAACTTGATTTTCATCCTTAACTCTAACTAGAAAACCTGAATCGTGAAAAGGCACTTTTTGATTCTTTCCCAGCAATTGTATTTTCGATATGACTTCTAATGTATCCCAGATCAGTCTCTATCCTGCTATTTGCTATACATATGTATATGTATATGCCAAGAGCATGAGTTTTGAAAGTGATAGAATAGTTAATACTTGCTTTATTAAGAAATATTTGGCTTCCTTTCTTTGCTCACGCTTTCCAGACAGTGAAGCCTTGTACAGGGCTGTGTATGTTTTATAAGAGGCTGCGTTTGGGTCAGTATCTTTCCGAAATGCAGTCTGTCATATAATAACTGATGACATTACCATTGTAGTGCCCGTCATTCTGAGGGATCTCAAAGCACATGGTCATCATGAATTACGAGAATAAATGTAATTATATGGCTGTGTCATCAGTAAATACCGAGAGAGTCTTAAGAAACGTAGCCTCTGCTGGCCTAGAAGGTGGAAGTTGCTTAAGAGCATGCATCAGAATTACACAAACGTTTTAGTGAGCAAGCAGAGAAGAATTCCCTATTTGTTATAAATCAGAGAAGGAATTTAGAAAGATAGTTGCCTTGCAACTTAGTCACTCTAAAAAGAAAGTCTTTGCTTGCCCCAAGCTATAAAAATTATGTAAGGGCAAGGCTTTATTACTTATTTGGTAGAGGCAGCCTCTTGATTCTTGGCAATCCAGAAGCTGATTTGTTTCCAAGTATTCATTTATAACTGGGGGACCTCCTTCTGCTGAAGGACCTTGCAGTCACAAAACACAGTCCCAAAGAGCTTTGAGTCCAAGTGTGGCTTGGGGACAAATAACCTATTTCTAATTTTGCTGATTTGAATCAGGGAAACTGCCCACCACGTTCAGTGCTGCAAACCTCGCTTACTAGTATTTATTATTAATATTCCTGGAGTGCCAAGGGTCCATATTACCTATGAAGCCATCGCTGTGCTGGGCAACATAAGAATACAGAACAAACCAGAGATGTTTCCTTGCTCCAAAGCTCTAGCAATCCAAGACCGAAGATTCTGACCTGATCAGATGATTATAACTGACACCAGGGAAGCCAGTGCTTTTGCTTCTGATTGAACTCGGTTAAAAAACCCACAACAAACAGGCTAAAGCACTGTTCCACTCGACTTATTTGGAGAGAGGGAAGAGTTAAAGAACAAAAGCACATGGAAAAATCTAAAATCATCTTCTCTTCGAATGTTCCCAAGTATTTGGGGAGGAAAGAGGAGAGGCAAAGCAAAGCAAGGAGAAGCTGAAGCTCGGGCTGCCTTGTTTTTCAGTCATTTTTCCAAGATATGTTGGAGACTCTTCTATGCATTAGCACAGTGTTTGGGAATGAATATTTGTTCAGTGAGATATGACTCTCCCATGGCAGAGCAGTGAAATATAGGATATTTTGCTTGTTGGCAGCAGATTTCTGGCTGTCTACGTTTTTATTAGTGCAGGTTTTTCTATATGAGTATAGCTATTTATCTAGCAAGCAGGGCCAGCAGATAGAAAGTTGAAGAGAGAGCCAGCACAGTCCTAAGCTATGTCAGTAGATAAAAACCCTTAAGGCGAAATATCTACAGGATTGGGCCATGTGCCTGAATTAGGGGAAATGCTGTTACATTTTCCCAGTCACTTCAATATCCTGCAGTTCTTGCACTTCCACAAACCCAATTTAATGCAGCTGATATAATGCCATACCGAGGATGTGCTGTCAGCTGCCAGTGTTCAGTCTTGGATCTTTTAATTGATGAGCTAGAAGATGGAGGTTTTTAGTAGAGGTTGTAACAAGCTGATGGTCTTTAGTGTTTTGCCCAGTTACCGCCAGAGATGGTCAGACAGTTACCCCAAGGGGCTGTGAATTAAACCAGCATCTAGAGTTTGCTGGTCTGGTCTGACCCTGTGGTGACAGTGGAGGTACAAGAATCCAAATAGAGAGCCTGATTCTCTGGAGTAATAATTGAGGTGTGATACATCACACACTGGGATGTTCTCTGATGATAGTAGGGATTTGGCTTGAGTATAAAATGTGGGACCTGATCTTTAATTCATAATATTTTGCATGTGTGGCAACCGCTCTTGGAGGTAAGCAGACCTTCTACTAGAGAGGGAAGCAAAGACAAAGCTTACCCAGTGAAAAAGGTTACCAAGAGTCAGAAACCCGCATTTCCAAGTTCATTCCCTAAACTCTTGATGTTTTTTGCTTGAATAGTTTCTGAAAACAGAGAAGAAAAGGCAGCCTTTTCTCTAGAGATTCAGAAAGAAACTGTAAGATAAAAGACAACCAGTGATGAGAATAAGACACGGCTTGGGGAATGTATGGAGGTTGTCTGAAGTAGCCGTAGCAGTATAACCAAATGGGAGTAAGTTTTTGAAAATGTCATTATAAAGGACCTTACAGATGGGATTTTGATGGAGATAAGGGAAACAACCAAGGGGCATTTATAAGGAGCTCTGTTCCTTCATAAAAGGTGACCCAGGAGGAGGCACATGTGCCCTGATTTGGAGATCCAGCAACTGACAGTGGGTGTGAGAGTAGAGGCAGGTAAAAGGTGGGGCTCTCTTTTCCTGTCCAAAATAAGAGATGTTAGGAGTATAGATAGCTGTGAAAGCCCTTGAGAAGGAACAGAAGAAGCTTCTGATTGCTGTGTTAAAGAAGCAGCAGTGGTGGAGAGGTATGAAGAGGAATGAAGAGAGGGCAGCTGTGCAGTAACACAGCAGAAGGGAACAGCAAGTTCCCAGGCCAGAGAGACCATGGCTGTGAAGTGTAGTGGTTATGTGGATTGCTTAGTTATATCTATATCTTGGATCTTCTAGAGGTTCTGCCTTTATACTCTGTTTTCAGCTGCTGCTATAATTTGGTATGACTCGAATATGAACTGCATAGTCAAGAGCTTGAAATTGCAGCCAACCTAATAAAGGCAACTAAGTAGGGTCAAAGTGATCTTAAAAGGCCTTTCCATAAAAGCATGTAATCAAACTATTTAGTCAGGGGTAAAAGCATACTAGTAAGCAAGTAAACATGAAGCATCCCAGGATCCACTATGTTTTAATATGCTACAGTTTTCAAGCAGGTTCTAGCATGTTTGGGTTATAGCCTCTGTCTAGGCTATAGAGTGTAGGGGAAGGAGACTGCCCAGACTGGGCAGATACTGGTTTCTGACCAAGCCTACTGGGGCTACCATCACACACAGCAATAGCAGACCAATAAGAATTTGCAAAGCAGTTTGGGATCCTCTGACAGAACCAGTGCAATAGTACAATTGGACATCTGTATTGCTTTAATTAATGTTTTACGCTTATCACCAGCCTTGATCTCATTTTACAGATATTATACAGCTTTTCCTTAGCGCTGGCACAAACACCTAACCATTCCTACCATCCAGACCTGCTCCCATGCAGCTTGTCCTGTGACTAAAAGTAAGGTTTTTTGAAACATGCAGAATTCTAGAAAGAAACAGAAATACCAGCCTTTGTATTGTCAGAATGAGATCAAAAATATGGGTGTATATATATATACATGAGTCAAATATACAGGTATTTCTCTGTAGCTGGGTGATTTAAACTATCCCTGTGTGCAATCTCTGTGGTTCACTCCGTGTGATATAAAATAGCAAATAAACAGGCTTTAAGCAACTGAAGGTGGTTTATCTTGTATTTTGGTACAGTTCTGTTATATTCCCTATTTTAAAGTTTATTTTTGGAACAAGATTTGTATTGTTTAGAAACTCAAACTTGGATTCTTTAAGAGTTCTTTAAGAATTTCTTCTTAATCTTTTAACAGACTTTTCTGAAACATTGGGTCTCTGGTATATATTTATGAGCTCCAATCCTGAAAAGAATTTTTTTTTTTTGGTGTGTGTTTAGCTTGATTTCAGAATTATTGTCTAGATGTATAACATAAAATGCAGAAATAAATCTGTGTGGATCCAGAGCCCTTACCAATCAATATAACTATTCTTTTGGACCTGTTTTCTTCATATCTATTTCCGGAGTTGTAAATATAGAGTACTTTGGTTTAAGATATCCTATGTGAATTCTGCAGTAAAAGGATTTCTCTTATGAGATTAAAGTTGCAGCAATAATGGCAATTACAGTTTTAATGAACAATTTTTTAAATGATGGCTTTCATTCACATCTAAAGCACTTCTGGCATCACCTGATCATTGAAATTGACCTTTCTTTGCGTAGAATAAACCAATTATATACCAGTGCATACCGATACAGAAACAACACAGAAATTTAACAGCAGGCAATAAAAAAAAATACCAAATCTAGTGAATCATTCAGAACTACTAAAGTGACCGGCTATCGTGGTTTGTGCTGGAGTGTGAAGGATCCAATGCTCCAACATCACGAACCTTGTGCAGCGTCCAAGGTCTGTAAAGCCCACAGATGGTCAAGTTTCCATTGCAGACCAGAGCCCCCAAGTTTTGTCATGGTTATGTAGAATTGAGGCTTGTGTAGAATGAAGGCTGGGTTTGTGCTTAAGTCACTCAAAGAGGAGTCTCAGAAGGACTGTTCGGTGACCTGGACAAAAACTTGCGTTTATCTACTGGTCCTTTCATAATACGTGAGAATGGTGCTGTCTTGTATCACAGGGGGCTTATGCAGGGAATTGTGGACTTGAGTCTCATCAAAGGTAGCTTGCTATTAATGCTAAGCATATGTATAATCTTTTTTTTGAACAGAAATGAGTATAAACAATGGGCTTATATGACTTTTCTGACTTGGGATGCATAGTACATGTATGTGTGATGGTTATTTCATTGCTCTTGCTGAAGAGAGGTGCCATGGCCAATTCAACACAGTCGTCACAGAGGGACTCTCACTGATACCCCAGGGTGTCCAAGCCAGTCCTCCTCTGGTATCACAGAATTTGCATTCTCATTCCCAAACGTGTTGGGAGGTTTTTTTGTTAGTTTGGTTTTGGGTTTTTTTTAATCTCCTCTTTATGCAAAATCTTTTCCTGACTGCTGCTGTCCTTTTTTCTCCATTCTTAAAGTTTTTAGTAGTATTGCTATCCTGTTTCTTGATTTCTCCTATAGATGTCTGATTCGGGGGGATAGACTCTGTGCACTGCAGCAGGGCTGGTGGTAAGTCTTCTGCTTTCTAGTTTAAGGTTATGGTGGAGGGGAAGAACCATGGCATTGAAAGGTAATTTTGTGTCAGAAGGAAGTGAAGATTCTGCTCTTGGCAATTTTAGCATCTATTAAAGTCAGAGGAATGGCTCTTCGTTTACATAGAGGTCAGAGCTCGAGCCATTTACAGTAAGATTTGCCTGGGAAACAGTCTTTAACTTAAGCTGAGTATCTGAAATGGGAATTTTGTTCTACTCAAAGCAATTGTAAGTGAAGGGATGAGAGTGCCTTTGTGGGAATTCTCATCTGTGTATGCCCGCTGAGTCTGTGGAAATATACATCAAGGTTTCTACAGTTTCTAAGCTGTGTGTAGCTGAGTGTGAGTGTGTGTACCTGCCTGTGTGGCACTGAGGACTGCCAGCACCCATGTGGGGGCTTGGTGACACGGCTGTGTGTGGTGTGCGATGTGCTGTGTCCATCTGTGTATCTCTGTCAGTGCACAAGCCTGTGTGTGCAAACATGTAAGTGAGGACATATGCGTATGTGTGTGTTCCCGTGGGGGAGAACAGAGCCACGAATGCGTACGTGAGCATGAGTATTAACATATATGTAAGCGCAGAACATACGAATAAATGAATGTGTGTGTTACCAGGTGGTCTTAGAGGGAGAGATCCTGTTCCAGACATGGTCTCTGCTCTGTCCTGTCCATTTCTGTATGTGTATTAGTTTTAAAGATGAAAAGCGCCCAGCTTGTCTTTAGCCTGGGCATCACCCCTGAGTGCACAGTTGCTATGCCAGCTCAGTGTGTTTGTGTGCTCTTGTGAGAGAGTTGGTAATTGTGAGCGCTCCCTAAGAGAATCTCTGGGGCCAGGGGATACAATAGGCAAGGGTCTAGGGTCTGAAACTGTAGACTTTAATAAAGCCACTGACAGCAAATAAGAGCCTGACATGTGAGTCACATTACTGACAACAAGGGCTGCTTTGTAGTCCCATCTGCACCCCGATCGGGTCCCGTACAGTAACTGAAAGGACAGAACAAACTGCTGCTGCCTTCAATAAATACAACAGTGCCACAAAGGCAGCCGAACAGACCAACTTTGTGTGGCTTTGCTGCAGCTGAGCTACTCTCCTAGCTCTCTTCCTCGCCTCCCCCACCAGTGGAAATGACAGACGTTACCCTGCAAGCGTTGCTTGAGAGCCCTGGCTGTGTGCTTGGCCCCATGGCAGTCATTCCACACAGCCCTGGAACCATCTTTCTTCTCTGCCACCCCCTATGCTCCCGTCCTTCACAGCCTTTCCCCTTCTCTCACCCCAGGGAGTGGGAGAACCCTGGACTCTCTGCCTCGTGAGCCGTGTTCCTTGGACCTCCTGGCCTTTCCTGGGGTAGCCAGCCCTGGTTGCTTAGCAAAGCCTTACATCGGGCTATGAGCACAGTTACTCGAAGTGTCTGTGATCAGACTCCTGCTGGAGTGGTCGTGATGAAAACGTTGGACTTTACAGCACAGTAACTTGAAGGTTTTTTTTCAGCCCTTTAGTGGTTGGTCACCACCCCAGCCCAGGTAGCATCAGGGGATGACAGTGTTTGCTATTTATCCAGATGTCACCTAGTGGAGTCAGAAGCACTTTTCCCTGGCTGCCCTCAGGGCCTCTTGCTCTTCCCTCCCTCTGGGCCTCTCCTCTTTTAGCTTGGAGACTTTCCCAGTGAAGTGCTTTCACATGGGAAAAAAACCCCTCGCAGATCAATCCCCCTTCAATGGGAATTTGTGCCACTGTCATGTCTTTCTCAGTGCTTTCGTGACCATGCTTTTTTAGTTTGTCCCAATAGTCCTAGAGAAAGGGTCCTTGCTGGACCTGACAGCACGTGCTGTCAGGTATTGAAAGAGTGGTATAAGCCCTGGGAAAGGTTACTGGGTTATAAATCAAAATATAAGCCTGTGGTTGCCAAAGGAGTGATGTTAAGTATCAGGATAACGTTGTCTGTGACAGTGCAGGTTTGCCTGTGTTGTCTGTCCTGGCACGTAGCATGTCAGCCCACCTGGCAAAAGTCTGAATTCTTGTCCGCCTGAAAAAAAAGTAACTTCAGACTCATGCCCAGCAGAAACTTGGCTTCCTTCTGTGTCATGTAGTGCGCACCGAGCTGAGTTCCCTGAAGGTGAGGGGACATTCCATGTGGAACCTGTACTTTTTTTCTCTGTGCTTGCACGGTGTGCAATGGAACCTGTAGCCTGCCCTGTTGGTGTGTGTGTACACAGTCAAATTGACACTATCTTCAGACAAAAAGTTCTCAGCCACCATTATTTTGTTCCTAAGGTATAAGCCTTACCTACCTGAAAGGTCAGATTTTCATCTGGCAACTAGAATATTGCAGCTTATAGGGACAGAACACGCTAGAGGTGAGATGGAGCAGATCTTTCCGTGGAAAGGACATCAGATTTCGGGGAGCAGAGGAATCCAGTTTCTGAGCATCTTTAGGAAATCCTACAAGAAAGTCTTCTGTGGAAAAAAAAAAAAAAACCAACGAAACACCTCCCTGTAACTTCACATCCCCTTCTGTTCAAGCAAACACTCTAAATAATGTTAAGCAAAGGGAAGTACAGACCAGCATAAAACAAACTGGCAAGGAATAATAAGCAATACAGAATACAGAGATTTATGCAGAAAAGAGAGGAGGATTTCACTGGTGTCACGTAGAAGATGCCCAGATGCTGTAGTGGTAGGCGATTATTTATAGGAGCAACTTGTGATGTTGCTTTGCATAAGACTGATATTTTTGATACTTTAATGTGTGGACCTTCTGCTAGAAATTCCTATTCTCTCTGTGTCGATACTATATAAAGGATTAAACACCATTATTCTGAAATACCCTACAGTGCCAAGAAGCAGCACCAGAAACTTGAAGTCCTGTAGGAAATGTGGTCTGTGCTTTTCAGGGAAATCTCTGGAATTTTTGAAAAGAAATTTAGAGCATCTTATGTCACTGTTAAAAGGGAATGCCGATTTCCCAAACCCTAGTCCAGTGCTTTGATCACATAACAAGCTTCTTTTTTGCTTTGATGTCTAAGCTCAGACCTGGACAGGGTGGGACCAATGAACATACAGTGGATGCCAGTTCCCTCAGTCCTTGTCTGTCCTGACCATTTGTAGAGGTTTCAGCAGAGGTGGCACAGCTGGCTGAAGTGGGAAATGCCTCTCAAGCATGGAGTCAACACCACCTGGAGCACCTCCATCTCTTGGACAGGCAGGACCTCAGGGATCCCATTTCTAATAGCTTGATACCTCAAGAGAAGAAGTGTTTCCTAGACAGAGAGGGAAGAATGGAGTCCTGAAGACCAGGAACGTCCTGTTGTCATGTTCTAGAGAGGAAAGGGATCTTTGTGCCAGTCTGGCACAGCTTTAAACCTGCTTTTATCTTTTCTTGTATTTGCATTGTTTCTGTTTAAAAAGATGTTGTCATAACTGGGGGGAAATTATGTTGCTGCAATGCTGTGTGCCAAACTGGACAAAGCAATTGTCTGAGGGTGCCGAATGGGAATGGGTACTCTACAACCGTGGAATGCAAAAGCTTTGTACTTAAGGATAGATTGTGTGCTCATGCAGGTAACAGGAAGCAACTTGCTGCCCCAGCCCTTTCTGTAGCGATTCCTGATTTCCTCCAAGGAAATCAGAGAGAAGAACTTTAAATTCTTTCTTGCTGGTCTCGAGAAAGGCGCAGTTGAACTCATTATTTGAACTCATGTTTTTCTTTCCAGTTCTCCTTTTCTCCCTTCATTGAAGAACTGGTTGGTTAGGTGATTTGAGTCATCGTTTGTGGAGACGCATAGCTCATTGAGTGCCCAAGTAGTTTAGTTTAATTTTCCCAGGTTTCTGTTTGGGTTCTCTAAGTGGTATTTACTAATGACCCCTAAAAATTGAACCTGGTTCTATATGTTATTGAGGAAAGCCTGGCAGAAGGGCCATAATAAAATGCAGTGAAAAGCCAAGTGCAGATGTTTAAAAATAAAAATTAAAAAAAAATATCTTAAGGCCAACAAAACTTTGGAAAAGAAAAGGCTATGGAAGGCACTGGAAATTACTTTCACGCTTTACACGGCTAAAGCTGAAGCCTCATTCAGTTCTCCCAGCTGGGATATTGGGAATACAGAAAAGAACTAGGGACTGTGTTGTTAGCCCATGAAGAATATGATGCCTTAGCCTGTACAGCCTCACCTACCATACCAGAGAGTGGAGGAAGAGACAGGATAGTCAGGTTCAGGCTACCAGTTTAAAGATGAGCATACCAGTCTCATCACCCTCTTTTTTTTTTTTTTTTTTTTTTCCCCCACGAGGAAATCCTCATTTGCACATTGAAGACTCTTAGTAATTAACTGATGGCTCAGATACCCCAGGCTGAAAGTAGCCTCAGTGCAATTTCATGTCCAGCCTCCACTGACTTCTAGGAGAAGGTGGAGACCAGCTCCTTCAGGCCTTCTTGAAAGTCGTAGCCCAGGCTTTCACGTGGGAGCTCCAGAGCGTGCACTTAAGCTGAGAACTTCTATTAGCGCTTCTCAGCTCCTCTGTTGTTCCTGCTTTGTGATGTTATTTTTTGCAGGCTGTAGCCAAAATCTTGGAGATTTGAGAGGTAAAAGAAACCGAGATCCAGAAAGTCCCAGATCCTTAGCAGTTCTGAGCAGATAAAGTCGTTCCTTATGTTTGAGGTCCAGTCCTTTTGAAGATAGCTTATTTAGGTCTAAGAGACTTTGGAAACGGGGAAAAGAGGTAACCTTCTGGGAGAAGAGAGTTTGGTCCTAAACTGTCAGCCATTAAAATACGAGAGGCTTTTGCCAGCTGAACAGGAGAAGCTACTTCCAATAAAGCCAATCAAAAGCAATTTCCCTGCTGAAAGGTGGCCTACCTGAGAGCGAGCGGCTGCCCCAGCTGCACGCCACTGCTGTCAGACTTGGCCGGGTCTGTCAATTAAGGGAACACAGAGCAATCTGTGAGCGCTGAAAGGGATCCCTTCAGAGCCCTCGGTGGCTGAGAGACAGGCCCATTGTCTGCATGCATGTCTCACATAGTTTCAGAGCCCTGATAAGCAGGCACGCCATGAAAAACTGCATTATATGGTGAGCTCGGGAATACTTTGGCTGGGGGTAGATGAGGTGGGGGGGGTGGGAGAAGAGGTAACTCTGCACCTTTGCATTGTGGGAGGTGGGGCAATGAAAGACGTCGCGTTTGGTGGTCCCCCAATATAACCTCCTTTCTCACAAACTCTTGTTGAATGATGAAGTCGTTGTTTCCTCTGCTTCCCCTCCTCCCCACCATCCTTGTCCTTTCTTCTGGAGTTTAGAAATCAGCTGGGAAATTACTGCGGCGCTAAGGAGACACACAGATTAACCACCTTCAACTCCTGCCTTGCCACATGTCGAAGGTCCTTTTTCCTGGGAATCTGGGACCACCAAGGTCTATAGGTTTGTGGTTAGAGAAGAAGAAAGGCTTCAGATGTACACACACATATTATAGAGATTATAGAATAGGAAGGTAGACACAGCTCCTAGGGGAAGGAATGAGTGGGATTCCCTCACCAGCTGCTTACCAAGGTTTGCTTTCATCTTCCTCACCTTGTAGCCTGGTGCCTGGATCCCTTGGGAGGTATGGGCCCTGCACCCTTCCCAGCGACAGGCCCAGAAGGGCTTGTGCTTTTGGGTGAGCACATCCTATTCTAGAGCAGGATGTCCCCTTAGAATTCACTGCTTGAGCTTGGGACTACAGAGATGTCTTAGTACATACTAAAATGTCAGTGTTACAAAGCAAATAAACCCAAACTCTGTGTTGCTTTTATGTTATCTTTCTAGGCCATTTTGAGTAGAAAGAGAGGTTTCTAGCAAAACCTTCTCTTTGCAATAAAATATCCACTATGGAAGTTTGGCTTTCCATATGCTTGGAGGGTATAGAGGCTGCACGCTTTGGAATAGGAAGTGAGGGAATGTATCCATGTGAGTGGGCAGTCTGTTAGTGGTGCTGTAGTATATACTTGGGAAGAACAAATGTTGTGGTAACAGGGAAACAAATGCCACCATCCAGGACATGAAGGATGGGTTGCAAGTGACCTTTGCTAACTCTTTTCCTTTCTCCTTCTGGCCAGGGGCTCTATTTTCTGCGCTCACTGCAAGCTGATAATCTTCATGTTTAATTTTAGTTAAAGGCACTCCAGATGATCTCCATTCAGCGATTGAGCCAAAGCTTGTGGTAGACCATGCCCGTTTTTGACTGTCGTAGACGTGTTGGACCAAAGCCATTTCTGATAAGTCAGTTGAATTTTGTGGACTTACCCAGGGACGGGTCTGGCCCGTACACTTCAGCTTTCACATCTGTTTTTCGGCAGCGCAGTGGGCTGCCAAAGAGAGGGTTTGGGTTTCTGATCGCTCAGTCCTTAGTCTTCAGCAGATACACCCTTGTCAGGCTGTAGTGATTGCCTGCAGCTCACCCAGTGACATTCCGGGAGACAGCAGCTCCTAGTTTTTCCCAGTTGGGGGATATGTCTTGGCTCAGCACATTTAATAAGGAAAATTAATGAATTCGTTATTGGATGAAAGCTCCTCTCTCATCTCTGACCTGCTGAGGCCCATGGAAATCCATCTTTCTTTTCACCTTAAATAAAGCTCCCATCATGGATGCCAAATTCTACTGTCTGTTCTCACGCTCTTCACTGCACACTCGCACCATACTTGCCAGTCCTGGGTAAAGTCCTACTGCTGATGTAATATTTGACTTGTTTTCAAAGGTTTATTCTTCTTTTAGCTATCCTTTGTTTTAGTTCCTTCTGTTTAGGGATACATGCTTAAATTGATCAGAGAGAGCAGCTTTGCTTTGTTCTTGACTCCTTACTTCTGCAAGAATTCTCTAATGTTCATATTAGTCTCCTGAAACTGTACGTTTCCCCTTCCATTCTCACCTCAGTGCAATTTGTGACCTTTCTCACCCCAAACGTAGACAGACCCTCTCCAAAGCACACCAGAAGCCCAAAGCGTCCCCTCAGCCACACTCTGTGCTCTGGAGGGCACCTTGAAGAACCGTTTCTTTTACTTTTGCTTGTCTGTCTTGGTGTCTTCTTGGGCCTGTTGAATCTGAGTTGTTCTTGATGAGGGAAAGATAAGTTGAGGCATCTCCCGAAACTGCCAGCCCTCTTTTCAACAAAATGAACTGTCTCTTTGAGGAGCTTATATAAAGATAGTCCTAGCACAATCGTCACATTGCATTCTCACTTGCTTCAAGGAACAGCAAACTAATTAAGTGGAGATATTTAGCAGATTGTCATCAGGAGGCAAGTGAGCCACTCAGGGAGATGAATGGGGCAGTCTGCGCTTCTCAGAACTGTTGTTTCAATATCTTGTCAGACTCGAGCAGATACCAACGGCTCCAGCAAGGGTACACATTCCATTTTTCTTATATGCTCTGGGTAGAGGTGAGCTGCTTCATTGTGAAATGGAAGCTGAAGTTGAAGAGCAGGAGGGGTGATGTTAGAATGATTCCCAGTGTGTCCTGCTGTAACTTGGGTCTTGCTTGTCAAGTTACAGAAGCAAACTTCTCATCTTTGCTCTGCTGTTTGTACTCCATTCACAAGCCAGTGCTCCACATTGGAGCTGTGTATTACTAGTTCTTTGTAACTATAAACAAATAATAATAATATTTAAAATAATAAATCTCCCTCCCCTGCTCTTCTCAGTTTCTCCTGTGCCTCCCTACAGGCAGATATGAGCAAACTGCCAGACATCTGCTTCTCGGGGCCCCTGGGATCTCACTGTGGTTTGGACAGGGGAGGCCTTTGATCTGTGGTTTGTGTGGGAGAGGTAGATGGTACTGTGGTTTGCAAACAGCTGATGGCTCTGTCTTTACTTCAAAGGAAAAGAATAGTGTCGATCTGTGTTAATGCAGGATTGGGAGTGGGTGGGATGATGTGGTTTGCTCTGCAGGTTGCAGTTCATTTGTGTCGTGGTATATGTTTAAGAAGAGGTGACAGCTTTGGTTGTGTCTTTAAGCCACAAGCCTCCTTTAGGGGCAGCAGGCAACGGCCCAAAACCAGCAATAAAACCCCATGAGCTGAGAATTTCCTTCTGCATCTCTCTGGGGCACGTAGTAGTTGTTCACCCCAAGCAAAAGTGCTCCCCCTTCTCTTATCATCTTGGCTGTAGAAGGGATATTTGTCTGTGGGCATCTACCCTGTCAGGGGTCCTGTGGCACTGCCTGGTGTGATTTTTAAGAGTTCAAAGGAGTGTGACTGCTGTTATCCCTCGTCACCCTGAAGGTTATGTTCAGCAGTTGGGGTGAGGACTGCTGAGAAAATGTTGAGTTTGGGCAGAAACTGCTGTGTTGAATGTTTGTGTCCGTTTGGGGAAGGTGGCAGCTCTGAAGGAAAAGAGTGAGGTTGTTCTTGTGCCTCTGGAAATTTGGGAAAACTCTAGTGTGCAAGCATCCGGTGCTCAGAATATAAAATCTGGTGCAATCTTGATGAAACCAAAGATCTATCTTCCATGGGATCCTGTCTCCCTACAAAGTGAATATTTAAGGAAGGGAATAAGAACAGGATGGGTATATAGTGATCTCTCTGTTCTATAGCATTGAGCAATCTGAGTTGAGAGATTTTTTGAAATGGAGAATATCCTGGGGTTGTCACTGGTAGTCACCACTGGATTAATATCAGTCCCTGGGGCTCTCATGATACGATTGCCTTGGGCAGCAGGTCTGGCAGCATTTAAAGGTCTGGGAAGGAGAAGCTGTGTGTTGTAGAGGAAGGACTAATGCTTGGACCTGTAACAGTGCAAGTGCTGCCAGGCATGGTGAGCTGGGAGATCTCCAGCTGGGAAGGAATAAGAAGTGGAAGTGTGTAAATCAATGATATTCAAGATGCTTTAAGTATATCAGAGCAAAGCCACGCCATAGCGCAACTGGAAGTGGGTGATTTTAGAATAACCTCCCACCAGAGCAGGTTGCTCAAAGCCCCATCCAGCCTGACCTTGAACCCCTCCAGGGATGGGGCAGCCACAGCTTCTCTGGGCAACCTGTTCCAGTGTCTCACTACCCTCACAGGAAAGAATTTCTTGGTAATATCTCATCTAAATCTTCCCTCTTTCAATTTAAAACCATTGCCCATTGTCCCGTTCATTGGCTATAGGAGCAGGTTTTCCTTACAGGTGCCATTCTGGGTTTTGCCTAAATGCTTAAAAATTTGCCTCTGCCCTCTTGTATCCTGTGGGCTTGTGGGGCCGGCCTCACTCATGGGAGGTTGGAATGGCTCTGGGCAATATTCTTCTGCTCTTCCATAGTGGGTTATTGAGCAGTGCTGCTATAGCCCTTTCAGCAGTGTCCCATTCCCAATGGATTTCAGCATTGAGGATGTACCTGGCATGGACACCTGACATCGATCACAGGTATACGGGACACGTGGTCCTGTGTGTGCCCCAGGAACCAGACACTTCAGCAGCCTGCTAGAGCCCACTTCTCCAGCTCACCTGTGGATTGGGTGGGAGAGGCTTGTCTTTTGGGTTTTGGTGCCTAAATTTGATCCCTCCTAGAGGGACACGCTTTGAGGAATTGAATTCTTAAAAGAACTTAGTACCACTTTCCTTCTTCTTTTCAAATCAATGTTGTGCTGTAAAATGAATGTACCCTTGGGGCTTATGCGTGTTAGGGGGAGTGGAGCCCTAAAACTTTTGAATGTGTTTTTTTGTGAAATCCTTAATAGCCAGGTGACTCCTACTTATCAATGCTTCTTCAGAGCTGCTGACATTTCCAAGGAACAGTAGCAGGTCAGAAAGTTAGCTTGGAGAAGCTGAGCTGCTTCTTCACCGCATTATGCTCACCTAGTCTGGTGCTTTATAACTCTGTCTTTAATGATTTTCTCAGCTATTTTTCCTGGTACTGGCGTAAGGCTCACTGAGGTCTATAATTCCCATGATTGCCCTTAGCACCTCTTTTAAAAGAAGCGCAGAGTGTTGGCTCCCCTCCAGCCTGGTGGGAGAGTGGCTGGTTTTAATGATAAATGGAATATTTTTGTAGTAACTTCTTTATACTTTGATTTCTTTAGAGTGTTTGCATAAATGCCATTTGGTCCTGGAGGTTTCTTACTCTTTTTAGAGTTTTAGGGTTTTTAGGTTATGCTATTATGTCTTTTTTCTTCCTTTTGAGTTTCTGTCTGCTTTTAATATATCTGGCTATGTTTGTCCTCTACTATTGCTATTTGTGGTTAGTGTAATGTGGTCAAGCTGCCCAGACTGGAGACCCTTTATGCTAAATATTTAACACATATCCAAACCAGAATCAATTCCTACCTCGGGGAGCTTGTGGCCAGGCTTTTTATGACAAATTGAGCCTTTATCTAATTTTCTCCTATGGGGCAAATGTGAAAAGTTTACTCTGATCAGCTGGGCCATGAATAACCTTGTGCTAATGCATCCAAGTTCAAGAACATTCTGCTCCGGACTGTCATCAGCAGGCAGATGCCACCAGCCTGGGTTTCCACGGCTTTTACGTTCTTGTATTCTAGCCTTACATTTTAATTGCAATGTCACATTTCCCAGACTCATCTTATTTTCTGTACAGTTTGAAAATCCCTATTCTCGGTGGCTCGTAGTAGAACATCCCTGTAAAGGCACATCCTTTTCACAGTCCAGTATCTCTGACTGTGTCAGAGCAATAAGGTATCCAGAACTTCATCAGCCGGTTCACATTGTTTAACAAACCCACTGTCATTACTTGGGATAAACTCTGCAGTCTTTCCCCTTACACAGGCTCCTGCCTCCTCTCCTCACCTCGCTCCTGCTGTCAGCATCTTTCTGAATGGAGTTTGTTAAAAGAGAATGAGCCCTACCCTTTTCCCCTCCCTTCCCCACTCCCAGCAGGCAGGCAATATGGCACAGTGCGGTCTCCAATGTCCCTTTAGTCACTTCTCTGCTGTCAGTGTCATAGGGCTAGTGTTTAAGCATTTTCACGCTGGATTTGAAATGAGATTATAGACTGGTCCACTCAATTGACTTAATGGATTTTAAGAGACTAGATCCTATTAATGCAGTCAGTGCCCCAGGGTGCCTCTCCTACTGCAGACAAGATAATCTGCCATGCAAATTAAATCCTGCCTCAAGATGCAGGGCCTGCTTAATGTGATCCATTACACAGTTTACTTGTTTATATCTAATATTGTAACAGGAATAGGCTTACGAGCAGCAGGACTCAACTGAATAGAAGAGTAAATTACCAGGAAAATGAGGTTTTAGAGCCTCTCTCTCTTCCTTTCTCTCAATCTCTCCTATTTTCTTCTCTCTCTCTCTTTCACTTGTGAAAACACATTCCTTTTCTGCTTTTTGCATGTAGGGAACAATCAAGGAAAATAATATGGCTGTGAGTGATGGATTCTGCTTTTGTTTACAGAGGTGTAAATGGGGAACTTATCCTGGAGAAGGAGCTCAAGAGGCTCAAAGAAAACCTTGATGGAAAAGTGAACCTTTCTTTAGCTCTTGTTGTCCAGTCTGCACAGGGTTTTGGAATTAGGTATTCTGACTGCCCTTTTACTGCAGAAACTCTCTCATGGGTGTGATTTCTTCTCTCTCCAATAAAGTCACAAGAACAGGCATAGGTGTCAGTGGTGGACAACAATATGGAGACTGGTCTAATTGGAGGTTCAGGTTTGAATTCAGGAAAGAAAAATCAAGGATATCCAGTTTGGACAGTTTAGAGGAAAAAAGGTCAGAGTACAAAGAGTAGTGATTGAGCAAGGTCATGGGCTTACAAGAGGGAAGGGACTTGGGTCCATGTAGGAATACATGTCAAGGAAGATGCTTGTATAAGTGTTCCTTTCAAGGGTAGGAGCATGGATTATCTCATCTCTAACTCTTATGATACTGTAGCTTATGTTAAGGATTTTGAGATAGGGATCCACAAATTTAGGAATGCTGACATGACATTGCAAGAGATTTGTACGTGACAAGGTCAGTGGCTTGTCCTGGAGTTCCTGGGATAAGGATGTGGAGGATCAGAGTGGTGGGGCAGGATCCACGGCACAAATAGCAAAGAGGAAAGGAATGGAAAGGGCTGCTCGACTGTTTCAAGTTGTGGGTGATTGGTACTAGAAATAGATGAGCGTCTGGCTACCCTTTGGTTTTGTCCAGGTGAAAGAAAGAACTCAACTCATCACCATAACTAAAGCAATTTCCTGGTAGGGGAATGAAGACGCAGTACACCAGCAGACTGCTCTGAGTGTATACAGACTCATGTATCTTTTTACCAACCTGGTAAGAGTGCCGGGCACGCACAGTGCAGCCCTGATGCTGTAGCTGTACTAAGGGCTGTAGGCACCGCGATGAGATACTCCTTCTTTACACTCTTGAATGAACAACTGGCTGGGCTGTAGGTATGTAGCCATGCTATGATTTGCACAATGCCTATGTTGGATCCTGAGATCTACTGGGATTTCTGAGTGAAGGGAGTCAAGGGCAGGGGCGTTCCTTAGGCCTTGACACAGTCTGTAGCTGTAGAGGGGTCACTGTGTCTACAAAGACACTCTGTGGCCAGACCCAGAGCCTGTCTATTGCAAAAGAAGAAGGTAGGAGCACCAGGTTATTTTACTTTCATGATATCTTATTGGATCCTTCTATTTCTTCAGTGATGGGAGGCAACTCTGACAGGATTCAAACAATAATCTGCAGTTCCTGTCACTCACACAGACTATCTGGTGTATCTCATGTAAACCAACTGTGCCTTTGGTAATAACCAGAACTATGTATATTGCAGCAGAAATGGTACCTATATTACAGCTGGGCTCCTGCACAGCCAAGTGGTCACTGGCAAGAGGTTTATTCCCACTGATGGCACAAAGAGGTAGATGAGCCCCGGCAGCGGTAACTGGTCTTGAATGGTCCAGGCTTCATAACCGGTGCTGACTTCAGAACAGGTCTCCAGGCCAGGGAACAGCGTTACCTTGAACCAACACTTTCACCATCTCTGCTGAAGGCACCTCATGCAGGAAGAGAAGCAGGGGGAGGAGGAAGGGGAACTGTTTTTTTAACTTAATTTAAAGCTTTTTATGAGATTTTCACAGCTGTGATCTTATCAGGGTTTGGCTATAGAAATTAAAGCTGCAATTATATTTTCCCCTTCCTGGAATGTAAAATAAAGTCTAGTGCAAAATGCATTAAAAACTGGAATGTAAAAGTGTAATTAATGTGGAGCAAAAAGCACATTGCGTCATTAACTTTTTTATTAATATTCTCACGCAGTGCAATTTCAAAGCTCGGTGCCACTCCATTTCCCCCAGTGAAATATCTCCCACTCTTTCATTGCTGCTACCTTTAACCTCATCTTTAATGGGATGACAGCAGCTTTCCTCTGGAATTACATCTCTGCTCATCCATCTGTCCCACTAGATCCTTTCTCCTTCCACTTAGGGTTCCTGCCATGCTATGATGCAGTTCTGTTCCTACTGGAAAGAGAGAGGGACAAACCCAGGAGGTGTTTATTTGGCATCTGTAGAGCAACAATGGAGTTGCTTCCTTACCCGGAGGGAGGCAAAGAGGCAGGATTCTTTCTTCTGCTGAGCTGGAGAAGCAAGGCTTCATCTTTGAAAGGCATTGCAAGATGTCCTGGAGTCCTCAGCACAGGAAGGACATGGACCTGTTGGAATGGGTGCAGAGGAGGCCACGAAGATGCTCTGAGGACTGGAGCCCCTCTGCTGTGAGGACAAGCTGAGAGAGTTGGGGTTGTTCAGCCTGGAGAAGAGAAGGCTCCGGGGAGACCTTAGAGCCCCTTCCAGTCCCTAAAGGGGCTCCAGGAGAGATGGGGAGGGACTCTTGGTCAGAGAGTGGAGTGATAGGATGAGCAGGAACAGTTTTAAACTGAAAGAAGGAAGATTGAGATTAGATCGTAGGAAGAAATTCTTTCCTGTGAGGGTGGTGAGACACTGGAACAGGTTGCCCAGAGAAGTTGTGGCTGCCCCATCCCTGGAGGGGTTCAAGGTCAGGCTGGATGGGGCTTTGAGCAGCCTGGTCTGGTGGGAGGTGTGGAGGGGGGGTTGGAACTCGATGACCTTTAATGTCCCTTCCAAGCCAAACCATTCTATGATTCTATGCCTTGCTTGCAACTCGCATCCCTAAGACTTTGTGGATGTAAGCAACACTCATTCTAGATCTGTTTACTCTTGCTGTGTTAAGGCCTAATCCTGTAAGTTGTAGTTGCTTAGGCACCATCTGGGTATTGACTTAATTTCCCTTATTTTGTTGTGTCTGCGTGCAGCGAGTGTTTTTCAGTTGCTGCTGCGTAAACAGAGAACCCCTGCTTTCCATGAGATGTCAATCCAGGGTCTTTGCACCACCCCTGTGGCATTGATGGGAGGACTAATATATAGTCCTTTTAGCATGGTTCGTTTTCCCAATGTCAGCCAGTGCCACAGAAGGAAGAATAGGGCCAGAATCCATTTTTGCTGAAATCAGGGATGGTTTGAGTGACGAAACTGTACCCCAGTATGCAGAAAGCAGACTAATAGGTAATCCTGCAGTGAAATCAAATACTCAGCAGTCTTGGTGTCATTTTACAAGGGATAAAACGGATCTAGATTCATCTCTCAATTCTTTCTGATTTTCAAGAGTGTCATTTTTTTCTGGACTGCCTTCAGCTCCGGAATGGGCAGACACCACTCAGACTTGTTTTATGAAGACCTCTAACAGCTTGTGTCTCACAGGGTGGCAGGTGATTTGTTCCTTGTTTCCGAAGCTTAGCTTCTAGCTTCCTCTTGTTTCATTCTAATTTGATGTCAAATTACAATTCCGGATCTGAGTTTTAGTCCCTACAATTATTGCTAGGCTTGAAGTAAAAGCAAGACTTCGAGAGCTACTAGCTATTAGCTTAGCTTGGAAATGGCTATAAGAGTCGAGCCCAGGGTATCTGTCCACTGTGTGTCCCAGGTGTAAGTATTCCCAGATGGTTCATTGTATCAGATCCAAAGGATTCCACTTGGATTTCCTGGTAAAGGTGGGATGTAAGCAAAACCAAGACTGTATTGGGAAAGATGGGAGAGTTATCTCATCTGATGGACTTTATCAGATCCCTCATGGATATTGAAGGGGATTATCTACTCACTAGTAGTGCAGGTCGAGGTATATGACTCACCTCATGTCAGAAAGAGTAGGAGAAATTTGGATCTCTACAAGTCAGCAGGAGTAATTGGATGCTGTGTAGAGAAGAGGGGGCTTTGGTGAGTCTTCAAATGCATTCTCACATTGCCATGAAAGGCTAATGGGCTTGTTGAGTCTTGGTCATGGATTCCCTACGACCAGTAATGTAAAGAAGCAAAATACAAGATAGCCTTGTCCCAGAGAGTGTATAGTTAAAGTGCTCTGTCTGGGGAAAATTCCCTTTAAGTGTGTGATCAATTCTTTACTGTTAACTGGGCTCTCTCCAAAGATCTGAAGCAGCAAATAATGAAAAGAAGTTGTCCTTATTTGTCTGCCTGGGATAGAATCCTAAAACCCACTGGGTATGAGCTGGTATTTGTTGTGATCTGCTGTTTGTCTGAAGAAGACATCTGATAGCGTCCATCAAACTTCCCATTTATTGATTTTTCAACTGCTTGCTTAACAAAACCAATGCGTTTCACAATGCGTTGCCAATACTATCAGCATTTTTGTGGGAGCTGTTGTTCACATTTTGACTGAAATTATTATTGCAATTGCTTTGAAATTATAAAAATTTTCATTTAATGAAAACCATCTCCCTGGAAATCATACTGGATTTCAGATTAATTATATATGTATTTCACACATCTGTGATTCTGAGGTCCTGTAGTATCAATTTCATCGTTCCTTTTCTTAAGGCTTTCTTCTGCATAAAATGTCAGGAGATAAAATGAGAGTGTTTACCGGTTGCTATCCAGTAACAAAGCAAAGTTAAATGCAGGCTGGTGTCTGGCTTTTCAGTCTTTTTCAATAGGTACTTGATTAACTTAATGTTATTTTCCAGCATCCTGGGACTGGACTGGGGTTGAGGAGGACTCTGCATCGTGTAACTTGCCCGGTACTTTATTGCGTAGTGCTTGAATTTTTGTAATCCCTCCTCGGTGAGTGCCAGCTGCCTGTCAGATGTTACCATGTCAGGTACACCAGGATTAGAAAAATTACTTATGACATGCGTGTTTAGCTTTGGTACGTTCTCATAAAGCTAAGCTGGGGAACTGGAAGTGCTTGGCTTCAAATCCACAGTACTTTTTCAAGAGGGTTATGTTATTCTGTATCATCCACATGAGCTCTTCTGCTTGTCATAGCTCTTTTTTTTTCCCCACCCCTGTGGCCGGTATGAAATAATTTAGAGATGCCTTTAAAATTTTTCAATTTCCAAATGACCAAGATACAATTCTGATGCTGTAAAGCCAAGAGCATCTTGAATTACCATTTTTAGAGAATCCCCTCTAGAGCTAGAAGCGCTCCACCTTAAACTAAACCGTGCTAGTGGTTGGAAGCGTGCTTTCCCAAACCCTGTCTTAATCATCTCAGTCAAAATCCAGCCTTTCCTCCTGGGAAACACTGTCCAAAATTTGAGACAAAATTATTAATTTTAAAATGAGACCGATATGCACAGAATTAAGCTCTGGACTTTCATTTCCTGGACTTCTGTGAAATGCCCTGGAGATCCGTCAGCACAACTCTCCACTGTTTTCGTTTGAAACAATGTCTTTATTTTTAAAGAGAGACTTGTCTGGGCAATGACAAAATGGAATTATTGGTTACATCAGAGAACACACAGTTGTAATAAAAAAGAAAAAAAAAAAAAAAAAAAAAAGGTGGGGGGAGAAGCAAAAGCGCTCCCTGTCCCATTGTCTCCTTGTTGCATCCATCAAGTTTCTGTTAATGCAGAAGAGGCATATGCTGCTCCTTTCTATATTGAATATTGCTCATTTTAGAGAGACAACGTCACTACCCTCTCTGAAATGCCCACTGACAGATTAATTCTCTGTTCTCTGTCCTAATGCCCACGGGGGTGTCTCCTTTAGCTCTTTTGATTTCTCACTGCTTTTATTGAGATTTTTATCCTATGCTCTGTGGACGCTTCTGCAGAGCGGTGCCGTAGGGTCACTGGTCAGTACAGCTAGTTTGGGCATGTATTCCTCCCACAGTTTAGCCTTTCAATCTATCTTGGTACCCCATTGTAAGTTGAAGGATGGATATTGATGGTGATTTCAACTTTATCATGATCTACCTGCGTGTTTTTCTGCTTTTGCTGCAGGGTATGTTATCTCTTTTAAATGGGATTTACATATTTCATGCCCATTCAGCCCAGCAGCTTTTGCTCTCTTCGCAATCGCCTTGAGCCTTTGATCATTTTCTTCTGCTGTTTTACCCCAGCTTAAAATGCCATCTGTATCCATACCATCAACAGTTTGTTGTTCGAGTAACAACCCAAATGGCAGGCTGCAGAAACAGCATTTCTCTAAAGGAGTGTGCAGTCTGCACAAATGAGAGCACTGTTTTTTTGAATCCTGCTGATGTATCCACTGTAGAAAAAGATTTGGCAATCTTTTTCCAATATTTTTCTTCTTATAGACAATAAAATATGTTCCTTTTTACATTGTTAGTTACCTTTTAGCTCTGTACATTAGTAAAAGACTCTTCATCCTTTTCCCACAGTAGTCAGAGTTTTCCTCATTTTGATGATTCTTCTGTTTACGTTATGATTCCCAGTTTATTTTAGCTTTTGATTTAGCAGTTGTAGAATCTAAGACAGCTTGGCTTTTCCACTTGTATTTCTTTCTGTGTTCATTCTGGCTCCTCATAATACATCTTCGACTCTTCTTTGGTAGCTTTCCCTTCCTGACTCTCCAATGAATACATAGCTTGATGATATTGAGGACTTCACATACTTTTTTGTCCAGTATACTATTTCCTGATACTATTACAATCAGTATTGAAAATTGTATCCCTTCCAATTTGTGATTTTTCTGTATGATCCTGCATTCACTTTTTTCCCCACTCTCATTCTGGCTTTTAAAATGAGTTATTTATAGTGGTTTTGACAACACATTGGCTTAAGCCCAGATATCCAGCTGAAGATTACTAAATGTCTCAATTGTTCTCAAGCTGGTCATGCATTCATCTTAAATGTCACGGTGTCCACACCACCTTGGAGGAATTTGTTGCTCTGATGGTGCTCTCCTCTCCCCGCCTCTTGCTGGTGGCTGCTTTCTCTGTTGCATGGACTGATCCAGAGCCACACGATGGTTCTGTGCTACTAGAGGTAGCCAGAAATCCGACCAACTGTCCTGGTTAGTGTGGCCTTTGGGGAGGAGGCTGGGTGTCACCTGCAGGAAAGTAGGGCTGATAGAACTCCATCACAGCAGCAGAGTGATGGCATCTGTTTAACAGCACAGCAAAACTCTTGCTTCTCGTACTGGGAAGCAGTGGTGACCAGCTACTCTGCCGTTCACTCTTTTCTCACCTTCTAACCCTCATTGGAAATCAAACTTTTGGGCAGAGAGCAGTGTTGCTGCCTGCGTTTGCTGACTCCTACACCTCCGCTGACAGCTGTACCCAGCAGACATAAACACTGTAAGAAGGTGCCCATCTCATGAAGGCAGTAGTTGGGGATGTGCTGGCAGAGAGGTGGCCTCCTAGAAAAACACGTAATCAAATGCTTATTAGATTAAAATGCCCACCTTCAGATGCACTTGGGAGCAGATGGGAAGCTGGTACAGTACCCGGAGGACAGGTGGGCTGTACTTATGCCAGCTTGCTCTTCTAAGCAGGTGAATTGCTGTCTCTGGACTTGCTGAGGCTCTCCAGGGGTCTTTGAGGTGTTCCGCTCCTTCTTTCCTAGCAGGAAGGAAATACAGCCATGCCCATGCAGAGCAAAGCTGCATTAACAGCTAGGCAGACAGCTGCCTGTGATCAGCCCGGAGCTGGCCTGAACATACCAGAATACTGTGCTTCCAGCAGAGCAGCTGGGCATAGAGGACCTGATCCTGCCAAAGTGCTGAGAACCTCCTTGGTAGTGCCATGGATCTGCATTTCCTCGGCTGAGAGGTGAGACAAGACCAGCAACAGCCTTGGAAGGAAAGGAGCTCCTGTTTATTAGCATGGGCTTGCTCTATAATTATTTGTGAACTCCCAGCATTTAGGGCCTCATTCCAAAATTCCGTAGAACTGTAGGAATCTCTTGAGCATTTTAAAATAGGTTTTTAGTTTTCCTTATGCACGTGAAGGAGTTTTCCCTGGGGAGAAGCTTTCCATGTAGCTGACCCTTGCTATGTGCCAGGCTAGCTCCAGCACACAGCGGTGAGATGGCCTGGAGCTGTTAAATATAGCACTGTCAGTGGTGAATGCAACCAAGATAAAGGGGTACCTCATGGCCAAATCACTTTGTAGCTAAACCTACCCACTGCCTAGGAAGTACATACATTTTTGAGGCCAAGTGCTGGCTTCTGAGCAAAACCTGTGCTCCAGACGCTTGAAAAATGCCTGGCCACTGTTTTTCATTAGTGATGGAGGCATAATCCCTTCCCATTTACACCGTGCTGAGAGACATATGCTCAGTTCAGTAGCCCTGTGAATGAGGATGGGAGACTGAGAGGGTGAGAAAGGTTTGTATTTTTCCTCTTCTAAAACTTTTCCTGCAAAGAAGAACCCTCAAACTGATTGAAATTATGTGAGGAAGAAAGAAGGATTCACAGAGAAGGAGCTGGCTGTCTTTACAGGCTGGGTTTTGTTCAGGAAGGAGAAAACTAGATGTCCCCACCCACTTGTCACATTCAGGACTACAGGGACGATTGCTGACATAGTATTTCCCCTAAATACTAAGAACATCTGGAAAGGAAGGACCCCCCATTAGATCAGTTCATAATAAATGTAGCACTAAAGTTCTTTAAAACCATTGGCCATACTGGCAAGTGGTTGAAGATACTTTCCTTGCTCTACTGCCAATACCCTCTTACACTCACGAGGTAGCCCTTGAGAACAGACTTGATACGTTGATCTATTCTTGGCTCAGGCATGGTCTTCTTAGTGGTCATCATGAAGGTCCCGTACATCATCTGCATGACCAGTGATGTGGATGAGGGAAACTTGGGTTCAGAAAGTGGTGCAAATAGGGGAATTCTCTTTCCAAGGACTTGAGATAAACTGTCGTGCTGGATTTTCTGTCCTGACTGAATTGGTAGAACTCGTGGCTTCTCCTATTTTGAAGGAGTTAAATTTTGCCTTCATGTAGGCTCTTTGTCTCTCATTTCTTCAGAACAACCTTAAAACTGAGGAATAAATTCAGCCCACAGGATGGGGAGCTTCTTATGGTTTCATCCTGTGCTGTGCTTGCTAAGCATTTGCTAGCAAAGTAAGTAGGAACTTTAATTGATGCCTTCACAGAGAGCAGGATGGCTGAAGGGTCACTGGATGAGTCTGCAGTCTGTCACAGCCACCATGTCTACCTAACCTTGAAATAGACTGTGATCCACTTGGAGACACAGGAAAAAGTAAAATGAAGCAAAGAGAAAGCTCAGCTGATCAAAGAACTGGCAGACCCTGTTCTACTCTTGCCCCTCCTCTGTCCCAGCTGAGAGGCAACAGATAGCACCCATCTGCTGACCACCACTTGTTCCCCATCTCTTTCTCTCCTTCTCCATCTTCTTGTCCAATGCTTTCTTAATTTTGTTGTAGAGAAATGAACTCAGGCAGAGTCTGATGGCAAGAGAGCCCACCTCATTCTCTAAGGGAACCTCCTTGATTATTGTGGGGTGGTTTCCTTTAAATCCGTGCTGGAAGATCTGTCTATGGCCAGACTCCAAGTCCCCGGTGAATGCAGACAGACAGAGAGAATGGAAGGACAGAAGAAGAGAAAGAGGAAAGGAGGAGAAGGGAGGCACTGTGACCCCTGCGCCAAAGCCTTGTGAGCATGGCAGAGACTTCTGTGTGTTTGTGTGGAACGGGGGCTGTTTAGATAAACAGATGGCAACAAATGGCATAAAATTATATACCCATAATGTCAGTTCATAACATTTTGTTCGACATACTTGATTTAATCGCTTAGCTGACGATTTTGCTTTTGGGCCCATATGGTGGCAAATGGCAAATGAACCCTCTTTACACAGCAACTCCAATCTGGCACTTTTATCACCGAGACTTAGGGAAGAATCCGGGAGGAGAGAGATGCAGATGGAAAGTGAATGAGCAAGCAGGGTGGGGTGCATGTGTGGGAAGAGGAGGACTTGAAGGTGCGGCCAGGGGAGGGTTCTTAGGAGACGGAATTGTGGGGGGGGAGTGGATTGAAATGGGGAAGGGAGGGCCGGGACAAAAAGAATCAGGATGTGATATTTTTTTGAGCATCTAAGAGATGAAACAGGGAATTTCTTAGCAGGAAAGAATTTGAGAGAAAAACTGTGGAGAGAAAAATACATTAAAAAAAAATAAGGGGAATGGTGCTAGGGAAGGGAGAGAAGGGATTCCACCAGTGGACGAGGTGGAGATAGAAGCAGGTTTTTAGGAAGTGCATTCAAATCTAATCTACAGGAAAAAATCGACGATGAAAAAAGTGTGAAACCAAAAGAACAGACTGTTTGACTGGATTCTTCAAAGGGCCAAGGAACAATGTCTTGGGAAATGTGCCAGATGAGACTGGGCTCTACTCTGCTGTTACCAGTGCAGTATCTTGAGAAGGGTGACATGAAGATGATGGACCAAGTTCCCATGGCAGATGACTTTATTGTCACCAAAAATTGTAGTAGCATCTGGCAGGACATATTGGCTGTGAAATTGCTTTCTACAACCTAGCTTTTCCCTAAGCTGGGAGGAGGCTGGACCTTCCCTTTGGATGTTTTTTCAGCTAGGGTGTGATCTTGTGAAGGTTGGGGAGCCCAAGTTTGGCTGGCAGCCAACGAACAGGGCAGTTCCCCCAGGCACATCCAGGGGACCTCCACGGACTAGATCTCTGGTGGGGACCTTCCTTTGCATGTGCCAAGGGGAGCGTAGAAGAGGCAGCTTCCAGAGGATGCTGCCTCAGTGACTCGGCCATGGTCCTCAAGAGAATGGAGGGGATGTGATACAGTGGTGCCATGCTGAGGCCAGATCTAAGCCTGGCGAGACCAAGAAGTTAGGAGAAGTCAGAATGACAGTCAGATGTACTTTTTGACAAGACATTTCTCCCAACACAACATCAGCACCCTCATTGCTTATAGTTCAGGGAAAAAAAACACTCTCCAAAATCCTCAGCGAGTGCAAAGAATTGGTTGGTGAGGCTGGGGGAAATGTATTTCTGAATATTCTGTATATTCTGAAAAGTATGCAGGTAGTGAATTTTCATCACGACAAGACACACTCTCTCAGCATAATAATACTCAGCAAAAGTCAGAACATCACAAAGAAATTTGTCATAATTTAGGCAGGCTTTCTCCAACACCTCTTCCCCTTCAGGCTCTGCTTTTTTTTGCATTCTTTTCTCCACACTGATCAGCGGGGGGATGCCGGGCTGGTTCCTTTCATCTCACTGTGTTGATCAATCCAACAGTTGATGTGAATCTGATTTGCACCGTAGTAGGGAAGGTGAAGATTGCCATGAAGAGTGCTATCTTCTGTGATTTTTATAGCTCTTTTATGGGAAAGTTGGATCCCTCTAACCTGGATCTCTCTAACCTACTGTTGTATATGTCTAATTACTGGAAGATTCAACTATAGAAACTGAACTTGGTCCAGGTTTCGTCTAGGATGTCCTCTGCATGTCCCCGGGCACACTGAGCCTTCAGTTTCACTGTGTTTCTCCTGAATATTACTACATCGAGCTGTAGCTGGGATGTCCCCACTGTGCAACTAGTCTGGGACCTCTATCACTTAGTTAAAGGCAGCTTGTTTAATTGAGGCTTATTGTAGTTAAGTCTAGATGTGGCTCAGGTCTATCAAAAGCTTGGGGTGACTCCATGGCCTTGTGGTATCTCCAAAGAGGCCCCTTCTTCCCAGCTTTCCTTCTTTCTTCTCCTGAATCTTCCTCCCAAATAATGCAGCCCAGCAGGCAACCACGCAGTAACAGTTGACTTTGCTGTTCCTGGCCTTATGATCCCACTGCCCCGTGGTGAGGGGTGCCAGGCAGGTCCCAAGTTTGCTGCCAGAATCCACGCTGAAGGCTTAGGGGCTTCCAGGGTAAACTCTGGGGGTTGGTCCCCCCACCCTCCCTCTCTATCCATAGCTCGTATGAGTTCAATTTCAAAGTCTCTGCTTCGTGAAACTAGTTTGCCACAGCTCCCTCCTCCTCCCCCGTTCACACCCCCCAGGCTCTTTACAACTAAACAGTTTGTCCTTTTCCCGACGTTTGGGAGAATCTGGGAACGTAAGTGCTCCAATAACTCATGTCTGAGCTCTCATTTACCCCCTGCCGGCATGGGGATGCTGCGCACCAGCTTCTCGGAATGCCAAATGAGTCGTGGCTGCCGCCTTGTCCCCCGCGCTCCCCGAGGCCAGCGAGCGGGACCCTCGGTCTCGGCTGGGGCTGCTCGGAGGGAGCCAGCTGGGCATCCTCACCCGCTCCCCAGTGCGACGGCTCCGGCAAGCCGCTGGAGCTGGGAGGTGCTGCGTGCAGGACGGGTGGCTCCCCTGTTTCAGCTTTTTGGATATAGTGAGGAGAGGGAGAAGGTTTGGTCCTGGGGCTTAAGAACGAAGAGTTTTGTAGCTTGGACCATAAGGGGTGGCTTTCATGCATGGAAATCCACCTTTTAACTTTGGGTCTGCCACCCATGTGTCACGTTGTTGTGGCTGGGTCATTTAGCTTCTGCCTGTCTCAGTTTCTCATGCTGTCTGAAGGACAGAAAGGCATTTTCCCACCATCCCCAGGCAGCTGCAAGCTTCACGCTGAGAACTGGTGCAAAATGTTTTGAGATCCTTGGTTGGAGCAGAGCAGATTGTGATGAAAACTGGGAAAGGGGATCATCAATTCCAATCTTTGGAAAAGTAGGGATGCTTCTCAAACTTTGGGCTTTGCAGTTGATGGGCTGGATATCTCCCAAACATCCTTTGAGAACAGCTGAGGATGATTTAGGGTTCAACTCCAATCACAGTAGGGCCTGTTTTTAAGCTGTAGGAGAAGCCTGGAAAGTTGTGGTGGGTTTTCCCTAATGTCCTCTTTCTCCTCTGCCTTTCACTACATCAGCTTTTTTTCATTTGCATTCATCTGCTGTCCCTTATCTTTGATTCTCTTTTGCTGCAATGTAGTTGTCTCCCCTTCACCATTCTCTGAGGACTCTGCTATCCTCCCAAAGGTTTGTTTTCAGTATAACTGGCACAGATTTCACTACCCACCCAGCCCACGAGGCTCCCTATGTCTACGTAAGGGACACTTCCCATTTTGCAGAAGGGACCACAGCACAAAGGTCTGGGGCCATCAGTCTTCTCTGATCCCAGCCCGGAGAAGAAGTGATTCGATACACAGTTCTCACTCTGGTGAAGCTAGAAGCTCCTTGTGGTGTCATCAGCTGTATGGTACCTGGATACCAGGACATTTTCCTCTGTCATCCTGTGTTCGAGCTGGCTACCCAGGATGGTGCAGGCAGTAAGTGCTGACTCCTTTAGTTTAGGTCTTCTGTTGCCATGAGGAGGTGGCTCCTGATCCATCCCTTGCCAGGCTGCGCATCCGCAGCCCTGGATGCCCCGGTGCCGGCGTGAGGGGCAGGAACGGAGCCCGGGTGTAGCCGGATTCTCCCTGGAGATTTGGGAGAGAGCGGGTCGAAGGCGTCTCCCCCGGAGCCCTCGCTCCCGCTCCTCCCTGCTTTTCTTCCAGGATTTCCTCGGGAGCGGGGAGGTGCCCGGCGAAGGGAGGGCATCAGCCCGGCTTTGGGGCGCCCCGGCCCCGGGAGCCTCCCCCGCAGGCTCTGCCCCGCCGCCGCTCCCCGTCCTTCCCCCGTTCCCCGGCCCCGGCAGGCAGCGGGGAAGTGCCGAGGCTGAGAGCAGGTCCCTGGTGTCTCCTTTAGCTGCCATTGCAGTTAAATTAGAACAGAGACCTGCAAATAAAGCACCCCCTCCCCTGCTCACCCCCCCCCCTCCCCACTGCCAGAAGCTCTGCATTTCACTCAAGTGCCCACCGGGGAATTTGCCCATTTACTCTTGTTATTTGCATGATAAAGGCTGTTCTGCTGCTTTTTTCTGCAGCCTGCCTTCAAAAGGAAGTTGGAGCGGGCGGGCAGGGGAGCCGGAGGGGGGGTCAGGGCACCCATGGCCGAGCCTTCCTCCCCCCGGGCCGGGCCGCCGAGGATGCCCCGGCGAGGATGCGGGAGGAAGGCTCTCTCCCCAACCCGGGGTTTCGCTTTCCAGTTTTGTTCTCATTAGCGGCTCCGTGCATTCCCTTCGCTCCTCACAAAGAGGCTTATTCTGGCACGGAAATGTGCCCTCTGGGATTTACTGAGAGAGAAAGAGAAAGGGAGGGGGAAAGAGGGAGATAGACGGAGAGAGAATAGGCGCTGATCCGGGGCTGCATCCGAGCTGCCTTAGCTGGAACTCGGGATGGGAGTGCAAAGGTAGCTGTGAACCTTTTCAACGTTCATCAACTGCATCGGCCTTGGGGCTTTTCCCTGGCTTCGGCCTGGCTTCCTCCGCCTAGAGCTAGCCTGGGCTGTTTTGATTCAATGTGATTTTCCTTGAAATAAGCTGAAGCGGAAATATTCTGCAGGGATATGACACTTTCAGTCCAGTTTTCACTCTGGTTCTGATTTAGGTTAAAAGCCCCGTGTCCCCCCTCTGACTAAGTAGAATTTACCTAAATGAAAACTTGATTTTTTTTTTTCTTTTTTTCCCAATGACAACTGAATGTTTCCAATGGATGAGTAGCCCCAAAAGTCACATTCAAAAGGTTTTGTTTTCATTCCTGTTCAGAAGAAACACAAATTTGGAGACCTAGAAAGCAGTCAGTAAATTATTCCTTGGCTTGATTTATGTGCCCAAGTGGTACTTTGCCAGGCCAAGGAGGCTGGTGCTCAGCGATGCCTTGTTCACGTGTTTCCTGGCCTGGCAAGGCTTCTTGTGCCATCGAGGAGGAATAAGTGACCACACAGGAGCTGCAGTAGTGACGCTTTACCTCCCGGGATGTTCATGTGTTCCATGGGAATCCTCCGTTTACCTGCTAAGATGGCATTGCGTGTGCTTTGCAGCCGCGGAGCTGTCTGTAGCCAGGCCCAGGTTACGTACCAGGGTGTAGCTGCATCTCTAATAGTCTTTGTCTCCCTCAAATATCTCACCGCAGCTAATGTGGGTACTTACCTCCCTGTCAGCAAGCACAGCCCAAGCCCCAGCCTCTGGAACCGCAGCTGCCCTCAGCCTGCTCCCCCAGGCTGCAGAGTTTGGGGGCTCAGCCTTTGTGAGCAACAGCAGGAAACTGTAAAGACTAGAGAGGGGATAAGGGAAAAATGCTCTCTCTCATCTTGGATGTTGATCTGTGTAAGACATTTGTTTGGGTTTTTTCCTTATTTTCAAGCTGCTTTGCTGTGTACTGTTCATACAGTAGTGTGCGAGGGGAAAGAACTGGTTGAGGTTTAAGTAGGCACAAGCAGCAGTGGTGGGTATTGACTGTATCACTGCCCCAGCTGTGGTTTCGTGAGGAGCTGGTGACAAAACCCCGTCCGTTGTGCTCCCCAGGCTTGGATGGAGTATTACTTGGTGAGGAAGAGTGTATGGGATGGGACGTAGGACCTGTTATGACTGGCATTGGGCTGGCAGGGCGTGCAGGAGAAGAGAGAGTATTTGGAATCCTGGCATACAGATACAGTAAGATCTCTCTGAAAATACAAAGCAGTAAATTTTTGTTTCTGTTGTACTCTTTTTTTCCTTTTGTCCTTCTTTTCTCATGATGCTCCTTTTTCCCAGTGCACATATCAGAGAGAAACCGACTGCCCCAGAGTGACAGGCCACAACCCTCTGAGGATTTCTGATCTGTGCTCAGGCTCTTTTTTAATAGACTTACACCTCATTTGGACTCTAAAGCCTATTGAAGAGGCCCCTAGGGCTGGGAAGCCCGGTACATCCCAGACCAGTGCTGTCTGCTGTTCTTTTCTCTCCTTTAAGCAGATTTAAAGAGGCAGATGCAGATATGTATGTGTGGATCTGCACTCTGGACCTCAGCTGGAACTCTCCACTCAAGAAAGAGTGGATCTCTAAGTTTTGCACTTTAATTTTAACAATAATAAGGCTGGTGGAAAAAAAATTGTACTGCTGTGCATTGCAGCCTCCTAAAAATTCTTGGAAATGTCTGGAGTTTGGTCCCAAAATCATGTTTTTACTGAATGTGGATGTCCTTGCCAGATCTAGAGGGATTTACTGATACAGAACTTCACAAGCAGCATTTGACCAGTGTTGCTGTGTTTCCCAGCAGACTGCACTCGGATTGCATCCACGGTGGGCTCGAGAACCAGGATGCTGCTGGAGCGTGGCCACGCTAGAACATGGAGTGGGACAATACTGTTACAGAGCCTGGACCTGCTGCAGTTCCTGGCTGCTGCTCAGGATGGGTTCCAGAAACAAAACTCGACAAGCTTGCATTAAATTAGGGAAGCAGGTTTCTGCAAGCATGTGGCAGGCTGCACAGCCAGGATTTTGGCATCCAAAGCGGGTTCTGGAGCCAGCAGTCTCGGAGCTGGTGGCAGCTCCTGGCTAGCGCTTGGGAAAGGTTCCAGAACGAGAACTTAGTGGCATCCTTGGCATCCTTTTTTTTTTTTTTTTTTTAATCAGGCTCTTGATCAACAAGTTCAGAAGGTCTGTTCTCATGTATGAACCCCTCTGCCTCTGAAAGACATTTTGCATTTTGAGTGTGGCTAATGATACCAACCCCATCCTCTCTTCTTGTCTGCAAAGAACTGGGTTTGCAGCCCTGAGCCGCTGCTTCCCAGCTGCAAAGCTGGGAATCCCCTGTCAGTCTGGAAACTCTCATTTCCTTGTCGTTAATAGTATCTCTGGTCCTTGAGTTTAGCTTTCTGGTATGTTGTTGCCAGTTCTGCATCTGAGAATAAACATTCCTTCTGAGGTTTGTAACTTATTTTTTGATGGCATTTGCTGCCCTGTTGACCTAATGGAGGCATTCAGTTCAACAAGCAGCTCTTGACTAGCGGGCTTCTGGGAGTCCTGTCAGTCTCTTCTGATGGCTTTCATCTTGGGCTATTTGTAGGTTAAAATTCATTTGAGATGGCTAAGCAGGGCTTTACTCACTCTGATTTACTTATTCGCCTCCCTTGGCATCAAGAATGAAGAAGGCTGGACATACAGGGAGCTCGGCTGTGACTGCTCACTGCTCCTGAAAGGCGGGGTGGTAAAGATGGCAGAGGGATGTCGTGGGCATGTTCAGTGATTCCTCTGGACAGGCTCGAGTAGCCTGGCTGAGGAAGGCACTGCTGAGAGTATCGGGCAGGTCTGTCTGGCTAGTGACATCCAGAAAGACGGAATCAGAACGCAGGGATTAAAACTGCCTAACTCCTGGCACCCCAACAGCAGGTTAGCTGTGGCCAGGATGCTCCCTTCAGGTGAGGAGAAGCAATTCTCTGCTTGAGCACAGGCTTCCTACCTGATTCTGAGAAAACCACTTAAGGCAGGGTTTGTCTCACCTTGCTTTAGATGCCTAGGAGTCATCTAATTCCAGGATACTTACCTACATCAGATACAGTAAGCTACCATCTGGATGTTTATGCTCCCTCCATTGTCTATAGAGGGGGCCTATAGAGATGAGACTATGGCTAGTTTTTATGTGGCAAAAACCTAGTGAGATGAGTCCCTCTGAGCCTCAGTTCTTCACATGTAAAGTGGAAATGGCAGCGTTGAGTGGTGAGATGATTGCAGGGTTGTACAGTGAAGGGCATAGCGTGTGCCAAGATGCTGCACTGGTGGAAGAGGCGGGAGGGGAGCAGAGGGAGGTGTCTATGGAGTAGTTTCCTTGCCAGTGTGCTGAGCTCTTCTGGCATTGGCCCTAGACAAGTGGAAGGTTGTTTAGATTATTCCAATAAGCTTCACAAAATGTTATTTTCTTACAAAGCCAAGGTTATGTTGCTTAAGATACATTATCCCCTCCTATATGATGGCTTTTCCTGAATGATGGACAGTATCTTGTAGAATAGGAAGAATAAATAATCCCATTATCTCCTTGAGAAGAAGCATCATAGATAGCTCAGCTGCTGTTTTATTAGAGGCCTCTGGATTATTCTTTCACTTTTTCAGGTCTCCTCCTGAAATTTTCACTGCTCAGATGTTACCATTCTGGGCTTCTATTCTGTTTTTACCTGTTCAGATGGGAAATGTAAAAAAAAAAAAAAGTATAATGAAACAAGAATGAAAGCACTTCTCTAAGAGTCTCTTCCTCACTGCATTAAGAGGCCGAAGGTTATGCAAGGGGAGTTTATGCTGAGGAGATTCTTTGCAAGCCCTCTGAAGCAAGTGTTCTGCTTTTTATTACTGTTTTGAATTAAGATTGATTTTCCTGGGATTCCTGGTCTCCCCCTTGGGACCAGCTCCAAAAACCCTGAGGCTCAAATGAAAATGGAAGGTGCTAATTAAAAGCACCATTTATCTCTCTTTGAAAATAGACCCCAAGAGTACGTGGGGATTGGCGGGGGCAGCTCCTGGAAATAAGCTGCTCTCCTGCTTGATGTTGCAGGTGTTCAATGCCAACGGGGCTGTTACGAAGTCTATCTCAGTGGCAGAGATATGTAAAATATTAGCTGTAAGCTCTAGTTCTGTCCCAGCTCAGCCAGAGATTTGGGGCCTATGACATTTTTTGGGCACAGATGACCTCCGACCTGTGTTGGGCAGGAGCTGCAGGTATCCAGGAGATGAGCACATGTTGTGTGTTCCCTGTTGTACCTGACGTATAGAGTGTCAGAGTTGAACTGGGTATTTTTAGCCCTGAAGTTCTTAAATTCATTTTTTAGGGTGCTGGCCCAACGGGGCTGTCACGCTCTGACACCGAGACCATCCTCTGGGTGGCTGCCTTGGTCTCCCTTTTTATCCCCCACCCCAACAAATTTTGGAATAAGTCGGGTTGGCACACAGCGTGAGGAGGAGATGGAGCAGCCAGAGACTGGTCATGGGGAGATGGTCCAAAAACTTCTCCTCCTTTGAACAAAACCAACCAAAACAATTCCTCCATTAAGTAGGCCTGACCCAAACCGCTGATGAGGATTATGCTGCTGTCACTGCACAAAGAACGTAGTTCCAGGGCTGTGTGAACTCCTCATTAGTAGCAGGACTGGGAAGTCTGCTGTAGACTGTAGAAGATGTGTGGGAAATTGATACAAATAGGACCAAGATGTCAATTTGACATTTATTTTGCTTATTCTAATTCACATTCTAGATACCTAATACTAATAGGTAAGGGGTTAGTTAAAGGGGTTAAAGTAAGAAAGTCTATTTGTAGCCATTTAATGGGATACTAAAAGTAGGAACAGAAAGTTTGGTATGAGAATCCCCCAGGAATCCAAAACTGATCTGTATACCTTCATACCTTTTGGCTTCGTGGGTATTCCCAGTCTGACCACAGACGTCTGGAGTTGTTTGGATGAGGTGCTTCCTTCTCATGGTTATTCTCCAGGCTGTTCTCCCTGCCACACCACTTCCAACAGGCAGGTTATCCTCACAGTGCCGAGCTTGTTCTTAGTGCGGTCTCTTTGCTCTCATTACATGGCACCTAGAAAAGATTTGGACCATTTTTTTTTGCAGCAGAACTTTAAAATTCTGTCCTTGTGAGGTTCTCGGTTCAGAGAAAATATTATACATTAATGGGGAAATATCATCCCTGGTCTCCTGTTGTCTGCTTCTTACTGTGGGTGGCTAAATGCCTCCTGGAACTGGTGATGGGATAGGGAATCTTTTGCTTCTTCCAATGCCAGTAAACAAGCATTCCCAATTTCTGCAGCATAACTGGTGAAATACAAGAAATAAAGAGCTGGAAGCTGAGTGTAGGTTTTGACCTGTAAACATGACAAAACTAACACTTTTACTAACAGCCACAGAGGACAGACTAAGATATGGATGAGCCAGTGGGACCGAGGGTCACGGTTGCTTTCTGGATCTGGGAAGGACCATATTCTCTGTTTTTAAATTGCAAACTGTTGCTTTGGTGACCAAACCCACCCTGTGGCAGTTGGCTTTCCTGCCTTCCCATGTACCTGTTGGTGGTGACAGGGAAAGGGTGGCATCAGTTTGGTTTCTATGGTGTCCCAGCAGCCAAAAGAACACACGGCATCCTTTTGCCACTGCAAGGCCAGGCTTTGCTCCAGAAACCTGGTGAGCTGGTCAGCGGGGACATGACACACAGTCCCTGGTATCTACCATGGGATTAGCGTTGGTAGTCTCTCAAATACAAATGGCACCCTGCAAGTGGAACTGGGATGCTGTAGGCCTGCTGTTGATTCTGGGCTGTAGCCACTGCTCTGGAATGTTGGTGCCTGTGTCTTCCAGGTCTCCACTGCTGCCAGGTTGGTGTATTCCCAGAAGAAGGCCATGTTCTCTAGTAGTTTTACTAAGAGAGACCTGACTTTCTGGCTCATTGTCAGATTTCAGACTAGTCACCTTAGTTTACGCAGTTTATTTTCTCTGCTAGAGAAGCAGGGGTAAAGTTCTTGTTACTCTCTTTGCAAAGCTTTTTCTTGTCCTGCGGTGGAAGGGGCCTTCCGAGAGCCTCAGGGAGAGGCAGGCACTGGATGCAGGAAACGCACTGCGGTGTCACCGACAGCCCAGATGACATGGGCAGCGTCCAGGAGACTTCCCTGACTCATCCCAGCGGGGAGACACCTCGGTAAACGCTTCCCAGGAACTTGGCGTGGACCAACACAGGAGAGCACTTGACTTGGGTGCGCTTCCCTCTGCGTGTGTCCGAGTCCCCTGTGCGGCATCTTTGGCTGTTGGAAAGCGGATCAGGGCAGCATGGAGCAGCCAGGCGGGAGGTGGCGAGGACAGGAGGAGATAGGCACACATGGGGCACCCGTGGGGCTGCCAGGCACCTCTCATTAGAATGCGTTTGTTCCACAATATTCCAGCCGGCTGGTTCATCTCTCCGTCTCTTTTCTTTCCGAGGCTGTTGCTTACAGAAGGTAGAGGCAGGGATTTGGGCTGGGTCCAAACCCTGGTGCAGCTCTGCCTCTCCTCGCCTCGGTCTCTCGCTGTGCGCAGAGCCGGGCCCCCCGCTGTGCCCTCGCCAGCTTTTACAGCCGCCCTGCCTGTCAGAACAAATGGTACGGCTCAGAAAATAAACTCATCTCATTTGTATGACAACACGGCCCCTCCGGTTAGAACGCTGCACCATTGCTTTTAACAAGGCTTTAAGCTGTTCAGTTCGGAGAGTGTTACAGCCCCTGGTTTATTGAAATACAAACCTTCTCCTGCGCAGTCACCCCAGGCACGTTCCCTAATGCCCCCGGTGCCCCTAGTCCTGGCTGAGGCTGCCCAAGCTGAATGTCACTCTTCCTCATCAGAGTCCTAGGTCCTGCATCCCACAGGGTCCCTATGGTGGAGAAAGAAAGGATGAAAGAAGACCTTTATTCCTAGACAGTGGAAGGTGCCTGTGAATTTCTTGCTGGGCTATGATGTGACTTGGCCAGTGTGTGTGAGGACAGTATCTGGATATGGCTCTGGATATGTGTGTGAATGCAGGTACTTTGGTTTCTGTGTCTCCCCCATTCTGCGAGTGTATGAGGGTTGAGTTTGTGTCTTCCTTTTTGCTTGTTTGTGTCTTGTTTCTGTGTGTTTGATGTGTTGGATTTTAACTGTGCTTCTGTCTGTGCCTGTCCGTGCAGCCAATGATTGTGTGTATTTATCCCCCTCGCGTGTGTGTGTATTCCAGTGAGGATGCTTTCCTACAAATCTTGCTTACCGGTCTTGAAGGGTGTGCAAAGATCTCATTATGTTGCATGTCTTCCCTTGGTGTGACACGTTCCTGCTCTTCACAGGCAGGGGATTGACTATGTCCATTTCTTTTACGCTGCTTGGAGCGGAGTGGCCTAAGAAGGGAGTCCTGGAGTTTTAGGTGAACCTAGAAGGTACCTTGTTAATAAGGAAGGAAAAAAATTACAAGGAGAGGGAAAATAAGCATTCAGTATACACCTGGTGACACTCAGCTCTTTCCAAAGCACACTATATGTTTATTCCAAATGATAAACAGAGGATCTGATCCTCCACTGTCAAAGTCAGTGGTAGCTTTTCCAGGGAAAATGGGTGCGGAATCACATCCGTAGAACAAGAGTAACCGTGCACCAGGTAGAACTGCATGCATGTGTCTGTAGATGGATCTATTATTCTCTGCTTTCAGCAGCCTTGCTACAGGATATCTATTTAAGGTTCTTCTCTACCTTACGCACCCTGTTTAGCTTGTGCTGGATCAAATGTGTAAATATTTCATCTTCTCATTAGTGCAAGTACTTAGAATCAGGGTCCCCAAGTCTTCATGTTGGCACTGGTTTCCTGTGTGACCTTGATGAACTGTTGTGTCTTTATGTCTCTACTCCCTCCTTTGCAGGAAGGGCAGGTGACAGTGGGTTACCTTTCAGAAGTGCCAAAGGGCTGGTATTGCTAACGGGTTTTGAGATTCCCTGGGTTAAATTGGTCCTGGCAATCACAAAGTATTGATTCTTTAGTGATATTAACATTGCTGATAAACACACAATTCATCCTTAAGCATGTGATGGCTTTCCCTTAGGTAACAGGGCGTTTCTGGGGATGTTAAAATCATGGAATCATAGAAAAAGCAAGATACTGGACAATAGGAAGCAGCTGCTGCTCTTCTCAGTGAGTTGGGCTCTGTGAACCCAAGCCTCTGTCCCCATTTGTTTAGCAGAGGGTCCCTCTGTGTGTCTTCTGCTGCCTGCAAGGAGGGATCTCCACGGCAGAGAGCGAGCACTAATGGAGTGCAGAGCCATTTGTTAGCTGAGGGCTTGGGGTTTGCAGAGCTGCGTACATTCCTGCTGACGAGTGCACAGACAGAGGAGTAAACAACGGCCGCCAGATTTACTGCTGCAGCAAAAATAAACCATTTGTCAAAGAGAGGATAACACAGGGATGCCAACAGCTTGAGGCCACGCCACCTTGGGATGTGATCTGGTTAGAGCTCGCAAAACCAAGCAGGCTGGGACAGAAGTCCCAAGGGGATTTGGCTTGAGGTCCATTCAGAAACTCTACCTTTAGGGCTGCTGGGGAAAGTGCTGGGGAGTCAACAGAGGGTGCACAGGATATTTCTTTAGACAATGTTAACAGGTCCTGGTAAATACCAGACTAGGTAAAAGAGTCTAAGCTCAATGCTCTAAAGCATTTCTGTCCTATAAATCAGCTGCTCCCAGTTACAGTGCCAAAAGAAGACTTTTCAGTATATGCCAAAGATGGTCTCAAGGCTTTGCTGGGCATTTTACGCTATTTTAAGAGCACTGCTCTCTGTGTAAGGTACAGCAGCATTGATCAGATCATTTGTGGTAATTAAAAACCCCATAGCAAGTTTCATCAGGGACAGGTGACAGATCAGTTAATTATTTTTAGGAAGCAAAATTCCCTCTTCAGTTCTGAACAAATTTGCTATGTCTTCCTCTCTACAGAAAGAGAAAAGTAACAGCAAAATTATCTTTTCCCAGGGGTGATATGGTATTGCCATTAATATTAATAGAATGTACTTCCCTTTATATCTGGCCAAATTTCAGTAAATGGCAATGTACAGAATACATTAATTATGTGTTTGGTAAAAATCTGAGAGTTATTTAACCTGGAAAACTGAAGCTGATTTTATGACAAAGGGGGGAGGTTAATTGCACAGATTTTTAATAGCAGGAATAAGTCTGGAAAGTAGAAACATTGAGATGGGAGATTTGCCTGGTGGGAACTCAGATGCTGGTGTGTACTGAGAGATGTCCTGAACCAAGGAAGCCAATGCACCAGTTGTCCTCCCCTTACACACTTATAATATTTTATATAAAGTGGCACAATAGTGAAGAAATCAGATTTGTCCACTTAATATTCATTGGAGTTACTGACTCTCATGTTGACAAATTAAAGGGAATAAGGTGCAGTGAAGGCCCAGGCTGTGCACAGAGACTCAGCACTCCACAGGGTACTGGTGCAACGCTCTCCCCTTGTATGTGTATGTCCTGGGAGACCCAACTTGAAATACATCCCTCGTCTGAGATTCATGTCTAGGCTGTATTGCCCTGGAGCAGGGGGAGGATGATCCCACTTACAGGCTGGATTGTGACTGGATGTAGGGTGCTTTGGTACCAAGAGGATTTGGACCAAGAGAAAAAAGCAGAAAATAGTCTCGTGTGGGCTGATGCTTGAAAGAGTAAGAGAATTGCAAGATACGTGCTTAGATCTGAAAGAGCCTTCCAGCTCCCAACAACAACAAAGAACAAACATCCCAAATGCCGAGTGCTAAGTAGAAGTGGATTAAGGAGATGGAGTCCTTGGCTTTAAAGGTCCATGCTCACCTATTTTCTATGACTGTAACAATTAAGATGAATTAAGTGTCTAATGTGAAGCTGCTGGTTTGTTCATTGTGTCAAGTTCCTGTGCAACCTGCTCTAGGAGGACCTGCTTTGCAGGGGGGTTGGACTAGATGATCTCCAGAGGTCCCTTCCAACCCCGTGTCATTCTGTGATATCAGAAACTTAACAAATGAATCCCAGACCTAAAAATTGCAATTGCTGTTGCTGAAGTTGTTACAAATGGATGCGGTTTTGATAGTCTTCATGGGCTGGGCACAGGATAAACCTGCAAGGTAGCGACAGGAAGGCCATCCTGAGAGCTTTTGTGCAACTGCAGAGCAAACACCATGGCACCTTCTGTCCTACATAGGAGAATTTGGTTGTGTTAAGCCCTTGGAGAGACTCTGACACGATGCACATGATGCACACACCTCGTTGTCTGCCACATCCAAGGAAGCCATGTTTAACACAATAGCATCCCCCTTCTTGTATAGGCAACCTACCACCTCTACCAAAAACAAGAAGGAAAGAAAGCCTAAAAGGGTGAAGAAGGATTTTCATTATGAAGTTAATTAGCTTCTGAGCCAAGCTGCACCTTTTCAAGAGGAGGAATTAGAGGGATTTAATTGCTTTATCAGCCTTCTCTTTGATTTTCAGCAATCAGGCCGATTCCATTTAATTTAACTGCCACAGATGAGAAGAAAATTGATGCACTCACCTGCCTTGGAGCAGAAAGAGAGAGTGAGAAAGAAAAGTTGGAGAAATTGGCAAATATAGTGTCTGCAGATTAATGAAAACCAACAGCATTTGCTCACAATTGGAAATGATGTGCCTGCCCTGAGGTGTTTGGAGCTGTGCGTGTGCCGCTGTGCATGGTGATGTGAGACCCATCTTAATGGCAGAGAACAGGGGAAAAGGGGGTGGACTTGCCCTGGGGAAAGAGGGAAATAAATCCGTGAGATGATCAGGGATCAATTAATGAATGGATGTGCAGGGGGGAAGGGGGTAGAGAAGAAAGGGGGAGGGAAGTAGCCAAAGCCTCACACTATAGCGTATAAGCCAGCAGAGGTCAACGTGCTGAGTGGGCTTGGTGTGATACCGGTTGTTATCCTCTACCAGTGGGCTGTACCCTGCACGTGCTGGGTGAGAGGACTGGTTCCTGTTACTGGTAACTGGTGGTCTGTTTGTTTTGCTGAGGAACAGAGGTGAGGTGAGGAATGGCAGCACAGGCTGGTGGTGTATAGCCGTGCCTTTGCTGAAATCATAGAATGGTTTGGGTTGGAAGGAACCTTAAAGATTATCCAGTTCCAATGACCCCCGTCATGGGCAGGAACACCTCCCACCAGAGCAGGTTGCTCAAAGCCCCATCCAACCTGGCCTTGAACCCCTCCAGGGATGGGGCAGCCACAGCTTCTCTGGGCAACCTGTTCCACTGTCTCACCACCCTCACAGCAAAGAATTTCTCCCTAGTATCCATCTAAATCTCCCCTCTTTCAGTTTAAAACCATTAGCCCTCATCCTGTTGCTCCACTTCCTCATAAAGAGTCCCTCCCCATCTCTCCTGAAATGCTTTTCCTTCTGTCAGAATGAGATTTGCTGCCGCTCCCTTCCCTGTTCTTAGAGATACTTAACGCGGAGGTGAGTGAGACACAAAAACACTGCATTGAAGATGAAGAAGGAAGTTAGAAGTGACAGGAAGAGATGAGCATGGTCCATGAGGAAGGGATGAGGAGAAAGTGGCAGGGGAGGGAGCTGAGTCCTGTAGAAATGGGATCCACACGATGAGAGCTGACCTTCTCCAGCTGAGATGTGGTCTCCAGTTCCTCCAACTGAGACTCTCCCAGAAGGGTCTGCTGGGCTTTAGTCTGTTAAACAGAACAGTCACCTGCAGCTGTCTGTAGCCATGATAGCAGTCTGGGTATGTTCTCTGGTTCTCTGCCCCTCGCTTTTCAAAAATGAGGACTCCTCAAGGTGTCTAGAGATAATGCTTCAAAAATGGACCCAAGTCATTTTTCAAAAATCATGACCCCAAATTATAATGTGACTGTATTGGAAAGCCCAATTTTCAGTGGGAGGGGCTTTTGGTATCCACATCACATTGCTTTGGGAGTACGTGAGTGAATTTCTTCACCCTTGCTGGTCCCCGGTTTGAGGAGGGCAGTTCCCTCACTCTTGGTTGGGAAGCTTTGAGTCATTTCAGTCCGTGCAGCAAACATGAGACTTCCACCGGGTCTCCAGCCAGGTCTTCATTTGAGGGAAGATGGTAACAGTGAGTGAATAAAGAGCGTTCAGGAAAATGGCATTTTATTTTAGTTGTGTCCCCTCAAAAAAAAGGATAATCAGGGGAATTACTTGGTTTTAAGAAAGATTTTTCCACCAGCGAAGACCATTTAACTGAAAAAAAGAAACTTATCAATGAAATATCAGTTCTACTGAGATTTTGTTTCACAAGTTTTTGTTGGAAGCCTCTCAGTACAATTGGCACCTTCCATTTCCCTCCTCTGAAAGCAAAAGGTTTTTTTTTCACTTCAAAATAACTTTTGTTCAGAAATGTGCTTGGTTTTATAATATTTAGATGGTTCTTTGAACAATAACTTTTTTTAAAAAAATATTTTATTGGAATAAAACATTTTGATAGACCCAAATTTGTTTCTGTCAGGAAACTTGTTCTACAACAGATTTCTTTTTGTGTGGATCATTTCCAGTCCTAGGTTAAAGAAATGTAAAAATTGAAAGTTTAAAAAAAAAAATTGGGGATTTTCAATTTCTCCATGGATACCATAACTGGGGCTCAGTTCTCTCCTGGGATTCTGAGTTTATTTCAGACCTACATCTTGAATTTTAAATCTCATATCAAATGTTACTTTTCCCATTGTTTGGATTTCATGTTGTCTTTGGCACAGCCTGACCATGACAATGATGTTTAATTATTTGTGGAAGGCCACATTAAGGTTCGATCGGGTCAGCTGTGTTATTTTAGATGCTGCTGGACCTGTGTGTTAAGAAATGGCTTTTCCGCAGGGATGAGGGAAGTTGGGCAGAAAGCAGGGAATGGGAAGGGAGGACACAGAGGGTCGAGGGACTCGGCTGGGGCTGCTCGGCAGCGGGGAGTGGACTCGGGACACGGCCAGGGAAGTGTTAAAGCCGGTAGCCAGCGTGTCTCTGGGCTGGATACTCACTCCCAAGTAGAAGCAGGAGCCTTGGGGCTTTGCGCAACCTGCTCCAGTGGGAGGTGTCCCTGCCCATGGCAAGGGGTTGGAACATGATGATCTTTAAAGTCCCTTCCAACTCTAATCGTTCTATCTATGATAGAAGATAGGTCTTGTGAGATGGAGTTGGCTCTTTGCTAAAATCTAACGCCTTTAGGTACAGACTTAAAAAGGAGCAGCTTCGTGGGCTGTGATTAAGACTCTGGAAGGGAGTTTTTTCTGGTGATTCTCTCGGCTCGCCCACAGCAGGTTAGATGAAGGGGTTAATAAGGTATTATTTCCCCACAAAAGCCCTGACGGTGCATTTCCTCACAGCTTGCCTGCCAGGCTTGGCCTAGCTCTGTGGATCAAAGGCTGGTTATCACTAATATTGAGCTGTTGTAACCTCTGTCCCCTTTGATTAAAGTGGCGCTGCTGTGAATTTCTCAGTTAATCACGCCTTGGCTCGCGGGGTCAGCTTGCAACTTGGCAAGTTCAGAAAACTACAGCAGAGGAGAGAAAGGTAAAATGTATTATGCAAATGCAATTATGATTGAGTCCGACTCCACCCGGCCCAGGCCTCGTGCTGCTGGAGAGGCTGGAGGGAGAGGAATCAGTAGCCCGTCCTTCGACAAAAGCCTCTCAGCTGGAAAAAGGGGATGGAAATAGAGACTCTCCTTTTTTCTTCGCTGAGCAGTGCAGGGTTTTGGGGACTTTGAAGCCCTCAGCAAGGCACAGTGTGTTCAGAAGAAAACGTGACCTCCCAGACATTTTCCATTCCTGGGAGCTATGATGTATGTTTTTTTTCCTTGTACTGCATTGAAACGGGAGCTCCGCCAATGGGTTCAGGCCCACTAACTCCGCTTTCCACTCCACATCGCTTCCCAGAGCCTCAGGATGAGGGGAATCAGCAGGATTCATGGCAAAGCGGGTCCAATTTCAGTAAGATGTGTGTCAGTCACAAGGTGTGTGTGCGAGATGAAGGTTTGAGCCCCAGGAAGGCCTTAGCGTGGGATGTGAACATCGACACAGTTGGCAGTGAATTAGGTTAGTGAACACAGCAGCCCAGCTCCGTTTTGAGGATGCTGAAGGACAGGAATGCTGAATAGAAAGAGGTCATAATTGTTGAGTTTCATTATGAAAATCACTCTTTCCTGTTCTGTGTTTTGGTTTCCCTGCCTGCACTTAGGTGTGATGGCATCTCCCTGCCGTATGGAAGTGGATGTGAGAGTTCCTCAGCACCCAGGATGTGGCTTAGTTTTTTTTCAGAAGGTACCCTATTCTTAGTTATGTTTCAGTAGCCCCTAGAACTGGCTGTCAAGAACTGGGCTATCTACAGGCATATGGTAAAGCCATATGTACATGCAGAGATTTTAATGGTGTAGAAATACAAGTATAACATACCAGTGAAGCATTTCTACTGTGGTTGCAAAACCGAGCCGTGTATCTTCCCTGCTAAATCCAAGTGAAACAAGCCATGGCTGTAACTCCACTTTTGCCATCATTACTGCGTCTTTAGGTGTGGTTTTGCCAACCAGCTCTTGATCGAGGTTTAAACCCTATCAGAGCTGCTCCAGGAGAGGTGGGCAGCCCAGGAAAGGTCTGTGCAGAGATGTCAGACCAACAGTAGGTACGGCAGAGCGACACAGCCATGGTTACAACAGCTCAGCGGTGCAGCCAGGAGCAGAACCGTGTGCCCAGAGCTCCAGCTCCCCTGGGCCAAAATTCCTGCTTCTCCTGGCCCTGGCTTACTTTAGCGGTGGTTCTCAGATTCAGGCGTTTGCCTGCAAAGGGAATTTGCTCTTTCCACTGGCCTGGCAGAATCTTTCTTTATGGATTCATATACTGTCTGGATCCCAAACTAATTTGCGAAGTCATCACATTGCTGATTTCCTTCCTACTCTTAGGGGAAAGGGGTGCTTTCCTGCCATTGCTGAAACGTGTTGTGCTTCCTGGCTGCGACGGCCTCACCATCACAGAGGGAAAAGAAGGGAGGGAGGGAGGGAAAAGAAGATGTTTCTAGGGAGGCTGGTACTGGGGAGCACTGGTTGAGGAGGCACAGAGGGATGTTTCAGCTCCAGGTCTGAACTGGTGAGCAGATCTGAACTGGCGAGGAGAGGTGATGGGAGAAGGCGGCGCAGGGGCACGTCTCTACTGCTGCAGTGCGGCTCTGAGCAGAGCACCGAGCACAGAGGGGGAGTGGGGAACGCTGGAGGAAAAATGAGCACGGCGGGGCATTCTTGATCAGACCCACTAATTAACTGCTTGCTTTTATTTTATTTACTCCAATCTTTCTATTTTTGCATCATTTGTTTCCCTGTTCAAGCAAAACAGCAAGGAACTTTTTAAAATTTAAATTCAGAAGTGCTGGAACTGAGCTCCTGCTGGGGAGAAAGTCCTGGAGCTCTGCTCCTTGATGACTTTTGGGAACGGATGGCAATGTTTCACTGTCTCTCGCTCCCTTCCAAAGGCAGGTACCATTTCTGCTCTGCTGGGGCACGTGGCTCTCATTATGTTATCAAACCTCACAAGCATGGGAACGGAACTGCGATGTCTGCTGCTGTTTGAAAGGACCTCTAAGCTTGAATTTTAGTAGATAACGTATATTGACATCTTCCCATTGTGGGCTTTTCCTCACTTTATATCTATCTTTCCCTTGTATAATTCTTAATTCCTTTTGCACTGTTTTATTGTTTCAGATTCCTGTTCAGATTCAGATGATTTCTCTGTATTTTTTTAGAGATGTTAAGGATACTGTCTGGATGGGTCGAAGGATGTGGTTGTGGGCAGGATTTAATTAAAAATTACGGTTACATGCCCTCAATCTCCTCTTTAAAAAAATAAAAATGCGCTAAATTACAAGTCTTATGTCAAAGTGCTTTGGGAAAATAATGCAGCACAGCTGTCCCCATTGCGCAGATAAATCATGGCTCAGGAGAAATGATTCACCCAAGGTCATGGGAGAAGTCAGTATTAGTCAGGAGGTGGATAAGTTTTTCTGGTAGGATCAGGAACACTTTGTTCCTGTTGCATCCTATGCCACCTTCCTGCAGAAAATGGGGTTTCCTCCAGCTTCTGTTTTTCAGTCTTCGGAATCTCCTTCTGATTTCTTGGTCAAGCTTCCAAGAGAAGAAACTGGCAATTGCTCTGTGAGATGAGGATTAACAGAGTTTACTCAGGTCCAGGGTGAGTGCCCTCCGTGATTCAGTCTAAGGACTCGTAGCTACACCGTCCAGGCGATGGTCATGAAACGCCACTATTGGTGAGACTGCTCCTCTGTCAGGACCCAGTAAGGCTCTGTAGAACAGCTATACCTTCTTGAACTTCCTCTGTAAACTGTGAGCTAATGCAATTGTGAAGAAAAAGGGCGTGATTGGCCAGAACCAAAACTCTTAGGTCTCATCAGCATCTTGTCCCATACGTATTAAGTTTCCCCTGGTGAGAGTGAGGGCCTTCAGCCCAGGTGAATCTTTCAGCATTCTTTCTGTGTTCTCCTTTGGAGATCTGGATCACTTGATCTGTAGAGGAGCTGAATGAAATTACACTCCCAAGTCCTTCTGATATCTGATGGAAGCTGGGCATCGCCCACCCTTCACTTAGCTTAAAAATCTCTAGCAGTGATGTACAAATGGGCTCATCAGAGCAGGCTTCTTCAAAACACTTAATGCCATATTTCTTCAGTCATTAGTATCTGATCTGTGATTGATTCAGCTGCCAGTGTAGGTGGAATTTCTGTTCAATGTGCTGGAGCACTTGGTAGAATTTTTGGGCATTGCAGGACTGGGGGGAGAATAAAGCCTGGGCAGGCAGAAGCCACAGTGGGATGGGTCTGCGACTTTGGTCGTTACAGGCTCCTTAGAAAAGATGTTCCCATGGACAGTCCTTGCCATAAAATGCAGTATTCCTGAGACTGCTCTGGTTTACATTCCAAATTTCCCCCTGCACAGCCCGGTGTCCCAAAGTTACAAAAGAGGTAAATACTAACCCCCTTTAACTTAGAGGTCCGACATAAAAGCTTATTCCTTATTTATCACAGTTAATTCTTCTGGTGGTGCCTGTCACTTGAAATATCCTGCTTTGTCTCCCAGCATCTTTTATCCTTCCTTCTTTCTTTTCCTTTCCTCCTCCTTCTTCCTCTTGCCCTTCTTTCTCCCTCCTTTCTCCCCCTCAGCCCTCGACATCCCTGCGCGAGTTTGCTGCCTCTTGATTAAAATGTTGACTTTAACTTGGAATTAACCTGATTAATGTAATTGAAAGTAAAAGTCTGCTGCTCAGCACTTTGGGTGATGAGTGGAGATGGATTGAGAAAGAAAGCTTTCAGATTGAATACACTTCTCTCCTCTGGCTGTTAATTGCACCGTTTACTGGTACCTGACTCACTGACCGTCAGTGTTTAGTCCAGTTAATGATGATACACAGTCCATACTTTCCAGAGATAATTAAAAAACATTCCAGCAGACACTGTGCTGCAGAGAGCTTTCCTATCTGTCGCAGTCAGCAGGCCCCAGGGGTTAGGGGTTGGAGGATGTAGAGACAGAGAAGGCTGATTTCTGGGTGCAGGGTTGAGGTGGCCTTGGTTTTGCAGGTGTTTCAAAGAGAAGAGGGATGGGAACTGCTTCACGTGTTGGCTTTAGTGTGTCTCCTGATTGTCCAGTATCGTCTGTGGGTGAGCATGAAGGCTTGTGTTGGGGTCGGGGACCTATTTTTATTCTTCCAAAGCATTTTGGCTAAGACATAGGATTTGTAAGTAGAGCTTTCTCCCAGCAATGTCACGTGAGCTGTTACGTTAAGGGTAACTCAGTGCTGAGATCAGTGAGAATTAAGCATTTAAAGGCTCTGTGCATCTCGATGTTGGTCTCTTGTAGCGTACTTTTACATCTGCAAAATAGACTCAGGCTTCCTTACAGAAGGAGAACTCCCAAATGACTGCAGGCAGAGGTTCAGAGAAGATGCCTTGGCTGCCCTATCCCAGAGACTCCCATACGCTGAAGTGGTAGAAAAAAATTCTCTCCAAATATAAGAATCCATTTGGAAGCAGACTGGTAAGGGACGTGGTGAGAACTCTTATATTGCCGAAAGAAGTATTCGGGTAAAAGAGGCAATCTGTACCAGTGCCAGCATTGGTTAATATATTTGCTAATGACCTGAAAAAGGAATGAACAAAGGGAAGAGACACTTGTAGGTGTGACAAAGGTGGGTGGGTTTGCTGATCAAAGTCAGGAGAGATGACAACTTGAGGGGCCTAGCAGCAGTGGATGAGTAGGTAACAGAAAAAACAGATTTACACACAGACGGAATCCTGAAATAATAATCTCTGCCCTCCTGAGTGAGGCGTTATGTTGTACAGATGACATTAAGAGAGTAAGAACTCACTATTTCTGTTGGCACTTTGTTCCGATAGCTCATCACTGTAAATTAAAACCGTGGACTGTATTTTTCATCTGAAATTGTCTGTTTTCTAACTTCCAAGCCACTGGTTCTAGTTAACTCTTTCTCTGCTAGATTGAAGTAGCCCTTTTATATCTTACGTTTTCTGCCTGTTCAGATACTTCAGTTAGACTCAGTGCACACCAAAAGCTATGATTTGCATTTTTTAAATGCCTTATGCTGTCAACTCAGGGGAAAAAAGCTAGATGTCACTGTGACCAGCTCCACAAACCTAAGTATGTCCTCATCCACCTTCTCTTGTCCTGCTGCCATTTCCCGGCACATGGGCTCTGTGCGGTGACCTGACTGTGAGCAGTGTTGGAGCTCTGGGGAAGAGGATGAGATTTTAATGAGAGGAGTGGGGTTAGTTTATATTACAGTAGCAATGAAAGGCTCTTGTGAGACCAGAGCCCTTCTCATGATAGCTTTTGTGTTGTACTATGGGGTTTTTTGTAAAAAAAAAAAAAAATTATATCCCAGAGGTTTTATAATCTAAATGGTCTGGAATTTAAGAAGACTATCCTCTCACACACAGGAAATCATGTTCTGGATTTTAAGTCCACCTAGGGGAGCAAAGTGAGTTCTGTAACCCTCACCTCTTGCCCCTTAGTCCAGCACTGGTATTGTAGAAGCCTCCTGCTTCTTGGTTAGCTTTTTTAATTGGTATTCCTGTGCAGAAAAAGAGTGAAGCACTGATTAGTTTATTTACTTTATTTTATTTATTTATACTGTTCCCTATTCCCAAGAGACTAGGAGTCTGCATGTAGCAGTGGTGTATTTCTATATACTGAAATAAAACTTAAATAGTGGTAACAGGAAATTTTAGGGGCTACAAGGCTCCTTTCCTCTGAGCAGGTAACTCCTCTAGGGGATTTTCAAGTATTTAAATCTGTCCCATTCCAGACATGGTATCAGGTCAGGCATTTGGTCAGGATGCCTGGCCAAAGCATCTGAAAATACTGAGTCCAAGAGAATGGTTTCTTGTCCTACTTCTCTGTCTAAAGGCATGGGGAGGGGTTGGCTTTGTTTTGTTGGCTCTAAGTGGAAACTTTGAAAATACCTGACAAATCCAAGCTTAAAAACAACCAAAAAAAAAAAAAAAAGAGGAGCAAAACTTTGGAGTATGAATGAAGAACTGTGTCCTGGGTGTGTCCCGTGGCCCCTCCCTTTTCATTTTTCACTTTCCATTCCTATATCTGCTTTAGCCTTTGTTTCATGCTCTTCTCCATGTTATCCCATCATCTTTGAACCTTCTCCCTCTGCTCTGTCTCACATCTGCTCGTACTCTTCCCCACCAGCCACTGGGTCCCTTTGTCCATCGCCACTGGCATCTTTATCAGGTTTACCCCTATGGCTCTTCCATGGGGTATAGGAGGGCTTTCATCTCCATTCAACAACAAAAAACCGAAGACTCAGAAGAGCAAAGGGACTTTAGTCAGGGCCACTCAGCGAGTCTTTGGTCCCTAAGACTAGGAGTACTTAGTCACTTAAGAGCTGGGTGACCTTCTTTTAGCTTCTCAGTGGGATTTTTTTCATTGAAAAATGTTTCCCGTCATACTAACAGTGCCAAGACAAGAAGAGGGACCATTTTCTCCTGATGGGCTGGTCCTTGCCCTTGGCTGATGTGTGTGTCCAGAATTGGGATGTAGATGCACCTGAGGGCATAACGAGGGTCCTTGGTACCTGGCCTGCAGGCTGCTGGGTGAGGTCCCAAGGGATGTTGACCCGTCACAGCAGAGAGTGGCCCTGCTGTGGGTGACCTTGATGCTGCACTGAGTCTGTGACAGTAGCTGGATGTGGCTGGTGGGTGACACTCACCGAGGCAGAGCGAGGTGGGAGGATGCTGCCGTGGGACCGATTGCACTGGCACCTGAGAGAGGAGGCCAGGCTGGCTCTTGTTTGCTATTCCCTGCACACACACAGGGAGCCTCGTGCACTAAGTGACATCAAGGCTCATTATTTTCATCAGATGCCACATTTGTAACCTGTTACCGAGTAAATTGTGATAAAATAGACTGGAGCAGCCCAGAGTCTGACTCTCTGTGCTGAGATGGCTGCAGTGAGCGTAGCAGGCAGCACAGAGCCTTACAGGGCTGCTGGCTCCAGCATCTTAAAGGAGCAGGGAGCAAAGGAGATAGGATGAGGCGTAATGGTTTTAAACTGAAAGAGGGGAGATTTAGATAAGATATCAGGAAGAAATTCTTTGCTGTGAGGGTGGTGAGACACTGGCCCAGGTTTCCCAGAGAAGCTGTGGCTGCCCCATCCCTGGAGGGGTTCAAGACCAGGCTGGATGGGGCTTGGAGCAACCTGGTCTGGTGGGAGGTGTCCCTGCCCAGGGCAGGGGGTTGGAACTGGATGATCTTTAAGGTTCCTTCCAACCCAAACCATTCTATGATTCTATGATTCTCACGGATAGTAGGGTGCTGGGGTCAGAAGATGCTTTTTATGCATCTTTGGCAGATGGTGTGTACTTGGGATGAGGGTGAGCTGTGTCCCTTCCACTGATCCCAGGGGGTAGGTCATTTCCCTCCCTCCCTCCCTCCCCTTCTTGCTTCTGGGGAAACTGAGATATGGGGAAAGAGAAGTGACTCACCCAATGTCACATAATAAATGTACAGCTTCATCTCCTAGTTCTGCACCTTGTGCTTGGAGCCAAGAGTGAGTCCCTCACAAGTTATAATCCAAACGGCAGGGTGAAGAGCAGCAAACCAGCAGTTTTCACATTTTCTTTCCCCCGTGTTGGAGTCTAGATGATGTGTGTGACTTGCAGTAACAGTTCAGAGCACAGGAAAAAAACCAAACAGCTTGTTGCTGGGATTTAGTTTTCTGTCTTTGAAGATTCTCAAAGTGTGCCTGGGACATTCAGGTGTTTTGGAGAGGAACTGTGTGTGTTTCCATTCTAGGAGGTACCACCTCTGTTGCAGTTGCTTTGTGCTTCCCTGCCCCACAGATGCAGACAATATGTTTGCCCTACAATATTCTGTGAAGCTGGATTAGATATTATCTTCAGTTTGTATGTGGAGCAGCTGAGGCAATGAGAAGCTAAGAAGTTTCTGCAAGGACACTGTTGTGTCTTTGAGAATTAAAAAGCTGAGAGCAGGACCCTCTCCAGAGCGCTCTCCCCTGAGATTTCCAGTCTCTTTCTCTGTGTCTGACATACATGGAAGTACCTGCTGTGGTTTTAAGGAACAAATGGGACCTTTGGTGGAGATCAGATTTTCCAGTGCTGTGCATAAATGTAATTGAACTGCACCCCGTAGCACGCTTTATTTGGCTTCCAAATAATTATGTTCTTACAGGATTCATAGATGTTCAGCAGCAAATACAAAGATGCTTCACATGTGAATAGTGTGTGTTACTGATGGTGCCGCACTGGAGCGTACTGGACGTGGTTATAATCAAGGTTGTAAATATGGAGTTTCTCAGGAATTTTAATACATCCAAAAGTGTGCTGTGATCCAGAACAAGAATAGTTTTTGAGAAGTTTGACTAATCAGAATGAAGTTATTTTGGAGCAAGGTAAATATTTCACCTCGGCAAAGTCAAGATGGTGTGATTTATTTTTTTTTTTAGAGCCTTCGTGTATTCTGATGTTTTACAAATAGAAGAAAATGTTGAAGTGAAGTTGTTTTCAATAGAAATACAAACATTTATCAGAAAAGAAACAGAAAATATTTGCTTCCAGATTTTTAGAGTTTAAAAATGCCTCTGACATGATCCCTTATAAATATAATAGAAGGTGTGCTCTCTACTCTCTGCCCCAAAGGTCTTACAATTTAAATTGGCAGTTCAGAAGAAATATCTCCCCATTCCAGGAACTGGAGCATAGCAAGATCAGTGATTTGCTCAAGGTGACATGGAAAGTATAAAAAAACCAGCACCAGCTCATTCCACTGTCCAGATGAGCTCCATCTTCCAGGTTATCCCTCATTTTGGGAGCTCTCCGTGATTTCCAAGCTTTACTGCCTGCACGGCTTGAGGTGGGGAGATGGCCAGTGGTTGGGGACAGGAGTGGCCGGCCAGCTCTGCTGCAGCTGTCACTGCACTTTGCTGACAGTTGCTGTAATCCATGGTGCCTGCTTTTATGGTGCTAATTAATCTCCTTTAATTAATGAAATCCTTCTACCTCGTGTTCCTCCCCTTCCTTTCCTCTTTGCCTCTCTTCACCTTCCAGAGCTGAAACCTACCGTCCTCCTTGAGCAGGGGTTGATAAAATCTCCAGCCTTTAAGCATCTCTGTGTACTCGGCTGTGGCGGTGCTGGTGGCTCCATCTGCTTTTCTCCTTTGGTGCAGCAGCAGCTTAATCTTCATGGCCTGTTATCTTTGAAGCACACTTGATTTCTCAAAAGAAAAACAGCTAAGCATTTTAGCACCCGCTGCTTCCCTTCGTAGCCTGCTACATGTCATTGCTGTTTAATCATGGCCTGAGTTTGCAAACACTGTGCGTGTAATGGTGCTCCTTTGAATAGACTTATGGGCTTGATTGGGACAACACATTGCTCATCTGCATCTTCAAACTCCAGGACTGTGTTTCTCTTCTTTAATTCCACTCCTTAAATCCTACTCATAAGCTTTTCTCTCTTCTCCTCATATAGTCTAATTCTTGTCCTCGTGCTATGAAGCTCGTCATTCCATGATGAGTAGATCACGGAGCAGAAAGGAGGCTTGGGAATTGCAGGACTGGATTTACCCAATCCGTCCACCTCCACTCAAGTTACCACTTTTGGTATTCCTGAAAAAAACAAGGAGCAGAGTCATCCTGCACAAGCAGTGCACAACATGCAACAAAAATATAGTTGTCGTTCTGAAGGACGTTCAGTTCATCTTGGGACAAAGAGCCCACTTCTGGACTCGCAGACACGTGTTACTGCTTGGCTGAAAGGTGATAGAAAGTTCCAGGGACCAGAGCCATCGGCATGACAAGGAGAGACTTCTGGACCTCTGCACATTCAACTGAGAATCACAGCATATTTTTTCCTTTTGCAAACCCTGCCAGATACTTTGTTCTTGTGGTTAGATATTAATTTTTTTTTCAACATGTTCTTTCCTCTCTCAATATCTAAGTTTTACAGTTCCTTTCCTCCAGCTCTAGTGGCTGATTTACATACAAAAGGGTGATCAGCTGTGGGAAGAACAGTCTAGCGGATCAAATACTAAGTGACATTAAGTGGCATCTAAATGACATTACTTCGATTCTCTGTTGAGCTATGAGTTGCAGTGTGACCATGCACACAGTAATTAATCCCTTTGCCTCAGCTCCCCGGCTGTAAAATGGGCACGGGTCTGAGTGCCTGGAGAAGTCCTGTGTCAGTCTGAGGCCAAAGTGAGCAATTCCTGTGCAGGGCTGAGAAACTGCAGTGGTGGCATCCATTCAAACATGGCCTTAGAAAGCCGCCAGAAAGGCAGTTGCTATGACTGGAAGGAATTAGATTGCATCTTGTTTGTATGACAGAGCCATGCTTTTACACGACACAAGATCTGCAGAGATATTAACTTTTTTTCTGCTGTTTTTCTGTTCATCCCCATCCTTTTTGGGTCAGAAACAGTGCGACACAGTCCAGTGGAAGGTAGAACTGCAGACTGGCCCCTTAGCACAATGAAGATCCAGGCATGGAAATCAATATAGGAAGATATATCCACGTCGGAAGAACTTTCATGGCTCATGTAGTAGTTTATAGTTTAGTCGGAGAGAAAGAGAGAAAAGCATACTTTGAAGAGTGGTCATAGGAAAAGCAAAAATGCTCTGTCTCGCTGAATGTGTCTGCTCACACTCGCTCTGATTCTCACTTTCCTCATGATGGTGTAAATCCAGAATTGGTCTGTTAAAGTCAACAGGAAAAAATTAATTTTCAACATGTCGTCTTCATGTATTTGGACAAAATCAAGTCATTGGTGTAGCATTAAGTCGTTGTTAAACCAGAAACTGTAAATAGTCTATGAAAGGCATATACCTTGTAGCTTTAAAGGACCAGATACTTTTCCTGGTTTTGCTGGTGTAAATCACAGATGATCCTGTTTAGGTCAGGGTGAATAAAGCCTGATTCAAGATGCAGAAATACCTGAAAAAGGAAGGGAGCAACAGGGACACCCCAGGGGCTTAGTAAAAGCTCTTGTTATCTTTTCTCATGGCTGCATACAGAAGCCTACCCCAACTTTGAGCCTGTCCCAACCCAAAAATAGACCCCTTTGCCTCTGGATCAGAGGCGATTTCAGCCAAGCAGTGACATGGATGTGTTGAACTTTTCTCCCCAAAGGGCAATCTCATCCATCCTTGAAAGGAGACCTTTGGAGCAGCGTGTGCTCTCGTGCCCTGTTGTGCTTCTCAAGTGGTAAATGAGTATCACACAGCGAGAGAGAGAGACCGTGGGGTCTCCACTGACACCAAACACGTCACTGAGCACCCAGTACAATGAGAGCTGGGAGAGCTGCTGGCCTGGGATCAGATGTCAAGGAGAAGTGGCAGGAGGTGAGAAGTGCCAGAAATACTGCTTCCCAGCTGGCTCTGGAAACAGTTTGTGCCTCTGTCCGTCTGCACTCCGATCAAAGCCTCCCTGAATTATTCAGGTGCTCTTTGAAAACTCTCATCATGCAGAAAGTGAAGGCAGCTTGGCTTTACCTACTGGAAAACAAGTGCTCATTGTGAGCTCCAGGGCCAAACCAAGGTTCCTCTGCTCACACAATGATAGCAGCTCCTGCTACCTTTCTGGCAGGAGTTCTTTCTTCTTGTGACACCAGGTTCTCACATGTGGGCTTCAGTAGGTACTTTGCGTCTCATTGTGCCCATCCTTGCACTGCTGTGTCGATGCTGCCTTCCCCCGTGTTTTGGGCATGTGGCAGACCCAGCTGGATCAATGGGAAGAACATTCAGTTCAGCCAAACTACGGTGGCGGGTAGACATGGTGCTTGGAGATATGGTTTAGTGATGGCTTTTGTCAGTGTTGGGTTGATGGTTGGACTCGATCATCTGAAAGGTCCCTTCCAACCCAGGCAATTCTATGATTCTGTGTGCATAACTGTAGGTGAGGGTGGTCTGGACCCACTGAAACCCCCCAGATTCCTCCTTAGAAGTCATTGTCACACAATTGCCAGTGTTTTTAGACAACAGGTGATCAGCATCTCCCTAAGAGAGTCTGTCCCAAGACAAAAGTAAATTTTCAAACCTGTTATTATTAAGTCCTCCATTATCAAAGCCGTTTCATATCTGATTTCCCCTGTCATGCCTCCTTCGTGACGGTGTAGTTTATTTCTGGTGCCAAGTAGGAACATTTTAAAATATTTATCTGTTGTTTTGGCTATTTATAGTATTGCTACAATATCTGAATGACCTCAGCATTACTTATGGTTTCTAGACATTCATGGTTCCTCTTACAAAGAAGTTATAATCAAGTGAAAATTACGTTAATCAAACGAATTACCTTGTAATATGGTCCTCATTCTGAATATCTGAAATATGAGTTTTTTAAAGGCCACCAAATGATAATGGGATACTGAAGTGTCACTTTTTAAGTTTGTTGTTTTCCCTCTCACTTTTCAGACGAAGCACAGGAATGAAATGAACAGAACTAGCAGGAATCTCTGATTTATTTTTTCCATGAAAAAGAGACTGCTGTTTTTGTGACCAATCCTATATTGTAATGATTACAAAAAGTGAAGGGGGTGGTTCCTGTTTCTGCAGGCACACAAACACAAACAGGCGCTTAGACCTAAGAGTCAGTGCTAAAAATCACTGCAAGCTGTACATCCTGCATATCAGCTAAAACCACCTTTGCCCGTGTACACCACTCATTAGCTGAAATTAAAGAGTCTCTTCCTTCTCTCCTGTGAAAGTAAGGAACAAAAAACGTTTTTCAGCTAAATTTCTCTATGAAATATTGGTTGCTACCAAGAAATGAATGCTAAAAAGCACACTTAAAGCCTGATGGAGAAACTCTACTACAGCTGATGTTGGAAGGGATTTGTATAAGGATCCCATGTGACTTAAATAGTCCTTTGTCAGCTGAGTTTCCTGATCAGGCTGTGTCTTCCATAACACGCTAAGATTTATCCGTTACTGGGATTGAGTGTATTGAGAGAGTGGAGTCATAAATAGAGATACAGATAAATACATAAATACAGATTGTCATTGGATCGGATATTCGCTTCCTGGGTCTTGTTGTTTGAGACATACTCTTTAGAGATGTTGTTGGGTCTTGAGGACAGAACCGATACCTCCCCTGGCCTGTGTGAAATATCTCTCTGTTAAGGTAACTGGCACAGTTATTCCAGTTTGTCAACTGGTCAGTGGTGCCATAAGGTGGTTGTTGCCTCTGGGATAGGGATGGATGCAAGGGTCTAGGATGTCCCTCCAAAGTGTCCTCTAAGCTTTGGAAGGATCTGACTGGTAGCTCCAAATCAGGAGGATGCATTCTGTAGATTGTGGCGTTAAACCAAATCTAGTGTGTCATCTGTTGTGCTGGAGGTCTGTCTGAACTGCTGGGTCTGTTCTCCCCTCTGTGTATTGCTAGAGGCTGGGCAAGGATTTCTTGATTCTTTAAAGGGGACCATGGTGGGGTTAGGAGAAGTAAATGGGTTGGACTAGATGATCTCCAGAGGTCCCTTCCAACCCCATATTATTCTGTGACTCTGTGTGTAAAGGCAACAGCTTTTTGCCAAGATAGAACTGCAGTGATTCACCAGCTCAGACTTCTGCTGGAGTTTGTGTGTCCCTGTCGTGCTGCTAAGTGTGGAGGGACGGGCAGGTATTTAGAGAGACATCTGCAGAAGAAATGCACGTAAATCCCTTATTTAAACACTTCCAAGGGCAGAACAGGAATCCAAAACTTTCAAGTATAGTTCTGTGTCTCCAGTTGCCAGAGTAAATCATGTGTGGACTGGAAGTGTTCCGACACTACAGTTCTTCACTGGACACCAGTAATGTCGGAGGAAGAGTTGTTTCTTCTTCAGTAGGCCACTTGAATCGGCGGAGTTGTTAGTGGGAGGTCTCAACTCTGCAGCCCTGGTGCAATATCACCACTCCCAGGATTTCATTGCGTTCTTAAGCTTTTATATGGAGGATGAAGTTTTGGTTCTACTGACCCAATTGGAAAATATGTGTTATATTGGATTAAACCAGAATGGATCCCATTGTTTACCAACCAGAAAAGAGAATGTGAAAAGCAGCCCATGATCCATTTGTAAATCTGCCATATGGTAGAGACACATTTTTGTCTCTTGTTTAAGGGTGAAGATACATCTCAGGGCCTGGCTTGATGTTTCCTGTGAGGGAAGTGAGTGTTTTTAAATCTTAAAGCCACAGCAGGGTGGGGAACGGAACAGGGTAGTGGAGCATTGGGGCTTGGAGAGGTTGTTTAACTTTCGTCATTGCTCTTAAAAACATGCTGGACAAAAAGGTTTAGAAGCACTTTAGTGATCATAGAATGGTTTAGGTTGGAAGGGACCCTAAAGATCCTCCAGTTCCAACCCCCCTGCCATGGCCAGGGACACCTTCCACCAGACCAGGTCGCTCAAAGCCCCATCCTACCTGGCCTTGAACCCCTCCAGGGATGGGGCAGCCACAGCTTCTCTGGACAACCTCTTCCAGTGTCTCACCACCCTCAAAGGAAAGAATTTCTTTCTGAGATCTCAATTAAATCTCCCCTCTTCCAGTTTAAAACCATTACGCCTCATTCTATGGCTCCACTCCAGGCTGAAAACCCCCATCTCTCCCAGCCTGTCTTCATGGGAGAGGTGCTCCAGCTCTCTGAGCATCTTTGTGGCCCTCCTCTGGACCTGTTCCAACAGGTCCGTCTCCTCCTTATGTTGGGGATGGTGGTTGATCTTGCCTTGGCAGTGGCATGGTCTTCATGATCTCCTGAGGTCAACTCCAGCCTTGTTTTCTGTGATTCTGTAAAAGGATAGAATTGTTGTTGTTGTTATTTCTGTTACTACTGTTTGAGGAGCACTTTTTAGGCATCAGAACCTGGTATTTCTGGTGCTGTCCTCACGTGCTGGAGGAAGATGGTCCTGCCCTCAGAGAGCCTACAAGAATGAGTCAAAAGCAGCGGCTGGTATGGACAGCTGAGGGAATACCATAAGGAGCAATGAGACGCTATTGATCTGCGGGATAGACACTACTCATAATACATCAGCAGCCTCACTGCTGTCAGATTTTTGCAGGCATCATGGCTAAGGAGAATTTGAAGGAGGATAATGAGGGAGCTTTGCAAATGAAATCTCCAGGCTCCCACCACCTCTGCTCCAGAGCTGGGCAGCGGCAGGATAATGGTTTGCCTCCCACTTCCCACTGTTCTCGTGTCCCTGCCCACCGCTGCCCGCTCTCACCCAGGGCACGGGGGGTGCTCTCCCAAACTTGCTCCTGGCCCGTGTTTGTGGCAGGATGGCAGAAGACAGAGCCAGGATAAGGCCTGGCCCTCTATCCCACATGCTGTGGGATCTCTTCCAATGACAAGAAGTAAAGTTGATGAGTCTGTATCAAGACAGTGAAGTGACCCCCGTGCTGCTCCACATAATTAATAAATAAAGCACTGGGGGAGTTTTTGCCATGCAGGCTGCTATGACAGGGCTGTCTACGGTGCACTTAAGCATTAAATGACCAATTTCTGTCAGACTAACTTCCCAAGCCTCTCTCTCTCTCTCTCTCTCTCTCACTCACAAAGCTAGCTTCCTCGCTCCCTGCACTTGGAGTTTTTCAGCAACTGATGGCTCCTGGTTCATTTCTGTGGAATTAATTGGTCCCTGAATGAATTCTGTTGACAGGGCAATTTATCATGTGTTTGGGTTGACAGTGTTGGATACCGGTAAAGGGGGGGAGTGGTGTGTGAGTGGGATGAGGGGAGATGGACAGGGTGGGGGTGGGTGGGAGGATGAAGAAGAGGAGGAGTAGAAGAAAGGGGAGGTGGAGGAGGAGATTGTTTAAAAAAAATAAAATGAAAAAGAGAGGAAAAATTCTTTTACTCTTTGGCTTCCTCCAGCCTAACTCAGTGTGATGGGTAATGCACAAGAGGGATGGGGAGAAGACGTGGGGGGAAGGAGTGCCATTTGTCTCATGATGGGAGTCAGGATGCTGCTTTTCTGTAGTTTACACCATGGCTTGGGGGAAAAAAAGGTTTACAAAAAAAACCAACAAAAAACCCCAAAAGTGAAATCCAGTAGCTGTTGTGTGGTATCTCTGGGGCTCAGCCAGAAGCCTCCACGTGTAATACCTACATCTCTACTCCTTATATAAAAGTGAGTGGGAAGGTAGGGACAAACCTGGTTAACCCTCAAAATACTGATACGTGCCCAAATACTGTTTCAGTAGCTATTGAGTGGTGTCAAGCACCTCACAGTGCTTTGGTATCTGCCATTGTGTCTACTCCTCAGGGACATCCAAAGAGGATGTTCCAAAATACTCATTGCTGAGATCAGTGGAAGAGTCACCAGTAACTTTCCTTCTGATCTCACTGGGAGCAGCGTTAGGTCAGAGCTCGGCACTTCTGAAACTGCCACCCTGAGCCTTTAGCTGCAGGCTGGAGGGACCTGCCTTTGTTTCTGGGAGCATGGTGGCTCCGTTTAACAGTGTTCAGTCATCGTCTTTGTCTTGGGACCAAAGGTTTCATCCATCCAGCTGACAAAGCTAGTACCCACATCTTAAAGACCCTAGAGACAGGACTAAATTTGAGCCGCAAACCCCAAACTGGGGGTGCTTAAGCACCAGTGGTGTGGTGATAGATGGTGTCTCCCTTTTTTGTTCAGATATAATGCAAATATAATTCTCATCTGGTAAAAATGGTGCGACTGAGCATCAAGAAGACGGACTGCTTGTTTACGATTGTCTTTACTTTGTTGTTTTTACCCTGACTTTTACTCAAACCTCTAACCTGCATCCTACCAGAGAACATCTGAGCATCAAGTCTTCTGATCTGGCCATGGCAGGGGGGTTGGAACTAGGTGATCTTTAAGGTCCTTTCCAACTCTAACCATTCTATGATTCTAGAGTGCTAATGTGGAGCAGGCAGGGTGGGGAGATGCAGGGGGCAGGGAGCTGGCACAGTCAAACTGCAGAGGAAAATTTTAGAGAGAGACTTTTTGTAGGGCCCCAAGTTTCCTGCCAATTAGAAAACCAGTTAAAGTTGCTGACTTCAGAACAAGTGTACAGGAAAAGGTAGCTGTGCAAAGGAATAGGTGGGGAAGGGAAGGTGGGGAAGGCAAAGGAAAGGGTAAAGGGAAGATTTATTTTCAGACGTTTTTCTTTATCTTCTCTTGGTCCGTTCACTACAAGGAAATGGTGCAGGCAGCTCCTTCTCAAGGCTTTTGTAACAGGTTTCCATTGTTGTTACTCAGGTCAGAAAAGCTGAGATTCATCTGTAGAGCAGGGGGATCAAACCTAGACGTACTCCCCATAGAGATGAGCAGATCCAAAATAACAGCTCTGACTTGAGATAGTGGGTTTAAGGAGGAAACGGGAGTGTGGCATTTTTTTATGTGTGATCCTAAAGTGTAAGTTCTTTGGGGTGAGGAGCTGCTCTATGTTGTAGTGTAAGACAACAAACAAAAATACGATAGGAACTAACATATACAAATGGACAATGGTGGCAATTATAACTGAGCAGTGATTTTTGTGCATAGAAGTAATGCAAACAGACAGAGCTTAATCGGAAAACCTGGGAGATGGATGTGGTGCCTGGAAAGGACTGGTTGAATTGGGAATATCTGTGAAGGGGGAACCTGGTTGGTTACAATCCCACGGACCAGAAACGTTGGTTGCTAATGAGAAGGTGCTTCTGTGGGAGTTGTGTGTCTTTGTATAAAGAGAAACTCCATACAGAGATATGAAGCCTAAATGCAGATTATTTATATAGGGGTATTTTTCCCTCATTAAATACAAGATTAATAGTATTACAGTTTATAAATATGAATCAAAATGAAGAACATACAGTTTGGTAGCAAAGGCTCTGCAACATGGCATACAAAGATCTGACAAGCTCCAGCAGCTCTAGGTTGATAGTAGGTAAATTCAACCAGAAACGATGTGCGTGTTTCCAACAGTGCAGGTAATCACCTGTCAAAATATTTTAGCTGGGGTCCACTGTATTTTCCAGCACCAGAACCTTACTACTTGGTAGCAAGTGTTCCTCAGAAACAGACTGCCCTGGTTCAACCCCAGCCATTGGATCCACAGCAGGAATTAATTCGAAGCAGCCCTATGGGTATCTCGTATTGGAGGCCAGATGAGATGATAATGGTGCACTAGGAGTCTCCTCTGGGGTAGCTGTGGCAATGAACTTGAAAACAGCTCTCTTAGAAGTCACTGCCTGAGTCCAGTTTTACTTACACACTGTTTACATGAGTAGACTCTTTTGACTTCAGAGTTCTGATTGACAGTGATGGATGCAGAACGCAAATCAAGATCCTGAGAATAATGGCTATGATTAGGCTGTCCTGAGCCAGGCAGGTGAACGTGACACAGGACACATTAATGGAGTAAATGGGTATATTTTTACTGATGTCACTGAATATTTGGGACAGAAACACAAATATTTTTATGGAAAATCATCTCCAAATATTGAAATGATAGAGTGAAACAATACAAATCCTTCTGTATTGTGAAATGGAGATGAAAAACCTCTTGTGGTTGAAAAGACAATGATTCAAAACTGAAGTCTGCTTAAAATAATGGAGACAAACTGGACCAAAGTAAGTTCCAAGCAGGTTGTGTATAGAACTAACAGGGATACAACAGGTAGCCATCCCAAATGGCAAGGCAGATGGCTTACAAATTATTCAATATGCAGCTCCTGCAGCAATGGCTCCGATTAGAACTGTAGGCCAGAGTTGCAGGCTGAGTTTCCTTGCTTTTAATGCTAAACCTGTGGATTTTGGAACATAGGATTTGTAAGACTGGGCCAGGCTCATATTTTGCCTGGTCCACCATGTGTTCCTCTTAAGAGGAAGGCAGAAGAACTGTGCAATGGAAAGATGTAGGAAGAATCTGCACTTTGTTGGAGCTCAAGTAATCTACATATTGGCTTAATCCCAGGAATGTTCATATTTTTCCAGAAAGCCTGTTGAATGCTAATAACTCTGGATTACTTTTTTTTTTTTTTTTGAATTTATATAACTGTCCTGTCTTTTCTGGAGTCTTGGAAACTTCCTGTGGTTACAAATTCACTTAGTCAAAAAACACAAACCATTGAAGAAAAATTTTAATCAGCTTTGAATTTGCTGCTTTGTAATCTAATCAAGTGTCATCTTTTTCTTGTGTTCTTGTGACCTGCAGGGTCTGGTTCTGCTGAGGAAGCCTCTGGCGTGGCTTCTGGGGAGCGTTCAAGAACCAGTTTGATGAATTCCAATTAAGAGTCTTCCTGACACCAGGGAATGCAGAGGTCAAAGAATGCCCTGAGCAGCACAGCAACAGACCACGTGGAGCACAGATAAAGGTAAGAAAATGGCTTAACTTTTTAAAAGAACTGAAAATTCCTGAAATCATGAAAGGGATTTGAATTTGGAAGGATCTTTGGGTGAATGGTTCAGCTGCAATTTCTTCCTGGAGCCTGGAAGAACTTGATAAAGATTCTTGTATACTTGGTGGAGAAAATAACAGTGATAAAAATGCTTTGCCTCGTTATGTGGTGTTTAATCTGGACTGGAAGTTTACAGGAAGTTGTAGGCAGTCTGATCAGAAACAAGAGCTTTTTGTAGTCATGGGAGACTTGCAGGGAATAATTATTGTGGTTGCTTGAACGTAAGAGATTCCTGAGTGCGTTTTGTGTGCGTTTGTGATTCCAGTTAAAGCTGTGGGAAGTTTGTTGCTCCTAAAGATCCTGACAGAGGTGTTCTAAGACACACCACCAGTGCCTGGTCTTGGGAGAGAAGCAGGAGACCTTGGTATGTTGCTAGAGATGACACCAGTCTGTCTATCAATTTGGCTTTAACCAACTCTATCATGAAAGGAAATTCAGGGGACTAACCACCCAGCCAAGCAGATATTCAGTTGTGAGCAGAACTGGCAGGTTCTTGCAGACATTGGTAGAGTTGACCTCTGCCTTTAGCACAGCACAAGTGACTTCTCATACCAAGATTATAGTGTTAACTGAGCTAGATGGAAGCCCTCCAGGGAGTCTGAGGGTCTTAACCTCAGTGTAGATAACATCCATCTGGCTGCAGGATAGAGAAACAGTAGTGACCTTGGACAGAAAGGTAAAATCTCATTGCTTGAGTTGAGGACCATAATTGATGGCATAAACAAGTTGGTTGTTGTCAGTATCATGCATTTTCAAACACCAGAGCCATGCTGGAATCCACAGCAGAAACTACTATGAGTAGTACTACTTTGGCAGCTCAGACAGTAGCAAGAAGGAGCACTTTTGCAACATGTTTATTCCAAGGACATGGAAGCCTCCATGGATGAGGTATGGGTCATGCTTACAAAAAGGTGACGACTAGTGCTTTTGTTTTCAGACTGTTTCCATCTCTCCTTCTAATGACCGTTTTCTTCTTACTTTGGCCTCTTCGGTCTGGGTTGTATCTTAGGTGATTTGTTCAGCATTTGAGTGAGAGATGGCTGAGAAAAACTCACTTTGGGGGAAAATTATAATATAATGGAAATAGATGGCAGAAACAATAGTTGTTATTATTTTGGCCCTGCTAAACGAAACTAGAATCCAACCATTTCTTGGATCAGTTTAGAAGCAAGCCCTGTTAGTCAAGACCCCTGGCTGGTTTTGGGTACCTTGGGAGAAACGGTGTCAGGAAAAATATTCTTCATCTTTGCTAAGCAAACCGCATGATCAGTGGCTTAGAGATTCACCACATTTTTGTCACGTTGAAATTGGGTTAATGGGACAAAGTGAGAGGACCTGCAGTCACAACAGTTGTGTCTGAGGAGAAGGAGGAGCATAAGGAAGTTTTGCATCTGTATGGTTTTTGTCAGTAAATGTCTCCTCTGTGAGCAGCGTGGGAATTTCAAACTGAGAGGTGTCTGTTTTGGCAATTTAAGAGCTTGAGAATCCTTCTGCTGCTCTGGAGGCCCAAGCCCCCCAAAAATATTTTGCTGTTTACTGTTTGTTTTGTGGTAGCTCTTTGAGACCTCTGGTGTGGGCCAGGAGCCCAGCACATTCTCTGCTGTGCAGACATAAAGCAGGAAGAAAATTCCTGGTTATTAAGTAATAACCTTAATTCTAGTGAGAGTGATCACCTGAGACAGACTGAAGGGGGAGCATAATGAAATAGTTGGAGCAGAGGGTATAATTTAAGTCCCTTCTGATTTAGAGTAAAACTTACAAAGAAGTGGGATGGTGAGTATGTATCCTAGCAGGTGGTAGAACAGGGGAAGATTTTCCTAATGAACTTACAGAAAAGAATTTTTGAAGAAAGGTACATTAAAAATAAATTCATTAATTAAAGCCCAGGTCTGTTTAGACACAGAAAAAAAATGCTGGATAGATTTTCAGGGATCTTTAGCAACTGTTGTTAGATAAATTTTCAAAAAAGCTCATTGTGTTGTGTACAGCTGAGTGTCCCGAACACTCCTCAAAGTCTTCTAGTGACAATACTGGTCTGTATGTGTTTACACACCTCGCTCACATTTAGATCCTTTTGAGAAGGTGGTCACACCTTTGGAATATTGTGACAAAAGTGAAACCAGATAACAAAAGATGATACCATTCAGAATACTGGCCAGTTTCTTATGGTTACTGGGCAATGAAACCTCAGAGTAGAGTACTGGGATGGGAATAAAACATGGAAGAAGATCTCACTTTGCTCCTGATTACATCTGCAGCAAGCACAGATGGCTCCTGATCTGGGAAAGTGCTGGGCTGTTGGTGATTTGGGAAAGTTGTGGTGTTTGGTGAGATCCCTGGACATTTTAGATCCACATTTAGACTCTTTTGGGAGCCTCAGCCACGTGTGTCCCTGTACGAATAGCTTTATGGCTGTTGGTTGGACTATCAGTGTGCTTCTGTGAGCTGTCTGTTAGCACTTTCCATCCACTATGTAACATCCTGAAGTTTCTCTTCTGTTTTGTAACAACATTTTCCAGCTGATTTGCTTAGACTTTCTTTACATTATGCATATTTACCTCCCTGCTGGAAAAGGCTGCAGCAGGTAGAAAACCTGTGCTGAAGATTCATTATCTTTTCTTGCATTTCCTCTCTCGAGAGTCTGGCAAATCTTTCAAAGTCCATCAGGGAGGTGGATGTGAGAAACCACCTCTTGTCTCTTCCCGGAATGCGATTCCTTCCCAGGATACTTCTGCTAGGGCTAACTGGTGGTGGCCCCCTTTGCTTTTATTCATACCTACATAAAGGGCTGGAGGATGTAGTCTGCTGGCCTGGCTGGTGAGATTGGGTGTCATTCCTTTTCTGGTACTGGTTGGGGGGGCAGCGTTGAACGACTCACTTCCTCTCTGTTTTGTCGAGTGATAAGTAGATGGGTGAGGACAGGAATGATGTCTTACTTTGTACAGTCCATAACACATGGAGTTGTTGTCTCGGTATCTCTAGGTGCTATTGGAATATGGTTCATAATCACAATACACAGGGGACTGTAACGTTTCTTTTGTGCTACTTTCTGTACTCACTCAGTACCCCCTAAGTTGCTGGCTCTAAGCAGTATTTCAGCCGTCTTTTCAAGACTCCAAACGATGATGTACAGATTGTGTTTTGACCTCATACGTGTAGCCCAGTGAGCGTGTATGCGAATGCTAACTAGCATCATCTGGTCAATGTTTTACCAGATTCATCTCTCACATGAAAACCGGTACTTTGTATGCCCTGTTTGGCAAGGCTCAAACGCTCAGTAAGCAAGAATTGCTTTCCTCCACCTGCAAGAATAATGACATGAGCTTAAACGTCATAAAGAGCTTTTCTTGCTGTTTGCTTTCAAGCTATTTCCCTTGTCTTTTGAGCCTGTAATTGAAGCAGGACGGTGGAAGCACATGGGCTCACGACAGGTTTAGGAAGGCTGAGATTTTCATCTTCTATATCCTGTAACAGCAGCAAAAGCACAAAACTTCCATGAGACTCGTGAGGCAGCTGTGAGAAATAGTAACGTCCCGGATTCTCGTTTTGAGAGAACTGTCTGGCTACTGCACCACCAGGACAATTTGCCAAGACACTTACACAAACAATGTAAGTGCCATATGATGGCAGAGCTGTTTCGAGGAAAACAAAGTGGAAAGAGAAGATAGAGGTGCCTGAGATGAGGTTTGTGATGGGGTGCTTGAGAGACAACAGAAATCCATCATTGAGCAGCAGCTCTGTGGAAGAACAAGTTTCTTGAACGGTTCAGTGGCGACCTAATGCAAATATGCAAATGATTACACTTTGAAAAATTAGGTTAAATTCTCTTTTTGAATGCAAAAGAAATTATTAATAAAAATTCAGCACCCTTTTCTGGGGCACCCAGCGGAGTTCAGTTTTCCAGTGAAAATTGGGCAAATTGAGCTGTCTCCTGAAGCCTGATCTCTCTAGGGATCATTCCCAGGAGTATCATCAGCTCCGAAGTGCCCCAGCTCCTCTCGAGCACCATGGGAAGAGGCTGCCCAGAGAGGTGGTGGAGTCTCCGTCTCTGGAGACATTCCAAACCCTCCTGGACATGTTCCTGTGCAACCTGCTCTGGGTGGACCAGCTCTGGCAGGGGGTTGGACTAGATGGTCTCCAGAGGTCCCTTCCAACCCCATATCATTCTGTGATTCTGTGATGCTGTGATTCTGTGACATGCAAGGCCTCATTCAATCAGTCTTTTCCAGCAGAGAGGTAGAAATTCTCCTCCTGGGTGGGTGACCAGAGAGGCAGCACAGTGTGCACAGCAGCTTTGGGAAGGGTTTTGGGATATGTCCTCTCTCTCCTCTGTGGTACCATGGCTCAGTCCCCAGAGCCCCAGGGATGCAGCGTGTCACATTTACTGCTCCTGCTACATCCTTTCAGCCACCAGAAAACCCGCGTGGTTTAAGAAATCAAAGCTTTCACTTCAGATGTGGAAAAAACCCCACGTCTGGAACAAAAGGTGATGCCAGTTCCTGGCCTCTCAGCAGAGCCGTGAGGAAAGAGCCGAGCTGCAGATTGCATTGAGAGCGAGGAGGGTAAACTCCCCCTTCCTCCCTTCCTACCCCGGCCCCAACCCAGCCCCCAGTAAGGCTTCATCTCCCCGTGACTGGAGTCCCTCTGAGCAGGATGCTGAGCCAGAGGAGTGACAGGTGCCTCCTGATATGCCTAAATGAGAAGGACCAATCGGAGGAACCTGCCCAGCTTTTGTTGTCATCTGGCTTTGCTCACCAAAGATGGGTTTGATTGACAGATGCATCAAGGTTCACAGTTTATTGGTTTTTGCAAAAGAGCCAGATCTGCCAATTTAGACAGGGGAGTGACACAAAACTTTCCATCTAAATGGACTAATTTTACCACAGGGAATTCCCAGGCAGAGCGCGCCAAGGCAGGCGCAGTCCTGTTTTATTTTTTAACAAGGACTGAATGACAAATATAAACGACAGTTCTAGGCTGACGGAACATCAGCATTTGACACTTCACAGGGGAGCGGTGAAATAAACAATAGGCAGAGAAATTGAATTAGAATCAGATGAGAGTCAGCTAGAGAGGGAGAGGAGGGCCTGATTCTCTACCAAATCATTTCTAAAAGAGCAAACTGAATACTAAGTAGGTATAACACGCTCACATCCTGGTTTATTAACAAATTTAACCTCGTGGCGTATCACACTCGCGTGGTATAAATGGATCGCTGGACAAAGGTGGCTGGGAGGGGAGACCAACGCACGGGGAGTGGGAGCGTGTGAGGGGTTTTTATTCGTGGCGATGCAAACCCCTTGTGATAACCTTACCCCGTGGTACTAATAGAGTCTCCGAAGTTAGAGAGCAAAAAGTATGACAAGTTCATTGAATTTCTCTCCTGTTCCCTCTGGCACATTGCCTGTGGAGCTCTGTCTGATCTTCCTGTATTCTGGCCCTTGGTAACTTTTGGGTACCCAACATCGCAGCCTTGGCTCAATTCTTTTACCGCTTTCTTTCATTTTTTTCTTTAATCTCTAGGACTTTTCAATTTAAAACAGGCAATTCATGACATTTAAGAGGAATGATTCTATGCGGAGTCGGTCTGGGACTTCTGAGTGTGGACTGTGTCTGCTTGAGATAAAAGGTTGTCTCAGCTGATAGCATTACCGAGGTATTACCCTATTTCTACTCAGCTTTAACAGAGGGAGAGGATATATAAACTTTCCCGATGGGTTAGACAGCTAACTGTTTGTTAGCTAGACATTGCTGGGTAGAAATTTGGATTCCTGGATTTTATGTCATGCTCTGAGATTTGAAGCGTATCTAGAGAAGCGATTTTCAATCTTTTTCAATTAGCAAACAGTAAGAACAAAAAACAATCAGGAGAAGAATAGCTGCCAGAATAGTGCATCTAGGTCCATAAGCTCACTTTTCCCAGTTACATTAAGAACATTTTCCTTAAAAATAAACTAGAGATTTTAAAAACCTAAGTTAAAAACTGCTGGTCGTGGTGTTAGAGAAAGAGGCATGAAAATGAGGATTGATTTGCTTGTTAATGACGATTTGACTTTCATATATGAGTCTGAAAAATGCACATGTGGAAGCTGCCTTATTAGCTGGGCGCTCTAACCATGGCTGGTGTATTAAGGAGATGCCAAATGCAGGTCTGTAGGTTCTGGTGGAGGAAAAATACTTCCTTCCTCTGTGCACGGAGGTGCTGCATCTGTGTGAAATGTCTCACCGTCCAGTCCTACCCGCTTTGGGTTTGCTGTGTAGGTTCAGGTTCTGTTTGTCTTCCTTTCCCGAGTGTTCAACAGGATGCCTTTGAAATTGGTCTCAGGCTGCAAGCCATGATGTTTGTAATATTTCATTGTTGGTGTGTTTCTTTAAAACAGAACGACTTGTCTCCTTTTGAACAGGCACAGGGGCAAAGCCAGAGCAATTCTCATGCAGATAATATGTTTTGAAGGGAGACCATTTAGAAGTGAAGCCATTTTTTTAATGTTTCGTGAGGGAAGGCTTATCCTTCAGCCAAGACTCGTGCGTAGCTCTCGGTGAAACCGTGGCTGTGCGTTGCATCAAGACAGTCCCTTGAAATTTTTCTCCTGGGGATGGAAGCCACGGGCGGCTGCAGTTTTGGCTGCTCAGCATTTACCTACAAAGCAGCAGAAAGTCAGGCTGCCTGGAATAAAGATGGATGTTGCTTCTGTCCTGAAACCTGGTCTTCCTCTCAGAGTAGTGAAGGGGACTGTGGAGAGCCGCAGAAAAGAGTAAGGACAGAGAAGGTCCTCTGGATGTGGGGGAAAGGAGAATGTGGAGAGGCCAATAGCGCCCAAGCAGGGATTGTGGGGTGCAGGATGTTCTTCCCAGTGTGCATAACAAGGAACATGTGAGGGTTTATACATAAGAGCGTAAAAGGAGGGAGAAGGAAGGAGGGGGGTTACAGAGAATCCATGTTTTCCACATGAGGGGCAACAGTCCTTGTGTTGAAGGGGGATCTTGAAGGAAAGAGCAGAAGATGTGGCAGGAGACAGAGGGTTGCAAGAAGTAGCCAGGGTTGACAAGGAGGGGTTCTCCTGCTACAGGGAAGAGTGGAAAAAGGTCTTCTCTAAGCAGCTGCTATGGAGTGAATTTGCAGATAGAGTTTTGAACCCAAAATGATCACACATGCTTTAGATGGGCAGCTTCCACCGAAATGTCATGCAGCAGAAGGCAGGAAAAAACCCAAGTCTTTGAGAAGCTTTGGTGTCAGACCAGCTCTGTCAGCCCTGCTGGGAGTTACAGGGCCATTTCCAGGCTTTGTGACATTTGAGCTGCTTCCTAAAGCAACAGACCGTGGGGTCCCCGTGATGCGGTGAGATGCTCACTTTTCACGATTCGTGAATTTCTGGCTCTTGCCATGGAAGAGGCACAATTAATAATGTAGCTATATTTGACTTCTAATTTGAGTGTTCTCAAGAAGTCTATGAGTTCTTTTGTTTTTATTTTATATACATGTATATAAATATACATATATACAAAATGATACCTGGTGTTATATACAAATTCCATGATTTCCGGTCAGTCTTGTGATTTTTGTGTGTGCTTTGTCATGATTTTCAAGTGTGAGGGGCTGGCAGTACAGGCTCTAACCACCTTCCTTTGCTTCGCTGCAGACAGCTCCTGAATCACAGAAGTTAACTGTCCTGAGGATATTCCCGGCTTTTTTTCCTAAAGCGGACAAGGGTTTATGGACAGACTCTTTATTATGCATATCTTCATTAACCGCTACTTGTGCAGTGAGCTGATCCTTCCCTTAATATTTTATAATATTTTCCTTTGGATATAAACATCATCATTGTGTAGTTTTACTAGATGATAGTTTTCAGGATAATTTTCTTCCTTTAAAGCACTGGTGCCCTGTTTGCTGTTCTTCCATTTTTACCATTCCCCAGAGTTGTTCAGTACTGATTGTGTGTCCAGTACATTCATCCACTAGCTCGATTAATACCTTCAGATGGGTCTTGTCTTTCCTTGCCTACACCTCATTAAAGAACGTATTTATTTTTAAAAAAAGGTTGTCATCATCTTAGAATGTTCAAACTTTTCTTTATTTTTCTTGCCAGAGCAATTATAAAGGGGATTTCTTCACTTAGTGTTGCATGATCTCTTACAATATCACTTTCCTCGTTAAGAGACAGACTGGGCTGCTCTTTTTAGTTTCATCACACAACATTTTCACACCGAGAACTCCCGTTGATTATGCAGGATTATTACAGGAACATAATACTAGTTGGGATGGTAGAAATAGCTCTTTCATGCAAGTATTTCTTTTTGCAAGTTATATAAGTTCTTGGAAGTTGAGAAGTTTTGCTCTGGTTCGACTCTCGGTGATGGAGATTTACTCTGGACTGTCAGGGTGCAGTTCTCTGGGCTGTGTTAAGTGGGATACAAATGAGATGACAATGCAAGGTCTAAATCTTTCTTCTGAGATTGTTTTACCAGGATGAATTTTGAAAATCCATTTTTCTTTCTTCTGGTGCTCATGTCTGTTGATCCTTAGCCTGTCTTTCACCTCTGACAGCAGATGTACCTCAGTAATTCCCTTTGATTCTAGTTTGTTTAACATCCAGCATCTCACTTATTAATCCACTCTTTGATTCTTACCGTCTAAACTTTGGTAGAGAAAGATAATTCTCATGCACAAAAGATTCCAGAATTTTGGAATATGGTTTTGTTTTGATTTGGAGCACAAGCAGGGGTAGTGCATCGCATCCCGGGCCAGGCTGTCTCTCCCCCTGGAAACCCGGGGTCTCCGGCAGCGGGAGAGTTGCCAGGCAGTTTTACTGCAGCGTTGTGGAAATTGAATTGCTTTTACAGACTGTTTGGATTTCAACAAATTGACTTTCACTTATGGAAAATGCCCTGTTGGAGGATTTTCAGCCTACTCTATTAATACTGCAAGGGAAAAACATAAACTGAAACAAAAGGAAATGTTTTAACTCTCTGACGAGCAGAAGCTTCATGAAAGCATTTGATTTTGTGGCAGCGCTTTGGCACAGGCTTTCCTTAAGATACACACGCACCGGCAGAAAACGTGGCCCGCTGGCTTTCATAAGCCGTTGTGAAAATACTTTTCAATGACTAAAAATTGAGAAACAAAATTGATTTAGCCTAGCCTGACTCCTTGCTACAGTTTTGCTCCGCCTCTGTGACCTTAAACTGCATCTGACTTCCTGGAGAATTAATGCTTGACTGAGGAAAAATTGAGTGAATCCCTCAGTATTTGGTATGTTTATAGCATGCCTTAATATAATGCCTGGCTCTTTGTTAGGTGGACGATGAATAGCTTGGAGAATGGGTTATTAATGACTTTGCATTTGGTTTTGCCCCTCGATTGACCAAGACAGATAGAGATGAGGAGAGAGCAAGCTATAATGAAACATCAGGCTAAGAATTCCTCTTGTGAAGCTAAACCCAGGGTAGCAGAGAGGTGGGGGTAAGACCAGAGAGCTGCCAGGCAACCTCCCTGTGCTGAGACAGCACACACAGTCCCCACAGGAATCTGATGGAGCATCAGGGCTGATTGTGGAAGACCTTAAGTCCTCTGAGAGACACGTTGAGCTGGTGTTGCCCATCCCCACTTGGTGTAGAGGGGAAGGGGGCTCTGAGTTTCCCCACATCCTTCAGATATTGCAGCTACCCAAGAGCATTTTGATTTTTCTGAACTACCTGGGGGACACCTGATGTGTTATGGGTCGTTGGGAGTCAATTGAGGGAGATTGATAGAAGAAGGGAGCCCTGCTGGCAATGAGCAGGAGCAGGGTGGGGGCTCAGAGGCTGCATTGCAAGCATCTGCCGTGCCTTCCATCACACGGCGAGGTGGTTGTCAGCAATCACAGCGGTGTTTACACAGTGCCCAAAGGGTGGTAGGTGCAAGAAACATAACATCCTGGAGACCTCAAGGGGAATTCTCTGGAGAGAGGAGTGCTGACAAAAGGAGAGAGAGAGTAGGAGGAGGAGGAGAGGGAAAGAGAAACAAGCCAGAAGCCACAAAAATGACATACAAAAAAAAAAAAAAATTGTTTTTATTTCTCATGTGCACAAAAAGAGAAAAGAAAAGAGTCAAACAGAACTGAAGCGATGAGGAAAAGCCAAGAGTGGCTGCAGCAGCCTAGGATGGATGTGACCCTGCACCTGGCACTCTCCCCCTCCCCTCCCCGGTCGCGTGTCTAGCTTAGCCTGGAGAGCATCGGCAGAGCTGCTGGCGGCTGGATTTGTCGTCACTTCTGTAATTGTCATTGTTTGGTCCCTCCTTCCTGCTTTGCAAGTTTTCCACCGTCCTGAGCCCAGCCAAGGAGCACACTGTGGGGTTTGTGGGGTCCCTCAGAAGCCCTTATTGTGTCAGTGCCAAAGGGGGCAGCTACAATTCTTACTTCTTTTCCCAGAGGGGTGCTTTTCCTTAGGGACAAAAAGGGTGGGATTTTTCCAACAGTTCAGCAAACCAAAAATTCCTTTAGGGAAATGTTTATGTGCATATATAATTATATACTCAAGAGGAGAAAGAGGTGCAGGGTGGGGTTTTTTTTTTATGTTTTCCTTTTGTCCTTTAACATCCTCACGTTCATGTTGTGATTAATTCTGAAGTCTTACTCTCAATTTGAATCATGGCTACCGATGGGTCAGAAAGCATGCAGGCTTCTCCCTGTTCCCGCAGCAGGGCTCATCGCCACCAACCTTCCCCAAATAGATTTACAGGTCACAAGGGTGTCAGCTTTAATGCATCCACCCTGTGCAAACCTCCCTCCTTCTTGCCCCGCGTCCCGTTGGGCCAGAAGGATGTGGGAGCTTCAGAGAACAGACCTTGAAAGTGCTGCCCAGTTTGAAATGCCATGGTCCCTGTTGCTTCCAGCGAAGCATGGCCTTGGAGAACTCACGAGGTTCTTCCCCCGTGAAAAAAATGGTGAGAGGAGGAGATCCAGTCACACGTTTCTGCTTGGTCCATTAGATAAAGAAAACATGGGAACAGAGCTAAGAGTGACAGGAAAAGAAAAAAGTGAAGGGAGAACTAAGGAAGACAAATAAAGAACCGAAGAATGATTTGTTGAGAAAAAGGAAAAGAGAGAAATGTAATGGAAACATTCATTATTATTCAGAATAATACTTAACACTTTGATAGAATTTTCTTTCCAGGATCTCAAAGCACTGAGCCAGTGCTAATTAATTCAGCTGTGCAATCCCCCTGTGAACTAGGAACTATTGTTATCCCCATTTTACAGAAGATTGGAATTGAGGCATAGGGGGGAAATTGGACTTGACAAAGGTTCTCTAGAGCCAGGAGGAGAATTGGGGAGTTTGAGTTCCCAGATACCTGCTCTCATATCAGTCATGCCGTTCCCTCTCTGGATAGAAAAGTGCATTGGGAATGAAGAATAATAAAAGAGAGAAACAGAAATGGAATGGAAAGAGGGTGTGAGAAAGAAATGGGAGAAAGGGAAGAGACAGCAGAATGGAGGAGAGCGACGTGAGTCATGGACTTCACTGGATTTTGCATAGTGATTTCTTCCTCCAGTTCGTTTTCATTTTTTCCCGTAAAACTTTTTCAAGAAAAATGAAAAAAAAAAAAAGAAAAAAAAGTCCACCTATAACAAAGCAACTGTTGGCTTGTTGAGGAAGGGGATCCTTCCAAGGTTTGGCTGTTCCCTCAGGTTCTGGATTTGTGCTGTGCTTTATTGAACACATCGTTTTGTTTTCAGTGAGCACAACGAGACTTGCACAGTACAGACAGCGTGTTCCTTATCTACAGGATGAGACGAGGCTGTTTTAATAACTACCATGATGAAGATGGAGATGAACTTATATACAAGAGGAATTGCCTTCACATTACACACATTATCTTCCTACAAAGCAGCAATTGTTTTTGCAAATAACATAATATTAAATAATTGGTAGAATTTTTGCGTTTCCTGCATAGTCCAGTCTAATGGAATCTATATGAATATTGATGGTTTTCTTCTGCATAATATCACCACATAAATCCCTGTGTCAGCTACTAGACTTTAGCTATAATACTGCTTTACAATGCATCCACCGACTGTAAATCAAAACAACCAACACAAGAAACTCTTTGGCAAATGTAATTCAGTACATTCGCATGGGGGTCTACAGATGGTGGTGGAAGAGGATTAGACTGCCCAGTCCTTTGCATAATTCTGCTTTCCTTATAATTTTTTTGTGGTCAAACTACATGCCGTACTTAGGAACTTTTCCAGCCCAATCCAATGCCTGGTGGAAATCCTCTTTGTAGTAGTGGAGTTACACCAACAATGGATTTGGCCCTCCGAGGGTCAAATCAAGCCAGCCGTGAGTGAGCCAACCCAAATCCTGCTTTCCTACCCCAGCTCGTGTCTCCAGTTTAGCGAAACACCGTTATAAATACCAGCATTTCGGAGCTGCTACCTTCTCTTGAGGTAGCCCCTGGGCTGCAGGTTGCCAAGTGTGAGGCGTGAGGGTCTCCTTTTCTCTAGCCTTCTCGGGGGGGGGGTTCCCGTGGCTGCTCCTGGGATTTACTGCCTCTGCCCCCACCACCCGCTGAGGTGGTACACCAGCGGAGCAAAGGCTGTACTGGGAGACTAAAAGGGAGACTTTACTAACAGGGTCCAGCATCTGTCCGGTGTCCGTGGAGGAAAACAGAAGGAGTGGCGAAAGTAAAGTTTTAGAAATTACTCAGAATTTTCTTCTCGTATAGAATAAGATGAGATAACGGGCCAAATTCTGGTCTCGGTGAGGGTGTAACAACTCTGCTATTTGCAGCAGGTTACTCAGAGGTAAGACATGCGGAATAACACTTTTAATAGATGAGGAGTAACCTCTTTGATTTTATTCTGTACAGGAACAGATTTTAGCTCTATATCTTCTATGTAAAGATTCCCCCTCCCCCCCCCAAATACCCTTAGCGTTTGGGCACCCCGTTAAAGAAGACACAGACCTATAATCAGCTAGAGCCATGCAAGGGCTAAAAGTGTTAAGGTGAGAGGGGCCTTTGGGATCAACACAGCCGTTTACTGGTGATGGATTTCATACAATACGAGTTAAACTTGGAGACAGAACACCGAGTCCACAACCGCCACCTCCTCCGAGGCTGGGAGCTCGGGATTTCACACAGAATGTTGGCTGTACAGATTGCTCCGCTGTTCACTTTTATGCCCTTCGGGGGTGGGAGTGGGTGGTTTGATTCTCAATCCTGTCTTTGTCCGCGGACGGTAGCCCACGAGTTTTAGCTGAAACCTCTCTAAAACAACAAGGATCTATTTTGGCAGACTTGATGCCCTGGGGACAGGCTATAGCTGCCTTCGTGTTTTCTTGGAGTATTTTTTAGGAAGTGTCAGTGCAAGGAACAGTTTAAGAGTTTGCTGACGATACAGAAGTAATAAGCATTTCTATTGACAGTTAGCCTTTTGCAGAACAGTGTTTGCCAGTCACTTGGGAACCAAAAAGAGCAGAGAATCCCTAGAGAATCATCAGGAGAGCATTTGGGATTAAGGGGTAAATATTAGGGTGCACAATATAGGATTGAAGATGAAAAGATGGGGCTGTAGGTTGGGACTGGCTGATAGGATGCGGGCGTATGGAATTGGATGGAGGCCTATAAATGAGGAGGTGTATGAGCAGATGGACTGGGGGTCGAAGGGGGCCCATATAGCGAGCTATAGTGGTTAGGAAATTAGGAAATTAGGTGTTGGGCACAGATAATGAGGCTGTTGTCACCGGCTGTGGGGATCTGGAGAAATGGGTGTGGGACGTATCTAAAATTGCGAAAGTTGGGATGTGGGTGAACTGGAGTCGTCACGGGTAGAGGGGTTAAGGGAAGAAGGAGCGGCGGCTAAGGGCCAGGGAACCAAGCAATAAATCCCAGCCAATCCTGAATTTGTCCATCTCCGTCTCAGCTGTCCAGAGGGCAATCGGGTGGGCCCACATGAAGCCCCACACTTTCCTTTCCACCACACAGCGCAGTTAGAGCGCAGCTGGGCTTGTTTTCTTTGTTTGCCAACCAGTGACATGGAAAAAAAACGTTTGTTGACTCAGAGTGCCTTTCTTTTTTTTTTTTTTTTTGTCGACTGATGTGTTTGGTAACTTTGTCAGATGTGACTTGTCCACACTGCTCCCCAGAGACAGGATTTGGGAAAGGGGCAGGAGGAGGAGGAGGAGGAGGCGACAGGGGTGGAGCTGGCATCCAATCCTCTCCAATACCACCATCCCATTGTAGTGCAAAACAGAAAGGAAACAAAACCCTAGAGTGAAAGAGGAGCATCAAACGTCAGAGGAACTTGTCTGCCATTCAGGTGGCGGGGAGGGATGGGATTTGGAGTTTTATTTTTGTAGGGTTTTTTAATTATTATTTTGGTTTTTTTGTTGTTTTTGTTTGCTTGGGTTTTTTAGAAAATTGGGGATTGGTTCTTTTTTTTTTTTTTTTTTTTTTTTTTTTTTT